>CAFUXE010000169.1:31014-67492 GCA_903364295.1 Serranus cabrilla | reverse complement strand
TGCTGTTATGCAGTCAGATAAATGTGGAAACCATGAAGGGTAGTGTAACTCAGCTGGGGGCTTCTGAGTATCACTGCGCCTGCCAGGTGGTTCTCATTCGGAAACTCCAGTACAGAGAGTCCACTCTTATCTCAGAGTTTTGTTCCAGAGCTGGAGTTCTTTGTTGAGATGAGCTCAAATCTGTATCACTCAGCATCCTGCACTCGCTCAAGAGGATATTCAATATCCCATCAGTCAGTTTTAATCCAGGGATCAATCAGCCAAGGCCCAGTCTTCTGCTGTCATCGAATGCACAGGACTCCTACTCGTGGGTCATGAGCTCATGTGGAAGTAGTCCCAAGTTGTTTCAATAGAGCGCCAAAGGAATGACTTCTTAAAGGAAGTTAGCATTAAAGCACCCTGGAATCCATCCTCTGAAACTTAATGTGGATTTTGAATGGGTTTTTGGTTAGATGCCTGAAATAAGGTCTGTGGTTAACATAAGTTTAAGAGATGTATGTTGTACAACATAAAATATGTAAGTAAATACCCCCACTTTTGATTTTTTACATTTTTAAGTGTCTTTAAAAAGAGGTTTGCTAGCACTACAGTGATTGTCAGGGACATTAAGTGACTCGTCTGCCTTACAGCCTCTAGTTGTGTTTTTCAGAGATGATGTCAACAACAGTTTATTATCCTATATTTTCACTGGCTCCTCACAACCGCTTATTAGCTTCTCAGAGACCGTCTGAAGCTAACAGTAGTGACATTGAAGTCATGCGACCGTGGAGTAGCCAGCTATAGCATAATGTTAGCTTTTTACTCCTGTTGGCTGCATTGATGCTTTAAACATCATATAAGTGGTGTTCATTTGGCTTCTAAGAAACAAGAACAAAGCCCAGTGTAGTTGCTGAAACTGTCGCCATCTTGGCAGTGCCTTGCTTCTCCTAACTAGCATCCATGCACTTAATTATGCATAACTCTCAGTGGATGTGGCACAGACAAGGAGGACTCAAATGCTCAACAGAGATTAAGTTCCAATAATCAAAAGGTGTTTATTCCAAAAAGTGGTCCGTACACAGGCAGGCAGTCACACAGGCAGAGGTATCAGAAACAGCAGGCTGTAGCAGAATCCAAAAGACGAGCAAGGTATCAAAACGATAAGACTATGACTGTGAAGAAACGCTGGTAAGTGACAATGTAGATCAAGGAACTGGTGAAGAGACAAGACACAAAGGGGGTATATATACAGGGCTAATGAGGAGTGATGGGAAACAGGTGTTCAAAAACATGCAGCTTAGGTTTAATTGGTGACTCTAAATTGCCCATAGGAGTGAATGAGGGTGTGAATGGTTGTCTGTCTATATGTGTCAGCCCTGTGATAGACTGACACCCTGTCCAGGGTGTACCCCGCCTCTCGCCCAATGCAGCTGTGGGAATCACAGTTTTCTTTGCCAGTTACAATTTAAGTCAGCTGACGTCATAAAATAAAAATAAAAGATTAAAACTAGCTGCCCTCATATGGCTTTTAAAGTCTGTTGATGTTGTTTTAAATATAAATTAAATTTAGTCACCACTCAAGAACATTATTAGGAAACATAATACCATTTAAAAGCCAAGCAGAGGGGTGTTTCTAGGAGCTAGCTCTAAATAATGCACAATATAAAGCTGCTGGGAAGTTGCTCTGTGGTTAGAAGAGACTTGGGGGCTTTTACATTTGGTTCTTTTGTGTAGTTGTGGTTTTGCATTTTCATTTGAATTATAGCTGTAATATATTTCCATACAGTCGCAGCATAAACCTACTCACAGAGTGTATTTTAAACTACACCTCCACATGTCTCTCTGTTCTCAAGTCATCTCTTAATGCCCCACCAATCACGCAAACACCCACAGAAGAAACACACACACACTCACACTTACTCCACCGCTAGCCCCCAGTGTGACATGCATATTTTATAGACAACCTTTCACTCCAATCCCAGGCCTGAACCCGAGGGAGCATTCTGGTTAAAAGTCACATCGACTAAGCAAACATTTTCTTGCCGGCTGCCAAGAACTCAGCAGGATGCGTGTTAACTTCCACCGGTGATAATGTTGCTGTTTTATTGGATCATACAGAATCTATGGAAAGCAACTCCAACTCCAACACAGTATATTTCAATTATATATAAATAAATTTAACTTCTTCAAATTCCAACAAGAAATCTTCCCTCTATGACAGAATAGACCTTTTGTCAATACCACCCATAATGACACAAATGGGAGTTTTGCGGGCCATGTCAATATACAGTTTCTGTGAATTTATGCTATAAAAACCACTGACCTAGGTTTAGGGCAAAAAAATGTCCTGGTTAGGTGTCATAAAAGACAGTTTAAACAGTAAATAAATGTACGTAAAAGCTGGAAGTGAAGTAGTTACGAAGGTGATGTGACCAATGTAAGTTATGTAAAAAATGTAAGTTACCTAAAAAAACACCTGATTCACAAACTGTGAGCCACAGAAATTATGCAAACAGTGGAAGTTGCACAAACAACAGAAGATGTGCAACCAAACGGATGTTACGAAATAAAAACATAATTCAGAAACTGTGAACCATGTATGTAAACAATATATGAACAATGGTGAAAGTCCACCTTGAGGACGGTGAGCTTGGAATTCTGTGTTAAAAAGTCGTGGTCATTTCACATAATTTTGTGAGCTGTTTCAGTCATATATACATAAATGGAACACCTTCAAACTTATGTGTTTTATTTGCTGATTAAGAGCTCAATGTATCTTTCCAGCTCGAGGTTACACACCGGATCCTTTCCATCAAAACACATGCACAGATGTGTATGTAGGCCGGCCTATATAACGTAACTCTCCTGTGTTTATCATTGATCCTAGCAACACTCTTCTACACTGGGCCTTCAGGGACAGAGGAGGGGCTGCACATGATGTCACTCTTATTTATAATGAGGTTGGATGTGCTTGTTAAAGCCTCAGAGGAGGGGAAAATAAAGGGCACATGGGGATACCGTCCCTTTAGGAGACATATGGTTATAGTTTGAAATTCACAAACACTCCCAGAGGCTCTAGGTGTCAACTGCTAAAAGCTCAGAAAATGTAAAACTCAATATTCACTTCAGTAACAAATACCCTTTCAGAGTACAAAGGTGAATGCAGCAACTAATGGTTTCTCATATAGAACACCAGTTACATTATGGAAAATTAATTCCCCATTTTTTTCCGGAGCAAAAACAAAAACAAGCCAATAAGTCGTCGTTATGTGCAACTTGGAAGACGTTTGTTGCAAATGAGATTATTCATTTTGGCAGAGGTGTTGGATTCTGGTATGGTGTGCACAAAAAGTGTTTTTTAATTAGAAATTTGAGACAGTACACTAATTTAGCTCTGCACTTTTGTAACATCATCAGAATCATAGTGGGCTGTTATGAAAAGAAGCAAACTCTTCTTTTTTAAATCTGTGTATAGTGCAGTGTAAGTAAAAAAAACCCTGAAAACATCAAATGAAAGATATGACATAGAATAAGACAAGCGGGAGGACTAGACTCAAACAAAGTGAAACAACAGCAAAACAGCAGCAGCAACAACAACAGAAGCTTAGATTTTCTTATTGTAGTGCATGTTTAGATGTGTGTGTGTTTGTGTGGGTGGACGGGCCTTCAGTGTGAAAGATATGAAGGGAAGTGAGAGCAAAAGGGGGACACAGTAATACCAAAGATAGAAAGAGAACTCAGATTTTAAAGAAAATTCAAATTAGGAGAAAAAAACAACTACACTGCTTTCGAAGGGCATCTATGTTTGGGCAAAGAAGGGCAGAATTTAATCTGGGGCATTATCTTGGGGTATTTATTATTTTCAATTTTTTATTTAAACCCCTTATCCTCCTCCTTTTTATTTGTCTCGACTGCTTTTGGCCGCCTCCAGGCCTTTAGGAGGTGGCTATGGGCTGCATAAAACCAGAGCTATCACATTTTTTAATACCACACATTATTGAGACTGGACTCCCCTCGAAAATAACAGTATAGGCCGTTTGTACAGGCAGCAAAACATGACACATATACGTTTTACAGTGTCCTCCGCTGCGATCTTGCAGACGTAGTAGTAATGATTGACAGCACAGTTGAACAATAGTTGAACAAACGGCGGACTTTTTACATAACTTGCAATTTGTATGTCACTTCAGTTACTCACGGTTTGTGAATCAATTTCAAACCATTTCCTGTGCAAAAAGAGTGAAATGCATCCATTTTTGTTTTCCCCATGAAATCAAACACATGATGTTTTCCAGGAGGAAAAAAGGATTCTGCTACACATTGTTTTTTCTACTTCTCTTAAATACAACGTTTTGTTTCGCTTTTGAAATCTTCTTAATTGTGCGCGGGAAGGAAAACACACATCTTGCTGAATGCAGATCATCTACTATAAGCATCATCTGGCATGAAAGATGAATCGTATTCAAATGATAGAATGAATGAGTTGTGGGAAAAATCCCCAGTGCATTACTTCCATGTGATTTCCATGACAGGAACTCATCAAATCAGCATTCCCTACAGAGTGTGGGCGTTGAAGGTAAACATATACCCACTCTCTCTACCCTTGTCTCTCTGGGTATGTGTTTCTCGCTCTCTGGAATATTCCATTAAGCAGAGAAAAAGGGGTCTGAAGGACAGCTGGGCTCAGCCAACCTGCTGAGAGAGAAATTAAATGTACTTTCTGCACCAATCAATACCCCGCTGTGTGGAGATGATAGAGGGTTGTTGGGGTTAGAAATACTGTGTTTATGTGACAGAGCTCTGAGGGTCATCACGAACTCTCCTTCTGCAAACTTTAGATAAAAAGCCTTTTATGTTTGCTAAATCAACACAGAGCTGTCTCTAGGTGACCTACAAGGCATTATATAATTATGGAACAAAGGTTGTTCTTATGCATCCTTTACTGCCCCCTCCATCATTTGACTTTTCATGCTACTCTTTTTCATCCAGCTTCAGCTTGGACTTGAAATGTCAAGTTATTCTGTTTCGCTTAGCTGCATCTACAGGAGAAATACTATGGGAAATGGTTTCATCTTCTGCCTCATGTTCAGACACCGGACATTACTTTCCCTATATTTCGAGATTGCCATCCCAAAAAGTGACCCCATAGTCGCTGATACAGCAGCTTAAATCACCCCTACGCAACTACCTCTGTTTCAGAATCTATGTCCATTATTTTACTCATTTAATTATCCTTTGTAAAGCCTAACACTATTATACCGTAAAGAAAGTAGTTTCACGACTTTAACGGCGTGTTACCCTGACTACCATGTTCCATGATCATGTTGAAAATAATGGTCCCATTTGGATTAAAATAGATGAAAAAGAAGAGTATGTTCTCATCCAAATATTGTCACTTCTTGCTCCAAAAATCAATTTGGCAAAGGCCAAAATACCACATTTGAGGCTCATAACAGTCTTCCACAGACCAGTGGGTGACGTCCCAGTGGCTACGTTCATGTTTTAATAGAACCTGTGATAAAAATGTGATAAATAACTCCCTGACTTTGTGAAAATGTACATCCTGCAAGATCTGTAGGAAAAACACCATTTTTGTTGCATGAAGACAAAGGCTGTCTCTGAGTGAAAACTGGTTATGCAACACGGCCTCTGTGCGACATTGCAGGGCATCGCGGTGCCCCAGCTGGGAAAAAGCAAGGACATAGACTTGCAATAACAAATAAGCATGTGGTGAAAGCTCGAGAGCACTGTGATAGCAGGAGAGCCAAAAACAACAGACAACTACTCATGTTCACTTGTTGGTCAATAGCAAACATGCTGACAAACACTTCTTTCCCCCTGAGTGGGACACAAGAACAAATTAAACACGGCACAAGCGCAAAGCTGAATTAGGCAGATTTCACTCCCTGATTGGGTTGGAAGTTGTACAAATTAATTGGCAGTTGCTGTGGAGAAGGTTGCAAAACATACTGACTGTGAACTGAAAAGAACAAGTTTAATTTCCTGAGGTGGCAGTTTGTCTTTTTATGCCAAACATGATGCCACAGCTCTGCTTAAGTCTGTGCCGTGCATGTTCACGTGAAAAGCATGTCAGAGGTCAGTAAATCATCCTACCAGTCAAACCTGACAGGCGAAAATACGGCTTTCTTTCTACATTCACTCTAAGCATAGGAAACCTCAGGGGAAAATAAGCTGCTAAGGATGCAAATCAATCAGAAAACAACATTATGCATCACGATCGCAGCTTCTGGAAAGGGCAGAAACATAGGTGCGGTGGTCTTGGGGTAATATTGATATAAAATCATGTAAATAATATACATTTTCAGCCACCAGGGTTTGTAGACATTCAATATATCTTAAATATGCATTATGTTGGCTATGAAATGCAACACTCAGTCACAAATTGTTATGTTAGCCTTCTCAGTTCAGATATTGTGTATGGTAAGAAATATTACTGCCATATCTGGTTGGCTTAATTTCTTTATTTTCAGTTGTTTTTTCTAACACTCATCGCGGGGCCTGTGTGTTTGTGTGGGTGGACCTGCATATGTGCATACATGTGTGCTGAGTGGGTGCCGGGGCACAGCTGGGGTCTTGGCTTTCCCTCTGAACACCATCTTCAAGCCTTTTTACATCTCATTGTGAAACCGCCGCCTACCAACTCTTCAGCTCGACAGCAGATCTGCGTCTGGTTCGAGCATGATGAACCTTCTTTTCCCTGCTTCCTCAAACTATTGTCAAGTGTGTGTTCTGGTGGTGTAAGAAAACACTGATACCCTTGAGTATTGCAATATTGTGTTTTGTGTATCTTTCATTTCTCAAAAACATATTTATATGCAAGATTTGTAGCACACAGATTGCACCAAAAGTAGTGCTATGATGTTGGATGATAAATGCAAATGCACTTCCCACTGTTCTG
Source organism: Serranus cabrilla (assembly GCA_903364295.1). Classification (NCBI taxonomy): domain Eukaryota; kingdom Metazoa; phylum Chordata; class Actinopteri; order Perciformes; family Serranidae; genus Serranus; species Serranus cabrilla. The sequence continues at coordinate 60,594 of CAFUXE010000169.1, read as the reverse complement.
ATTGCCTGAAAGTCAACTTTTATCTGTTCTTTACACTATGCCCCTTTTCCTCAAATTAGATTTAAAAACCACAATATATTGCCTTGCTTAGAGTACAATATATTGAATCCCAACCCCTGTATTATGATGCGTATTGTATCCCCCGAGTCTTGCCAATTCACAGCCCTGTGTTATTCATCTCTTTATGTGTAGATTATGATACCCCCTCCCCTCTCTATACCTTCTCTATACATATGGCACACATGGGTAACATACGGCCCCCTGAACCATCTCAATCTGGCCCACGATGGCCACAAAAGAAAAAAAACTTCCTCCCCCCATCAATAAAACGCAGCATTATGTTAATGAATCTTGGGGCAAATGACTACAGTGAGCCTGTACTGCTATTTAACTCCACTCCAACAAAGGGCGCTGGCTATTATAAGACTGCACTAAGGCCTGAAGATTACTCTTGCTCATTATCCTTAAGTGACAGACTAGTAATGTAGACTTTACTAATGTAATGCTGGTTTCCGTGGATGTGCCAATCTGCCACATTCTTTCTAATGGCCAATAGGGGGCGACTCCACTGGCTGCAAAAAGAAGTTAATGTAAAAATGGCACTACTTCTCACTAAATTTAGTATCACAGTAAACAATTTCCTAATGACTTTATGGGCCATCCCTAGTTTCAAGTCTTCTTAAATGCAGCAAGGGGTTAATTTATTCAATTATGGTCCCATTTAGAGTCAAATAGCTGATAGGGTAAGTAAGGTACACTCTTGTTCAGATATTGTCACTTCACACAGATACGAGCATATTTCTGAATCAGATATGATGCAATAATTAGGCAATAGTTGCATTTCCATCAATGGATTTCTTTGTACGTTTTGAAGATTTCGCATGAGAAAAAGCTTGAAGGGAACCAAAATTCGATAAAACTTTGAAAATGTGCATCGTTTCTTCTCTCATGGGTGGCCAAAGTTGTCCGATTAGTAAACTCTTTTCATAATTTTTTCTCTCTTGCTCAATCTCTTCATCTACTGTTTACTGATGGATCAGCCTGCAGCAATACATTACACTGCCACCTTCTGGCCAAAGTACATCTATGCAGCTTTGTTTATTTGCCATTTGTTTATTTAAACCAGTTGGTGGAAAAGTCCCTAATATGCATTTTCTTTAATGCACCATTTCAAAATGTAGCTTCAAAATCCAATTTGACTTTAATGGAAAGACAGCGATAGTGTTTGTTCATAAATAGTAAATATTAGTTTAATATTTTCTCCATTCTGTGATGCAGGTATGTACTGCAATGGTACACGTTAAAACCATCTCAAACTGAAAATGTTCTTCCATGCTGTATCATGTAGTTTGACATGATTCATTGCCGTGTTTCATGTTTAATTGAAATATCCAATGTGTGGCCTTTTGCTTACTTGACCCTCTAGAAAGAAAAACTGTAACCCACCCATGACCTTTGCTTCTGGCTCAGCTGAAGCTCATGACAGAAACGGCAGAAACTGACAGGTCTACTAACAATTATCAGCAGACACCCGCACCCTCGTTAACTTGGCAAGAAAAATGCTTTTTCCGCCTGCATTTGAACTTGCAGAATCCTCTTTTCCCACACCACCGGCTCTGAATGCACAAACATGCCAACGTGACGTGCACTTTTGGTGTCTGACAGGCGCATTAAGAAAAATAATGGCTCTGCCGTGTGGCATTTGGAGTTCTGGATCAGTTTCAGTTTGGTTAATAAACATCAGTCATCTTCCTATCTGGTTGTCAAGCTTCTCTAAGGAGATGATGCAGGATGAGAGCAGACAAATTAAGATTGAACTTTGTGTTGTAATTAAGGCTGTAACTGTACTATCTTTCTCTCATTCCAACACTACAAACACTGCCAAGAAAAGGCTGAAGCACCACAGTGGGTCTCTGCAGCCCCCTGTAGGAGCAACATGAATTATGACTACTATAACAACAAATGTCCCTTTTGAGAAATTCATATTTGAGGTTTTACAAAAGTCTGCTGAAGATGGGAAAAGTTTTATGTAGTAATGAAAAGTTATAATGAATGTATCTTGGTGCTGTAATTACTTACTGCAGAACATGAAGCACAAACTGCTTTTTAGAATGAAACTCCATGCGTTTTTTATGCTCCTGGGTGCCATAGACTGTGTGCAGTATATTATATGCATAGATAATAAAAAAGGAGCCATTCTCCTGAATTTCAACCCATTGCATTATGGTTGGCTGAGCTGCAAATGAAGCATGCAAGAAGATGCACAGTTGCCGCGTTATTCCTCCAGGCTCAATATAAAAATGAAATGCTCTGATGAAATATTTATGCTTTGGTTTTGTAAGTAAGAGTAAGTTGCATGTGTTTTATTGCATATTTATTCTTTATTTGGTCCATTTTATCTTACTTATTGTCATGCTGCACACAATATACTTCCCCAAGATAGAGGAAGTATATTGTATATTGTTTTTATACAAGTCTACGCTGCCATCTGGTGGTACAGTGCAGGAACTCTTATTATGGTAGCCATACTTGTGTCAATGGATGGATATTAACTTGAATTGCTTTATTATGTGATGTTAATTCAAACTTGACAGGGTTACAGAGTGGTTTAGTAACAACCCTTCTGGCTAGGGATATATTCAGTTTCATCACAATACAATATTATATCATTTTTTTGGTACAATATTTGCTGATATTACAAAATCTGTCACCAAATGATTGATTTGATTCGATTCAAAGGCCTGTGATCAAAGTCAGATGGTGTCATATAGCCATCAGGCACAATTATATCAACTCAAAAAAGAAACTAATATGTGATTTTTGCAATTTTATTAATAAAAAAATGTAAATGAATATTAATCTATTATTTTAATTAAATAATTAACAAAATAGATACACATAAAGTATTGCACATAAGTTAGAATAATATATTTTTTACCTCTTTCCATGAAATGATTGTGTCAATGTGATTTATTATTGACAGATAAAGTGTATTATCCTGTCAAAACTCTTCCAAACCACAGAGGATTATGTCTGAAAACAAAATTATTCCAACTTTATAGGTGACGTGGAAAATGACGTGGAAAGTGGAAATGTCAAATTAAAGGAGTATCTTAAAGATGATGATATGTTTATATCAATATTGTCACTTTGCATTGATTATATTGGATTGTTAATGATGATCGTTACACCCCTGCAATCAACTGAACCTCTGTTTAAGTCGAGAATCTTATATAAAGCTTCATGCATTCCACTTCACACATTTCTAAAGGTTATTCCCTGTTATATTCTCTATTTTCTAAGTAAAATTGGGAATCGATACAGCTTTGTAATGGGGAACCATTTAACTTCCCTGTTTTGAGACTCACACTGCTCCCTTTGGACCTCAGCATTTATAAGGGCAGTTTTCATTTCATTCAGTTTCTCATTCTCTTTGCGTATTGTATTTAAGGAGACATGCAATGCGAGGTTATCAAAGCCTCTTTTATGCCTTTGGACACTCTTTTAACAGCTACTATTATTTGTAGTTGCTCCAACTGTGTATTTTAAAAATGTTATATTCTCTGCTGACACTGGTGGTATTAACTTCAGGGTTTTTACTTCTTTCACCAAGTTATGGACTTCATTTGAGCCATTCCAGCTTTTATGAGCCCTCCCAGCTTCAATTGCTAAAGAGCACACAGAGAGGTGGTAAAAATTAGTGTGGTGTAGCTTTTGCACCAACTCTCCCACCAAGTTCACTAATTCAGTTTCAGTGTTAAAGCAGTTTTAGCTCTTCCAGATTAACATATTCTCATTAACTGTTTCTATGATATATCATAAAATATTTAACATTGTGAAACAGCCACACGGTCGCTGCTGTAAACATGTCATTCAGGTTGTTAAACTAAGCTACTCATATGGGTTTAGGTGCCAAAACTACTTAGTTGTGATCAAGTCCCAGAAAAAGCATTGGGTTTATGGTGGAATTACAGCTTCTGGGTTCTTCACATAATGCCACTGGCCCAAAAACATTTTTTTAAAGGGACAAACTGGGAAAAGCAGCTTATTTAAATTTCAACACCAGCAAAAAGATTTGTTCCGCTATCAGATTTATTTCTTCCAATAACATTCCAAACATTTCGATTATTTTATCCCCATTCAAGTTAGCAGTAGTAGTGGAAGTCTCTTTTGCGCATTAAGGGGCTCCATAGATGTGAATGAACCACAGAAGAAGGTCATTTTATACACAGAAATTTAACTTTTTTGGCTTGAGGCACCACTGAGCAACTTTCATAGGAATGAATGGGGCCTCGTCTCCAACACTGTATCTAGTTCCTTTTATACATCCATAGTTAAGGTCAAGAAAGGATCAAGGTTTGAATTCAAAATACGTATAAACTACTTTCTTACATTACTACTGGATGCAGTTATGTGGGTCATGTAGAAGAAGGTCAGAAGGTGACACTGACAACGACATTTTCACCTACTTAAAATAACATTGACTTTTAGCTTCAAACCGGACATGAACACTGCTCTACTAGGTGTTTGTTTGTATGGATTTTTTTAGTCTTTATGACTACTACATCACCTCATTTCCTGCTTTGCTCCCATTATAATTACCACGGCCAGTAGAGGTCACCAACGGGTCACAAATAATTAGTATAATCATGGTGATTTTCTACAAATTCAGTGTATTGTTTTTTTTTTATTTGTATACTTATAGATGAGAACGGTCTGTCCAGATTATTGCTAACATTGCTTTGAATGAATGACAGATCCAGAAAACCAGACAGATTTTTTTGCCTCTAAAATGACTAAATGGCCCAGCCTTGTTTATGTATTCTATCTGCGATACCGATTTCATGCACCAGCAGTTAACTAAATATGTTTTAAGGCCTTAAGGGTTCATACACGTGTTCTGGTGGTTAAAGTTGAATACAAACTGGTTATCTTGAATGTTCCTATAGTCTTCCCCTTCCAGGCTGGAGTGAGCGTGGTTGCTGTCCGTGGTGCTGAACCTCTTTTTTCTCTTTGGTAACTTTTGTGCCTGCATGGCTGAGCATCCAGAGTAAACCCAGCAGGAGAAAGACAGAGAGGCAGCTTTGTTTTATTAGCAAATGAGTGATGTTGGCCTGAGAACTGACGTGATCCTCAGACGTCTATTTTCAGCCAACGTCAGACTCAATTATCACCAAGTACCGAGAACTAGCCCACCACATCCTCATTTGCATGCAAATGAAAACACCAAATGACTAGGCAAAGTGCATTTCAAGGTCAGGAACATACCAATATGTTGCAGTGCTGCTTGTACCAGTCTTTGCGCCGCCATGAAAATGGGGCCAATTGTTTCATGCACATTACCATTAGTGCCATTCACATCACATAATTTCTTGCAGTGAAACAGAATAGAGGAGTATGTATAATATTGTAGTTACAGTACATTGGCTTCTTGTCCTCAACACATTCTTATGGTTCTGTAACTGTTCATGAATGCACAGGCTGATGTTGATCGCCTGATTAAAACACAATGTGAGCAGACTATTTACTTCCCTTTGAGGCCTCATATATATTTATTTTGTTTATAGGTTATAGGAGTCATAATAAGATCCATTTTTAAATTAAACATGGCTAAATGAACCCATTCAACCCATCCACTGATGTCCCTAATGGCAGCAAATACTAAGATGCAAGATGAGGACCGTTAACCACCAATTGCACCTTTCACAGCGCTTTATTTCAGTGACCTCTATTAGATTTTCAGATCAGGTGGTCCATCCACATTCTGAGTATCTGCTCCTGCTTGGTTGACTTTCAGCTTCCCTTCATTTTAACAGAAACGATTGGTCTTTTTTGGATTTTTTTTTTACAAAACACACATTTAGCTTTGCAGAATGTAGGATTTTGTGGAATCTAGCAGGGAGGTTGCAGATTGAATCCCCCCTGACCTCGCCCCTCCCTTTCCAAGCATGTAGTAGAACCTACGGTGGACTGCAGGTAACTTATAATCATGAAAGTCCCTCTCAAGAGCCAGAGTTTGGTTTGTCCATCCTGGGCTGCTGCAGAAATATGACGATGGAATCTGATGGAAGAGGTTAATGAAAACATAACAATCCTTAGTTTTGGGTAACTATACACTCATTGAATAGTAACTATGGAATTAATTTATGCTTATATATCCTACATACTGCTCCTTCAATCAACTGAAGTAAGTTGGTAAAAGTAACAGAGTGACTCACTCACACTGTGGATTTTGTCACAGCTTGTTTGCAGCCATCTACATCATTAAAAATCCTGATTCTCTGGCCTTAAACTGCCATAGTTCATCTTTGATATTGCATTTAAATTCCCCAGGAGGGAATTTAACTTCCTCCCATGCACGGTCAAGTTGGAATTAAATATTTTTTACCTCTTTCCATGAAATGATGTGTTGAAAATTATTCCAACTTTATGGGCGACCATGTATTATCTTCACACTCGTCTTGTGACACATGATTAACTCTTTCATTTACTAATGAAATGATTGAATTTAATATTGAAGCAGGCATACATACATGTATTAGTCAAACCACTCACAACATAAAACACTGGTAGGTTAATAATGGAATAAATGTAGTAAGCACAGTATAAATAGTACTTATAATTACCATAGGTGCTAAACAGATGGGTGCTCTGCTATACTGCTAAGGAAGAAATGCCGGTTTTCACACCTCATTAAGAGTAATGATCTTCAACAGTATTTACTCAGTGAGGATTTAATGTCCACTGGTTATATTCACAATAGTGTTTCACATTATTGTGCAGTTTACAGACATTTATATGAGAGTTAAGTAACAGATGGTTTATATTTTTATTTCTTGTTTTCCACTGGCCTTATTTCAACTTCCTGCACAATCAGCCAGGTATGAATGATGAATGAGATTGATACTAATACAGAAACACAGGGATTCCCAAATATTCTCTGGTTTCCGTCTTTAAAATGGGAGGATTTGCTGCTTTTCATTGTGATAATTCATATGAAACTGAATGTTTTTTGATTGTGGTTACTTTTTTGCTGTTTTCTTTGACATTTCATAGACTATATGGTTAATTAATTAGTCAAATGAATCAACAATGACAATGATAATCGATTGCAGCCCTAAAACTCTCAAAGAATATTAGAAGTATACCACAAACAATGTGAGAAGTACTGGTTCAAATTGGTACGGTATTTGAGACACAGTATTAGCTTCACTCCACTGACTGACTAACAGAAAACTCAAGGCCTAACAGAACAGGATGCTTACTTAGAGAAGGCAAAAAGCCAGACACATGGATTAATTGCCTTTCGAGAAGCAGTGTAGCTTTCTGGGATCAGGAGAACAACCCTGGAAAGAAACCCATCAAACTGTGGCATATCCCATCTGAAACAACAGAACGTGACTCAGAGCTCATGTACCAGCAGGAGTGGCAATGCTATGGATTAATAGTGCACAAAACAATGCCTTTCTAGATCATTTTTCATAAATTTATCCCAGAGGACAAGGCAAATCCATATCATAGTGATTAATAAAGAGCTATTACATCTTAATGATTGTTATCAACTACTTTGGAACTTCAAACATGGCGATCCAGTCAAATTTGGCCAAACGTTTATTTCCAAAGCTTCTTTCAAATATTTTACATTATTTCTCAATAAAAAGGGATATGACCAGAGTTAATGGGTTACATGTGCTGGTCATGTTTTATGTTATATATATTCTATTTACAAGCCTAGATAAGGCACACAATGCAAGACTTTGGATAGTATAGAGGACACAGGTCTGGGGACCTGATATTGTGAAATGTATAGATATATCAGATGATGAAGAGGTGGAATATGTGAATCATGCAATATGGTTAATATGAGCTCAATTTCATGAATATAATGAAACACTTTTATGATTTTTGGATTTATGTATGTCCAATTTGGTTTTTCATCTGAAGTTGTTCTCTGTGGTTTCTGTCCATTTATGCCTTTGTCTGTAGTTTTGTAGATGCAGGACCTTTTTGTATACATATGTACACAAGTATGTATAAGGAATATACATATATTTTGTTAAACAACTGTAGTAGACTCACCCATGAACTAGATAAGCCTTTATTAACATTCAGGGAGGGAAAAGAGAGTGACAGTCAGGTTTGCTGGTATCACTAAAAATCCGACATTTGGGACCGTTTGGGGATATAAATTCATTTTAAAATGGTGTAAATAGCTCATGTTAAATGACTAAAGGTGTTATCATTTAGCTCAGATTAAATTCTCCAGCCTGCAGCCCATTTAAAGAGGTTTGAATCACTAGTGATTTATTGTCAAGCAGGTAATGCATCCCAATGAAAAACTTTTCCTGTGTGTATGCAAATAAGCCCTTATCCCCCTGCATTGGTAAATCCAATTTGTTTTGGACCGCTTTTGTTTTCGTGTTGGCTTTATTGAAGCAAGGGCTGGCAGGATCTCTAATGCATTGCCATTTATTTAGTATTTATTACCTACGTGTTGACATTTCCCACAGTGTGCAATCTGCCAAAATACCTCTTTGCAGTAAGGTGCTTAAACCTTTTATGTAGCGCAATGTTCATTAAAGGGTTGAGTTGAGTTAATGTGATAGGCTCATGCATTTTATCAGACACCCCTCTTGAAGATCGATGTTTTATAATGTGAACATAGTGAATCAACCAAAGTGACAGGCTACAAAAACCTAAATATATTAACTTTACAATGTTCTCTAGTGTAGGATCATGGCATAACATTGAATAAAGTGCCTATATTCCTTTAGATTCAGTGTCAGGAATCAGATTAAAAGCACACTAAAAGTTGTTGTAACTCATAGTTAGGCCACATCTGGTTTTAAATCTGGTGTGCTTAAAGTTTTGTTGACTGAGTGCCAGTTTAGGGAGCCAGCATACGATTCAGGCCCCAGAGGGTCAGGACCCAAGATGTCTTATAGTAGTCCTTTTAACATTAAATTCCTTGAGCAACAAATTCACCTGTTTGCAGATAAGACAGGTGACTTTATTTGCCCCTCGAGGTCAGATCAAGACTTAATCCATTCTTCCAGAAACCTCCTTTTCTCCTGAACCATTCAGCATTTCTTTCCGGGATGGCGTTTTCATTTCACTTCATTTTGCTATACAATGTCATACAACGTCATCCCCCAACACTAGTATCCAAGTTCAGTGTGCACCAACCACTGTCCTCATAATGTCATAATGTCTGTAAGTCTTAACACATAAAAAAAGTATACTTTTTTTTTTTTAAACTGCATGCTTTTTCAATGTTGCTTACTTTAGCTAACAGCACTTGTAATGATGACAAAATAATTCCTGCAAACCCTCCCAAGGTGCCACCAGTTGAAAGCTATTAAAAGCTCAAGTATGGTATTAAAGCATAAAAGGGACAGGATTAAACATAATGCATACATTGCATGCCACATCCAGGGCTGCAGAAAATGTTTCTCTGGGCCACTAATGGTCCACAGGCCGCACTTTGAGCACCTATGCTTTATTAGTAGCCTATAATAGAGATATTACAACAAAAAAAACCTTTAAAACATAAATGAAATATGAAGTCTAACATGAATTAAGTGTCATTACAAACTGCAATAATACAATAATGTGTTGCTTTTTATTCCAATATAACTTACAACCTACAATACATATTCAGTGTTCTGTGAGTTTCTTCTATATGGGAGATAAAACTTTCTAATAAAAAGGCGTGTATTAGTTACACTGTTGCTAAGTCCTCTGGGATACTGTATTTATTAAGCATTAACTGGTCGAATTAGACACATCACTGTGTTTTTTTAATGTATTGGTGTAAAGTATAAAATATAAGGATGCATATCTTCCGGTAAAAAAAAACACCCGATGCCATATTTGAAAGGGTCCATGCTTGGCTGGACTCTGGGTTTAAGGAAGCTTGTCCACCCGGCAGTTGGAGCGGAGGAGGGGGACTCGACGGCGCGAGCTTCAGGCGGCGGCGGTTTGAGAGCGGACACCGAAATATCTCCACGACGGCTTTTCCTAACATCTTAAATCAACGCAGCAATGAACACATTGTTTCTGTAGCGGTCGTTTTGTGACATATCCAGGTGAGTTTAACTTGTGCACTTGTGTTTTGTGGCCGTGGCTGGGTGGAAAAATAGCCGAGGCTAGGAGGGTAAGCTGTGGCTCAATACAAAGGCTTTCTTTGCCGGAGAAAATGCCGGGGCTGCAGCAGCCGGGAGGCCCGCCTGTGTCTTTCAAGTCACCGACTAGCCACGGTTATCCCTCCAAGGTTTCACACCAGTACGACTATTTCTCCTCGAAATGTAGCCATACCGTTTCATTTATGCGTTTTAGCAGACATTGCTTACGTTTAGCGGCGTTATCGAGCGAATATCGAGGGTTTTGACAACCGTGGCCGGTACCAAGAAACATGGTTGCTCTGCGGAGTCTCCTATCGCTGCACGCCGGGCATCGGCGCAGTCCGTGCCGCTAGAGGGTTACGGGGACAGCCGGGGTTTCTCTCTTGCAACCAGGAAAGCGTCCGGGAGGGAAAACACACGCAACAACACGGTCGGTTATGTAATACAAGTAAATGCTACCCATTAATGTTGGCAAGTGTGGTGAAACTTTCTTTGTACACATGATATGTCAAACAAAGTTGGCATATGACTACGTTATGCTACGTTTTTAGCTCGGTTTATGAGCTTCTCGTCGGGGTTTTTCAGCGGAGCGTCTTTGGCGACCCACCCTGGTTTCCTGTAGTTGATCGCACTTTTGTACCACGTTTAGCAGGTTATAATCACGGAGGAGATGTTCAGGCAGTAGTCGGGTTGCCCGTTCCCCCTGCAGGGTGCATAGTGAGCTGGAAGGGAGGATTTACATTTGGGGTTGGTAGGTTAGCAGAGGCTGTTGCACAGCGACTTTTGACTGGATAAATGTCTGAAAGCATGCATGTGCAGGGAGGCACAACACTGGCTGCTGCACGGTTTATCTCTGGACATTCATGTGACACATAGGCCTACCATCCAAACATCTACAGTTGCATAGTATACTTGTGTGCAGTAATTGTGTTTGCACCATGTAACAGAACACAAACAAGCTGCAGTCATTTAATTATATTTAATAGACCTAAAATCACAAAGTTACTCTGTTTTTAAAAGATGAAACTTGAAACCTGCTGGATCCAAAAACAAGACAGGCTACATTAACTTCAATGTAGGTGGTGAGTAATAAATTACAAGTACCATTGAGAAGTACAGAAGTTTCTAATACTTTCCAGTTACTGTGCATATTAATATTTAATCTATAAGCATATGAAATATTATGCTTTGTTTTCCAAAAACATATACAAATTGCAAACAAACACATTGATGCATCATTAATAATAAGAATAATAATAATCCTAAAAATATGACAGAACGGTGCAATTCTTCCTGAACAAGGACTGCTTGTTCTTTTGATAATTAAAGTTAATTTTGCTGATAATTCTTAAACTAATACTTAAATAAAATAATTTTAAAAAATGATATTGCAGCTTGCACAAAAAATCTGCATAAAATATCTGAATTTCTTTCCACCAGTGATTGAACTGGCAGCACATTCTGCTAACGGTGTGACAACTTTCCATATTTGCTCTGTTTTGCATTACACAGTTAGATGTGTGCACAGTCAAATCTTCCTTTCAACAAAAGCTTAAACATCTAATGCAGCATTAAAGCTGAATGAGAGAAAGTGTGTTTAGGGAACAAGGACCAGTTGGATAAACACGACAATTTAATGCTGTTAATTTGAGTGAACTGATACAGTAATTAGAAGGCAGGTTTTTATCAAAGTGCAGCTGTTAGCCTGCCACTGACACTCTGTGTGCTCCTTGATAAATAGATGGACTAGTCACAACAACTTGTGGCCTCAGTTCTTTCTCCAAAATGTTTCCTTTGATACCTGCCCAGCTCAGTATATTCATATATGTTGTTTTCAGATGAATGCAATGGGGTTTAGGGACCTATAGGGGCCTTTCAGAGGGCTCCATGGGACCTCCAGGGGAAAAAATGTTATTCAACAACAACCACGCCCAATAATATACTATGGTAATAGTGTGTGCAAAGTTGTCACATTTCAAGTGGAATATTGTTTTAATTTGTGCTGTAATAAAATGCATTTAGCATCCCAATAACAGCTTGGAGGCAGCCCAAAGGCTGGATTACTAACTGGGCAAATTGGACAAGTGCCTCAGGCTTCAGACTCTTTGGGGCCCTGAAAGCCTCAGGTTCACTGTGTGGCTATTACTCTGCGGTAATTTGATTAATTGCAAATTTGCTATGTAAAATGCACCATATTGTATTGTAAGGGCATTTAATGTCCCATGCATCTTCACTTATCTTAATCTTCAAGCACTGTCTTGTAGATACTAAAATCAACTTTTAATACTTATATAGTGCAGACACAATTTTGATGTCCGAGGGTTTTATTTCTCTTCAACTAGAATCAACTATATGACAAGATTCTACCAGTTATGTTTGCCCCGGGGTCCTCCATCTGGTAATTTGTCTTTTTGCATGCTCTGGCCGAAAGACCTGAGGTTATTTGCCATAATTTGTCAGACCTGTTATAAAAAGAACATTTCCTTCAGTGGTTTCACAGTAAAAGTCTTCCAGCATCACTGCCTCCTTTGACATTTATTAGATTCCCAGGTGTGTTCATATTGTCCCTGTGCAGTTTTGGTGTATAGAAAATGCACCTTTATGCACCTAACTTCATGTTGTGCATTTTTTTCTGGTAAATGGGACCAGAACGTGGGCTATGAGAGCAGTGCAACCCAGCCAATAGAAAACCTTTACTGTGAAGAATCTGCAGGGGAAATAAGCCAAATCGCACTCCTGAACCCTTGAGCCCTAAACAATTGTCCCAGAACCATGCAGCACCTTTATTTTGAACATGTTAACAATACACAGTACAGCCTGCAACAAGCTACTGCAGAGTGGTGGCATCAAGTTCCTCCACACGATGGCAGCAGAGCACTGACATTACCTTTTCTGCTGCATATTGAGGATGTGTAGTTGCAAGAATACATATTTTGATTGGGTTTCTCTTTTAGTATTGGCCAATGTGACAAAGTGTAGGGTAAGTAAAAGAGGGAAGGACAGGAAATGAAATTACAGTCATAAATATAGTTGGCTTCCAACAAGTTGATGTGCAGAGAGAGAAAACGTTAGTTTCTTGACCCTGATGTTTAAGCCAGCAGACAAAATTAAATGTTCAGTAACAAATGCAAGTACAGAGGTACTTTTTCTACATTATTATTTATTACATAGCATCATTCCTCTCTTTCATGGTAAGAGATCAACAGCAGGGACATTATGTTAAAAACTATAATAATAAGCAGAGACAATATTAGTTATAGACTGCAGCTTTTTCTCCATATGTTATATTAGGTCTGCACAATTAATCAACATTTTTATCAAACTCTTAAATACAATGGATCACTTTGCAATTCTCCAATGGACCCACTGGAACTCTAAATATTGGGACTTAAATAACCACAGTAGTTTGACTTTCCTGTCACTATTTCTCTGTTTTCTTTTCAGATTGAACGATGTGATTGCGGTCGGAGGCAGCTGCACTCCAATGGTCGAGGACGTCACCTCACTTCACTAGAATGTACTTGATGAATGTACCACCTGTCGCAGCGACACAAACAAAATGGAGAACATGTGGCCCACCTGGAGGCTATAGCCTTCCAATCTGCTTCAATGACTCTGACACCGAGTTGTCCACCAGAGGCACACCTATCTCGAATAAGGTCCAGATGATCATAGAGAGCCTTCGGAGCACCCAGTCCTCACTTGAGATGGGCGACGAGATGGAGGGAAATGTGCTTTCAGGACAGGAAGGTCATCCCGAAGTCTGCAAGGGTGCAATGGGATCTTATGTGGGAGCCAAGTCCAAAACTAAAGGTCCTACTGAAAACCAGCAGGCGGGTGTTTCCTCCCCAATCAACCATGAGAGCAGTGACTCGGACAGCGATGATTCCGTAGACAGAGGAATTGAGGAGGCAATACTGGAATACCTGAAGGAAAAGGATGATCACAAACGAAAGGCAGAACCTTGCTTCACCTTTCTCCAATCATCCAAAATCCCCAAGAAAACTCTGTCTGTTCCTGAGGTTTCCAAACAGAACACTGATAGCAATACATTTTTGATTGCAAGTAGCCAGTTTCCAAAAAGTGTCAAAGCTGAGACTCTCACAGCACCAGCTGTTATACCAATCAAAAAGTATATCAAACACAAGGCCTCCTTAAATGACAACACATTTAAGAAATTGGATGTGAATAAAAGTACACAAAACAGAATTTTAGCCTTGCCCAGAGAGCAGACAAAGAGCCCCTCTAAAACAATCAGCCTCTTCAACAAAATAAAGTGCCCGGCCATAGTTAAAGCGGAGGAAGACTCAAATGATTCCAGTAGTGATGACGGCATTGAGGAAGCCATTCAGATATACCAGTTGGAGAAAAAGGAGCAGCAAAACAAAAGGGAAACTTTCAATCCGCATGCATTCAAAGAGGACTCTGACTCCACTAGCGACGATGGGATTGAAGAAGCTATTCGCTGCTATCAGCTCCAGCAACTCAAGGAGAAAAGCATCCTGACGACATCCCTACACAAGCAAAAGCAAAGCTTCACAAAGTCCTTAATGCATTCTGTTGAAAGTACAAGCGCGGAAAATATGAAGAAACACAGACTGAGGAAGAAGAAGAGCAGAGCAGAGAAGGAAGTGAAATCTGTTCAACCCCCTTCTTCGTCTGTTTCCATAACCAAGAATACACTCTCCGAGAGCTCAAAGGGGAAAGGAAATGGATTGCTTTTGTTTAAAGTAGAAGGTTTTAAGGAGCAGCATGCACCAGCCCCTCCAAAGGTTAGTACACCTGCAGAGCTCATGTGTGCTGAGGCAATACTGGACATTTCAAAAACTGTCATGCCTGGGGCTTTCCATAATAGTGTCGGCCTTAGCAGTTGCGCCCCCACCACCGAATCTTCCTTGCAATCTTCAACTCCTGAAAACTGCCCAGATGAAGAAAGTGATGGCAGCTCCATTGATAGTGAAGAAGGGATAGAGCAAGAAATCAGGAAGTTTCTTGAGCAGAAGGCCCAGATGCATAAACAGCCACCAAGTGCTACGACTCAAGAGCCTCAAAGTCTAAATGAACCCGAGACAGCGAAAGCAAAACAGGTTGCGACACAAAAGAAACCTAATAGACTGTCTCTGACGCAAAGAAGAAAACTTAAAGAGGAAAACTGTAGCATTTCCAACACATCAGGGACAGATAACAATCTTAAAGAAACAGCAGCCAAACCTTCACCTGAGCATGGAAGTGGAATCAGCCCATTGGTGTTTTTCCGGAGAAGTCCAACACATCCAATAGCTGAACTGTGCAAGACAGAGCAAAGTGGAGAAAAAAGCAGCTCCCTTGACAGTGATGAGGATCTAGACACGGCTATAAAAGATCTGCTCAAGACAAAAAAGAAGTCAAAGAAAAAAACCAGGGACTTAAAGCGGAAATCAAGGATGTGCCCCAAGGATGAAGAACCACTGCTGGGAAATACTCTAAAGACCAAAAAGTTGAAACCTGATTCTATTTCCAAGCGCAGCCCTTTGAAAAAAGTAGAAAAGAATAAGGGTAACATGAAAGACAAGTCTGGATTGAGTAAAAAGACTATTTCACAACCTAAACCAACTAAGAGTAAAGAGCACGATGTGCGTGAAGGTGGAACAGGTGGGGTCGAGGATGCCCCATTGCTGCAAACTGCTCCGACCGCTCTTGAGATAAAGGAAGATAGCAGTTCAGTCGACAGTGATGACAGCATTGAGCTGGAGATCAGGAGGTTTCTGGCTGAGAAGGCAAAAGTTTCCACCACAGAGAAAAGTAAAGACGGAGACACTTCAAGGAACGGTACTGCCGTGGTGTGTGCCCCACTTCAAGATGAAGACATCAAACGGGAAAATCAGCTGGCTGAAATTCCAAGAAAAAGTATCAGTTCTCTCTCTGGACAATCTCCTCTGAGGACTCAGCCTCTTCCAACGCCACCGAGCTTTCTGCCAGACATCCCTGCTGTCGGTGCACAATCGCATCTGTCCTCAGTCCAGTCCTGCGGTCTTTTGGAGCCAGCAGATGGGGCGGGGGCCGCTAGAACCGAGCAAAGGAGGCCCAGCGCTGGGAGAGGCGACGTCCAGGATGTCACCCCACAGATGGAGAGGGTTCGGCCAGCTCTGAGTCAGAATATTGCTCATTCTCGCTCCGAGTCAATCAAGTGGCGTCAGAGCCTCGGACTCCCCACAACCGACACTCGGACTATCATTAGAACTCCATTCCATATCACTTCATCTAAAATTAGCGAGACTGCTTCAGCAACTCCACCATATCAAAGCGGGGGGCCCAAATCACAGACTCCAGTCACTGCCTGGTCCTCTGCAAGGACCAGCAGATCCCCTTTCCCTTGCTCTACAGAAACAAATGTAAATACAACGTTCAGATCTCCTGTTCTGAATTATTTGTCTACTGCCAGGCAGCATTCGAGGATGTCCTTTACACAGAGCCTCGCACCTGGCCACAGGTCACAGTGCCCGATAGAAGGAGAGACAGAGAGTATGGTGCATATTTCTAAGGACAAGAGTGTGTTTGTCGAGCTGGAATCTAACAGGACCAACCATGTCCAGGTTCGAAGCAGGGAAAGGATGGAGGGAAAGGAGAGAGCGGATTTGCTAAGCGAGAGAAAGAGAGAAGGCGAGAGCATGAAGATAGATGATAAAGAAGTGCATCTAGAAAGAACAGAGGAAGAATTTATAGATGAGGCAGAATGTGAGTCAGGCAGCAGGAGAGAAGCAGAGAAGAAGCAGGGCTTTTCCACATTGTAAGTATTTTCTTTGGCCTCTATGTCCCATAGCATCATAACCAATTTTATATACGTTCATTTCTTGATTGCACCCTGCTAAGAAACATAATGTAGGCTATGGTCAAGGTCATTTATAGGCTTGAAGGGAATTTTTGTTAATATGATAAAACAAAACAGGCATTTTTTTAAACAAATGTGTTTGTACATTTATATGGCTGTGTAACACAAGTGCACCATCATAACTTTTTTTGTGCTCTGAGGTTAATTCATATCATCAATCCTTTGAAAAGCAATACAGTAACATTTTGGTACAAGAGGCAGACTGCATGAGTAGTGCTACCATCTAAATGCAGAATCCTTCCTTGCATCCTAAATATCTTTCACCTTTTATGTGACCAAGAAAAATAACCTCAATATGACGAAATAAAGATTAAGGTTAAGACCAAATGCTTAAGATTTGGCTGTATCTTTTTAATGTTACAGAGGGGCAACACAAATTTGCGATGTGAATCAGAAATATACATGCTGTTATAACATTATCTTATCCCATTTAATGTAATATGTAGGTTTTCTTCAACTACTTTTTTATGTGCAAAAGTTAAAAATGTAATATATTTCCATCACTGCCATCATTACAGATATTGCAATAAAAGACAGAATATAAAAATATGTATTTTATGATTAGATCAGTTCCAGTTTTGGTGTAAAGTGAATAACAGCTTGGTACCATTACTGGAGGGATTACAGTGAAACAGAAAAAAAACATGCATGCAACACACTAAAGGGTCTGAAATGATTGACATAAAATTAATCAGCAACTCTTCTGATAATCTGGTAATCTTTTCAGTCATGCAAAAATGCCAAATTGGTTTCAGCCTCTCAACTCGATGGGTTTGCTGCTTTTCTCTGTCATATATGATCGCAAATAGATTTTTTTTGCATTTTGGACTGTACAAGAATAAAACAGGACATTTGAAGTTGTCATATTAGGCTCTGGGAAGTTCTTCTGGGCAAAGATGAATCAGTAGTAGAGTAGCAGCCCTCAAAACTATAGAAACTCTTGTGCAAAACAGAGCATAATGCTTAAAGTGTTTATAATACATTTTCTATAACATGCAATAACATTTCTCAAAATATAAGTTAGGTCGCCTAAGTTTTTAAGTTTATGATTTAGAAGACCATTCACATGCCAACTAATCTTGAATAATACAGCTTACCGTGACTTTAACTGCCTTGAATTCTACCATGCCAACCATTTATTGTATTTATCACTGTGTAGCTGGGGCTATCTATATATAAGCCTATGGCCCGGGTCTATTTTATCTCTCCATACGTCTCTGTATAATAACCACACACTGCTGAAGCTCTAAATCTGGCTGCTTGTAATTTTGATAACTCCAGAAAATGACCTCACATCCAATAGATGTAGGAGAGACTTTCTAACTTTTGCACATAAAAAGACAAAGCCAGGTTACACTTTTAAAACACTTAACCATCATTTTTAGACCAATTTTAAACACCATTTGGTTCTGGAACAAGCTTGGATCCTTTCTCGACTACCATGGAGATATTGTACTACTGCTTCCCAACAACGTTTGTTTTTCAGACTCAGTGCTGTTAGCTCATTGTATGGTTTAAACTCATAGATGGGAATTTAAAGCTCAGTTGTTAATGAAAGCCACTATTAACAGTCTTGGACTAAATACCTCTATGGCTCAAGTGATGTTCCAGATTCCACAGAAGCCACATAGTTACTCCTCTCTGTCTTGCTAAACTTGATATTTAGTGTGTTAATTTCTCTTGTCATGTTGATTTTTTTCTTGAATTTCCTATGTGAAAAAAAGGCTATTTATTTTTGTTTATGAAAAAAAAAGTTACTGAACATGCTGTGCATTGCCAGGTTTTGTAAATATTTTGTAAGAAGTGTTTTCTTTTTTCTTTTACTCTTTCAGAAAAAAACAACCTTTTGCTGTGTCTTTTAAGTGCATATGTGTAATAAAGAGTGGAATCAGAGCAAAATGGGTTCTTTCTCATTTATATTTATTTATTTGCATCATAGTTTGTTACGTTCCTTGGCCTGAAGATGGACTTTGGAATTAACCAGTAGAGCATTAAGTCATTACTGGGAATTGGTCTGATGTGTCTCCTGCTCTGCCTTGCCCAGGTCTTTGTCCAGAGCCATTGACCCTGGCATCACCATCAGACCTTGCATAGCTCTGACCACAGAGGAGAGAAGCACCATGTTCAACAGGAGGTATCTGCCTAGAAAAAGCAACAAGGTACAAATATGTAGAGACGGTAGTTTCTGGTGCAGTTTGTTTTGCTCCTTATTTGAAAACCCTTTCATGGTGAATCACCAGCCCTGTTTTACTTGGACTATATATAAAAAGTTGCCCATTTCTAGAGAAAATAAGATCTGTTTTGCATGATGCTCGCAGGGGGTACCTTCTCAAAGTCAAGCTCCGATGCAGAGCAAGCTTCTGCAACGTGTCAAAAGAAAGCTTCAGTTCATTCCAGTCAATAGGTATGTTTGTATCTGTTTGGCCCCAACTGGTTTTGTCTCCACAGTGAATAATCATCACAGTAAAATAAAAATCCATTCATCTTAGATTTTCAACTTTTTCAGGAGAGGTGAAGCGCCCAGTGACCACAGGGAAACAAGATAAAACCAAAGTCTGCATTTGAAGCATATCTTGTAGAAGATTTTTGATATTTCAGTATGTTGGAATAATATTTTGCACTATGTTTCTTCATGAAATGTTTGCTGTAGTTTTGATGTGCAGAACATATTATTTTGAGTTGGATTTTGAAAAAAAATTTTGCCCTCAGTGGAAGAAAGTTCACATTGTTGGTTCAATTAAGGGCTTTTTTTTCAGTGTTTACACTAAAAGTTAATCCAATTATTTTGCATTCATACTGAATGAATGGATGGATTTTGAGTTCAGATAAATGCCTTGAACTATTTTTTATTTTACAGCTGTCGATTTTATTGCCAAACTGTTTTAGTTTTATTCTAACATTTTTTCTGCAATGATAATAGGTTAAAACACGTAAATAGATTCCATGAATTTAAAAGCTGTTTTTTTTTTCATCTTTCTTGCCAAGCCTTCGCTTTAGTTAATAAACCATTAACTGTGGTTTATGTTATTTCCAGAGCTAAATAACATTGGTGCGTTAAGTTCAGCTGTGTTGTGCATGTTTTCCAATAAAGTTGGGAAGTTCAAAGAAATAGTGTGCCATCATGGGTATTGTAGTCCATTTTAGCAAACTCACGACCACGACAGAATTTTACGGCAGTCCGAGAAACTACAAACGCGCAGTCGCAGTTTGCTGACCTTCTGTGGTACTCAAGGAAGCATGGCTGCCCGGGCGCTTACGAGAGGTATCTGCTCAATGTTATTTTTAATTATGCCATAGTGTGAAATATTGTCATAATGTCTTGTGTGTATGTCAGAAACATTTAGATACGTACAACAGGTTTACGTTGTTTTGTTTTGTTTTGTGTTGTAACCCTATCTGACAAGTCTGCAACTTAGCTAACAGCTAACGTCCGTGGCTAGCTGGATAGCTAGCAGGACTCGCTTATTGCAGGTTAATGTCCGATGTTTTGACCGATATTTGTGTCTTGTATGTAGGGCTTTTGGGGTTACGACACTCCCGGGCTGTTACAGCCGTATATCCCTGTGGTGGACACCACTACACCGCCGCAGCGTCCATACAGTTACCCCAGCCACAAATTGACGATGTTACAGGTGAGCTAACGAGCTAGCAGGAGTGTGTATCTGTCAGTGTAATGTTTCTTCAGACTTTCAGCAATGCAATCTCTCCTACATGCAGAAAAAATACTAAAGCAGCCTCTTGAGAAGCCGGACTTTTTCCGTGTGTCAGAGCTCTTCTCGTTGAAAGATCTGTTTGACGCCAGAGTGCATCTTGGACATAAAAAAGGCTGCAGACACAGGTCAGTATCTAAATGTTGTCAGGATGCTCTCAGAAGTGACATGTGGGAATTGTTATTTCAGTTATACACAGGGGACTTTGCAAACAGTTTGCAGGAAGGTTCAATTATTTTAAAAAAAATATGCAAGATCTCCCAACCTACAACTCATATTCTACAGATGCTGACAAAAGTCTTTCTTTGCTAAGGATCCTTGCAAAATGACTCATGATCATTTTATATTTTCAATGAGAGAGAATAATGATGCAAAAAAATACCCTTTAATCTGATATAGTGATCAAATTGTAATTGAAATATCAGTTAAAATTAAATATGATATTCCTTTAATAGCCCCACAACGTGGGCATTTCCATTGTTACAGCAGCAAAAAGTGTATAGCAAAAATAGAAAGAAGCATCATTAAAATAACAATAAATAGAAACAAGCGATATCAACTCCTTTATACATTATGTGGCATTTCATCAACAAAAACAATTGTACCAAAAATCTTTTAACATTTGAGATTAAAAAAACCTGTCATATTTGTTTGTTGTTTGAGCAACACTTTTATAGATATAAAGTCCTACCACTTCCTAAATATTAAAAAAAATGAAGGAAATGTTGAGATGGTATGGAAACATTAGCTTATCATAGCAAAGAAACAACAAAACAATGCATGGTAGAGTGACTACTAATAAGTCAATAATATACACAAGCGCTGCTGTGACCTTGAAAATCGAAGTACAGTCAGCCGCTATAACCAATTTCCTTAATGTAAATCATATTCTCTTTATTTTCAGGCTCATGGAGCCGTACCTCTATGGCTGCCGTTTGGACCAGGATATAATTGATCTCGACCAGACTGTGGAGCACCTTCAACTCGCCCTAAACTTCACCGCCCACGTAGCGTATCGTGGCGGCATCATACTGTTCATCGGCCGCCAGCGTCAGTTTTCCCACCTGGTGGAGAGCACTGCTAAGAGTTGTGGGGAGTACGCACACACTCGGTACTGGCGGGGCGGCCTCCTTACCAACGCCCCCATTCAATACGGCCCGGGAGTCCGCCTGCCAGACCTCATCATCTTCATTTCCACCCTCAACAATGTGTTTGAGTCACATGTGGCTATCAGAGATGCAGCAAAGATGAATATTCCCACAGTGGGCGTGGTGGACTCAAACTGCAACCCCAGCCTGGTGACGTACCCCGTGCCCGGGAACGATGACACTCCAGTGGCTGTGGAGTTGTACTGTCGCTTGTTCAAGATGACTATCAACCGTGCCAAGGACAAAAGGAGACAGATGGAGCTGCTGCACGGCCTGTCAGTGCCCTCCACACCAAGCTCGTGACATAGTATATTTTTAAATAAGGGACATTAAACAATGCATTTAAAGCCGTCTGCCGCTCCCCCTTTATCATGCTGATGCATCTAGGAAAAAAGATCTGATGTTGCAGTTTTGGGGCTGAGGCCACAACGATTTTGTGTGTTATGACTGAAGATAAGTGTATATTATTCTGTAATGAATCTCCTTTCTGTCACATACGGTGTTTTGCTCTAATTTAACATTTTTCTTTCAGTACTCTGTCCAAATATAATTGGTGTGCACCATTGACTCTGAACATTGGCTCATGTTTACACCGACTGAAATGCTCTCGACTATGAACAGCATTTTGTGTTGCTGTTTGTAGAGTGCAACCTGAATAATAACCAAAATTCATCAAATGATATCGGTGTCTTGAGTTTCCCTCTAATTTTCAACAGTTTTTTCTGTCTTGTTCACCCCAGAGACTATGTTGGCACAAATGAAAATGGAATTTCTTTCTTCCCACACTATCAAAACGCATGCAATCATCAATATAACAGCTGATAAACAAAGTGACAATATGCATAAATGACTTTCCTAAATTTAATGTATTGCACAAACCCTGATAAATGGTGTTTAAACATCTAAAAAGCTTTTCAATAATCAGGCCTGTTATTATTTTGCAGTATTAAATACTATTCAAATTGTTTATCTAGCCAAAAGTTGAACTTAATAAAATACCTTTAGAGATACCAACAAAAAAGATAAGCCATAAGTTGCGTAGCAGTTTGGTTAAAAAAATATTTAATCAATTTAATCGACGATCATGACTAATTGCAGGTGTGAACATAATGTTGAGATATAACCTGGCTGTTCATCAGATTAATGGTTTATTCAAGCCACTGATTGACTTCTTTTTAAGTTAAGATCATAAGTGGTTTGAATTGTTTTTTTTTCCCCCTATAGTTTCTTTGTTATATAATATGAAGCCATTTAGCTGATTTTCCCCAACAGTTATTGGCAGAATATGAGCTTATCCCATTGACTGAAATGTTCTCTGCCAACTTATTAAGAAGTCGGCAACTAAATATAGTTTAATGCGGCCATAACTTTATAGGAGAATGTTTTTAAGGAAGTCGCTGACGTGAAAAGGCTGCAGACGGGGGTCTGTAATGCTTTTACTCCACTGTAGGCGCTCTGGTCTCTTGTGGCCTCTCACAGCTCCCGTAGCCGCATCTAAACAGTCTGGTAGGCTGGATCAAGTTGATCTTGTCCGACCACAGAGGGAGAACGCAGCAAGGACAAAATGGTGAGTAAATATGAAACTTTTAACTATGTATGAGTTCATAATTGCTGTATTTTAGCAGGCAATATGTCATCTTACTGATAAAACAGCATTTTACGTGTTTAAATAGGACAACATTTGCATAGACTTGGAAAGTGAACGCAACTTTTTGCCAAATTACCGCATATTTTAACTGGAATATTAAAACAATGTTCATAAAAGTCGATGTATTCCCTCTGATGAATGCTTCCCAAGTGTTTTTCGTGTGCTGATAGTAGATGACTGCTTTGCCTTACATGGTGAGCAACAGGCTATTTTTAGTTTTAAGCTGGCCCAAGCTCATGTCCACGATGATATAGCAAAGTAGGAGTTTAACCTTTACTTTATTAACATTTCAGATGTTATTACAAGCTAAACTGAGTATAAATCGGATGTTTTTTTTTTTAGCAGATTTAACCTGAGGGGTGGGGCGGCATGTCGAGCGTTAGAAATCCTGTCAAACCTGAATTTGGCGACATGTGTGTTAAAGGCGTCTCTTCTTTTTCTTTTCATAATTAAATGGAGTGATAACAGGAGGATATAGCTTAAATATTCTTAGGTAGAAATGTTTCCGGAGTTTTGAAAAAATATGAGGAAATAAAAGTCGCTCGTGGGATAAACTTTCCTTCCTGCTGTCGGCCACTAGGGGGCCTGGGAGGGTTAAACACTTTGTCATATGGGCAGTTTATCAAACTTTTAAAATAAAATAAAAAGTTTACAGCTTACGATTTGTTCAAGATTTTCTTGATTAAACAAGAATATCATAACTACTATTAAAACTGCTCTTTTGTTTTTGTTGTTTTGTTTGTTTGTATTTTTTGATTATACATATTCAACAACTGGCACAGAGGGGTTATACAATCATGAAAATAAACAGTTTAGAAGCCATGTGCCTTAATATTTTGAATTTAATTATTATCAGAATTGTCTTTTACTTTTTTGTCATCAGCTTACTCTGTAACTAACTATGTATGTACAAGTTAATTTAGTAGTGAAAAATAAAATGTCAACACCAACGAGGGACCTTCCTCCTTTACAGATTGAATATGGAGAACAAATATTAATGGACCAATGGACAGTGATCTTTGGTATGTAAAAATATTTTTTAAATCTGAAGCTTTGCTCTTGTTCTTGCACAGAGAGACGACTCGTGGGCCGGCCCTCATGAGGACAGCTGATCTCAGATGTTGGGATGACGGCATTTCAGTGAACGGTAACTGGTCACTGTAACTGAACACATGAGGGTTCACTTTGCCCCTTGAGACGCAACTCTGGCTGCAGTGTCTCTGTTGTGCAGTAAGTGGGCAGACAGTAATGGACTGGCTCACGATTTCTCAATTTCCACTGGGTGGACTTTGGGTACGGAACCGGGCCGGATACTTATGGACTCAGTGTACCACATGGTTATTATTCAATTCCAGCTCAGTGAATCCTGAGTAACTTTCAGTACATTTTTGCTGTTGCACTTTTACAACTTTTGACTGTCTTGTTAATGTGTTTTTAGGCGACATCTGACAGTTACACTCAAGACTGTAATGAGCAGCTTCAGAATTGTTATAAAAATAATTTTGTGCCTTTTTCTTTCCAGTCAAACCCATATTCATGTAGATATAATTAACCTGAACTTCACTGCATCTATGCATATCAAATAGATCTTTATTTTCAGATTATCTTGTTTGAAAAAGACAGTAAATTAGCATCACATACATAACACAACATAGAAAACAATCAAGGCAAATGTTAACTGTGTCCTAATAATAAAGGTTTTCATCATATAGGGTTAACCTTGGATGGATCAGACCTGTGGAGCAGCAGAGTTGCCCAGGAAGGTGAGAATTCATGCTCACTTGAAACTAGTTTTCCTCTGCTCTGGTGCAGCTTGCCCCTTGAGGCGTTGCAGTCCGACTCTGTGTCGAGTCTGTGTCATGAGGTGGCAGAGAACAAAAGGTCTACATCATCATCTGCATTCAGCTCCTGTAACATTGGGGATTTGGATGCGATGGAGTTCACCAACAGATTATTAAAAGCTGCTAAAAGACAAAAGTGGTGTTCTTGAATTTGTAAATTAATTTAACACAGTTTATGATTTGTCTTCACAGTGCAGAACCTCTATCTGGGAGCGAAACATTCGAAGCCGTCTGCAGACACTGAACGTACGTATTGAAGACGTGCAAAATGAGAATATTCCTTCTGAACACCTTGAAGAAATGTGTCAAGAAAGCAGTGTCAACCTTTGTGTTTTTTAGTTGACAGATATTCAATAAAAGGTTAAATGTTATCGTAACTGTGTCTTTTATTTAACTACACAAACGTGGATAAATCAGACAAATACATGTTTCGTTTTTCACATTAGCAGCAGCAGTGTACATTTTTATGTCTAACCCCCTTGACTAGTTAACTTATTTATCTTTTTCACTTACCTGCCAATTATTTCAAAATGAATATACAGAATTAAATGATTTTTCTATCTTAATATTCTGTAAATTGTCATTTTATTCCTTACATATGAGTTAATGACATAGGGTTTGAGTTCATGCCATAAAATATTGCACTATTATTAACTCATATCTGTGAAATCTCAACAAAACAAAATTAAAATACCAATGCAGAAGGAGTTATTGAGGGTATAAGAATGTATGTGTCACTTTGTATACTTATATCAAAGCAATAATCAATGAACAAATGTGTAAAAAATCACGTCATTATATATTTAAATGATCTTAAGATTCTAAAGGAATACACAATCAGTGCATTGAATACAGTTAAATGTTCATCTCTGCCTGAGCTCCATGTAACTCTCAGCTCCAAAGAGTTTTAGAGGTCTGCTTAACTTTCTTTTTCTCTAACGTTTCTGACTTTCACACTTGACAAACTCTCTGTCCTCCATTTCCCATAGAGCCTTAGTCATTTTGCCTTGAATGTAACAGTCAGCAACGCATTCTCTTCCAAGTAATTGGGCCACTTTAACTTGTCCAGCGGGCTCCAAAGACTCCGTGTTCCAAGCTGTATTTCTCCATCTGCAGATTCTGGAGAGGGCTTTGCACACAAGGCAGAAGAACCTGCAGATGGTGTCATCAGGTGAACTTTCAGTTTTCCGATTACTGCCAAAATATCCAATATCCAAAGTCGGCATTTCAGATGCAAATGCTTCCTCAGAAGGAGACAAGCAAATAATAATTATTATAATAACAATTATTTGTAATATTAAAAAAGAAAAGAGGCTTTCTTTTATTTTCTCAGGTTTCTTTCCTGGCATAGACCTATTTTAATATGCATTTTTTTTTATAAAAAATAAAATATCATTTTAATAAATACTAATAATATACTAGGATGTTAGATAGATAGATAGATAGATAGATAGATAGATAGATATTTATATTTATGATATTTATTAAGATAGGCCCACACCATATTTTTATATACATTTTTTTTCACACACACACAGAGGGAGAATGAGGGGGAGAGAAAGATTATTTTTATTTATTTATTTATTTATTCTAACTCTAACCCTCCAAATAACCGAGAAATGTATGGGTGTGAATTTCAGTCAAGTTAAAAAAATAAGGCTGATGCTTCTGAGGAGAAACCAGGGAGATGCAGGCGAGATTTGTGTCGGCGGAATAAAAACACATCGCAGCTGAAATCCCGCATCTTTCCCTTTAAAGGAGCGCAGTGATGAGTCGCTGGGAAACAGAGGCTGTGTGCCGATCGGGAGCCACTCTGCTCATTCCTCTGTCACATTAGTGTCCAGTTTAATATGGTTAAATAACAGAACAAGATGACTTTGTATTAGTCGGATTTGCTGCGGCTGATCGCGGTGGCGGGTCTTTAATTCTGGGCTGTAATGGAGCTTTTGTGGCCCATATGAAGCTGAAATGTGAAAATGCTCAAGGACGCACAGTTGATTTTTTTCTCTCTCCGGCGAATGATCTGCGGTGAAAAATAGGATAGCAACCCCCTCAGGTCAGATCCGGTGTTGTGTCAGCCCGGTGGCGTTGTTGCAGTGAGAGCCGAGCCGAGCTATGATGCGCTTAATAATTAGACGCGGGTTTGGGTTATTTGCGACGCATGGCGCAGGTTTGCCGTAACGATGTGATCAGATCGGGATCTCTGGTTTCTCGCTGCGCTGCCTCTGAACAGAGTCGCTCATGATGCCGAGGGGTTTGCGGAGACTGGTCCATTTGGTGCTGTTCTGCCCTCTGTCCAAAGGGCTGCAGGTATGTATGATGTTGTTTTAATAACAGGGTCCACTCAGCATCTGCATGCATGGAACTACCTGTGTACAGTCCACATCATGAAACACTGCAGAAGAGATCTAATCAGAGGGTGCAAAGAAGCAGATGAGCTGTCATTGTTCTGTCCTAAGGTCAATTGACCAGCTGTTTGTTCATTATTGGGTTGGCCTCGGGGGTGGAAACTCACAGCAGTGGCGCTCTCAGGCTGTCCGAGGTGCAGAGGCAACATGCATCATATTGTATCACATATATCACTTTGTTGTGTCAACCCCACAGGGCTCTTTGTGATGTTTTCTCCATTAGTGGGCATCCTAATGAGCACTTAATCACATATTCCCAACAGGAAGGGCATCCTAGAGGACACTTTATCATGTTTTCTCCATTCATGGGCAACCTAAAGGGCACTTTATCGCATATTTCCACCAAAAAGGGCATCCAAGGGAGGCATTTCATTATGTTTTCTCCATTTAAGGGCATCCTGGGAGGCACTTTATAACATTTTCCTAACTAGGAGGGCACCTTAAGGGGCATTTATCATGTTTTTTTTTCATTTACGGGCCCCCTAAAGTGCACTGTGTCACATTATCCAACTTGAAGAGCACCCAAAGGAGGAATTTCATGTTTTCTCCATTTAATAGCACCTTGGGGGAACTTTATTATGTTTTCTCTGCTAGGAGGTAAACTTAGAAGGCAGTTTATCAATTTTATAGCAAATGTATCCACCATTAGAGGCCACAGGGGCATGCTTTTGCACCTTAAAAGCACTTTTGCTGCATTTCTTTCTTTTGCTGAGCCTGCCAAGGTCTCACAGGTTTTGGTCAGATCACTTTGACATGTAGGCTGTCACTGAAAACATTACATGACAATATTTGTTATTAGTAACATAATATGATTGCAAAAAATGCAATCTAATCTGAATATTTTTGGATTTCTTGAGATCAAACACAAAAAAGCCACACAAATTTGAGCTCTGCAACTATTTCTTTCTCTTTAACATGTCAACAAATTTTCAATGCAAATATAATCCATTTTGCATACTCAGCATCAAATGACCCTTACGGAACAATGGGATGCTGTTTCTGTTGTGAATGCTCCAACAGGATCAGCTGCAGCAGGAAAGTGCTTACACAGTGATGCATCGTGTAATGATATATCAGACAGAGGGCTTATTTGCAGCACAAGTACTCTAACCTTCGATTATTTAAAGCACATTTTCCTGATGATACTTTTACTTTAATTCGTAGGATTTTGAAAGCAGGACTTTTAATTACAGTGGAGTCGTTTCATCTTATTGGCTTCATCCTGAAGTGACCAGCTGTTTATTCAGTCATGATTTAGACCTATTTTATGGTCATGCCTTCTCGCCAACTGTTTCTTCTTCTCCTCTCCCCCTCCAAAGAGTCGTCTCCCGGCCATTAAGGTGAAGTACCTTCTCCTGGCATGGCTGGGCATCCTCATCGCCAGCTGGGTCATCTACATGCAGTATGCCTCTTACTCTGAGCTGTGCCGCGGGCATGTGTGCCATATGGTGATTGTAAGTACAGTCTCAGTGCTGTGATAGTTGTCGGGATCATGTCTCCTTATCCTGCTGCACAGTGGCTTCCTCATTGATTAAATGTCATGTCGCCGGGTTAAACAGTTGATTTATGGAAAGTAATGTTGCGTTCTGGTCAGATTTCCTTCAGCACTGGTGTGTATGGCCAAAGAACACAGCACTGGCATGATGTAGGGATGCACTATTTTTTATTTTAACCAATACAATAACCTGCTTCTCATGGCTGATTACTCATAAAATAACTAAAAACGTCACCATTTTTTGTATGTAAAAAACTTTGTAAACTTGTAAAAATTTGATGACCTGTAGTTTATACTAACTGAGGGTAAGATAAGGCAGAAATTAGGATTTAATATTA
>CAFUXE010000169.1:0-30891 GCA_903364295.1 Serranus cabrilla | reverse complement strand
ACACACACACACAACAAAACAAAACAAACAACAGTTCTCACTTTTAAAAGTCATTCTTTTCTTTTTTTTGTTGTATTTTTTTGTGTGTATTACATAAAAAACAATGTCAACAACAATGTTAAAGGTGCATACTGCCACCTAGTGGATCGGAGGCTGTCTATGCTGTGCTTTTTAAGTCAATAACGGCAATTTGGCTTTATATTATTGGTTGATACCTTATTGGCTATTATGTAATTATTGTAATGATACATGCTAATACATTTCCCATTATCTGCTAGTAATGTATCCTCCATATAAATAATAAAAATATATATATATATATATATATATTTTACCCATAAGATGGTTGAAAGCTATGATTGCTCAAATCAAGTAGATTTGATCTGAGCTTAGAAGATGCAAGACGATATGTCTCAGGAAAAATAAAAATCTGTTATTACATGTAATTCTGGCACATTTTATAATATTTTTTCGAAAGTGACTTTTATATTGTTGCCTCAGCTGCGACGCAGAACTGCAGCTTAGGCAAGAAACACTATCCAGGCTACATGGAACCAGACAGTAAATAACTAAATAACGTGCAAGAATTAAAGAGGACAGGACGGCTCGAGGATCGTCTTTTGAGGAAGAGGAGGGACAGTTGGGTGGCCTTTAACGCCGGCCTGTAGCTCAGCTCCTCTCCTGCTGTGCCCAGCTGTTATCAGAGCCTTCAGCTGCTGAGAACGGAACAGGCACTGACATTTAATGAGACACCGAGTAACACGAGGGCGATTAAGGGGATAAGTTCTCAGAGTAATTGATGAAAAATGAAAGATCAATAATGTAACCTTATCATAACGAATAATCAGATCTAGAAAACCCTGCATGTGTGGTTTGTGTGCCTCTGTTTGAGACACTGTTAAACAAAGAAGAGTTTTTAAATAAAGG
Organism: Serranus cabrilla; assembly: GCA_903364295.1. Lineage (NCBI taxonomy): Eukaryota > Metazoa > Chordata > Actinopteri > Perciformes > Serranidae > Serranus > Serranus cabrilla. The sequence continues at coordinate 29,964 of CAFUXE010000169.1, read as the reverse complement.
CCAATTAGATCAGATGAAAATTTCATGCCAGGTTGTGTTACTGCATTGACTTTATCTTACCCCACATATTTTCAGAGGTATATTTCAGTGCATTGTTTAGCCGTTACATGAGAAAGTTTGTGACCTGACCGCTATTGAAAAAAGTCGAGCCTGAACAAAGCACTGCCCACCATCTGGCACGTCCTTTATATTTGTTTGCCAGATTTGCTGTATCTCCACCATCAGAACAGGGTTATCATGGGAATGCATTCATGAAGCTCCTCAGCACTCCTTTTCCACTCCTCTCCACACTTCCCTGAGCGGTCTTAAAGGAGCAGGTGGACGCTTTTTAGAAGCTGATGTTGCTTTCTAGCTAAAATTTAGATGACAAGATTAATACCAATGTGAAGACAAGACTCCATGGGGCCTGTGTACCCTGTCCAGTGGTGGAATGTAACTAAGTACGTTTACTCAAGTACTGTACTTAAATATAGGGATCTGAATACTTTTTCCACCACTGACACATGACCTGCCTTAAACCAGCATTTGACATATTAGATTATGAGCTTTATAGGTGCCAGTATTTTGTTGCCTTCTGATAGATCCAGGCTAGCTGTTTCCCCCTGTTTCCAGTCTTTGTGCTAAGCTAAGCTAACTGGCTGCAGTATTATGCAGACATGAGACAGACATTGATCTTCTCTAACCAGGATGCTTTTTTCAACATTTCTGGTGCATACATACACACACATAGGCCTTCTACTGTACAGAAGCCCTGTTGTAATGTTTAATGTTGGATTCAGCTTTGCAAGAGGGCGAGACACTCGGGAAGACTGACTGCATCCTGTTTAATGTAGTGCATTTCCTGTTTTCTTCTGCAGTGCGATCACTACAGGAGAGGCATTATATCAGGCTCGTCCTGCAAGGCGCTGTGTGACCAGAGAACTCTGACCCTGCAGCGCTGCATGTCCACCTCCTCCACTCATCAGGTAAAAATAAACACACTTCCGTACCACACACACACACACACGTTTGGGATGCACGTGTATGATAACCAGAGACACAAGCTTTTATTGTTTTTATTGTTACATATTTAGACACCTTTTTCCTTTTTACACACTATGGGACTGTGAGATATGTTGAAATTGACAATAAAGTAGACTTTGATTTGAAGTGGTTTCAATTTGTTTTTATTTTAAACAAATATAAGCATATAATCCAAAGGCATTTGAATATTCAATGTGGCATAATCCCCACCTGCATTTTTTCTTTCTAAAAAATGATTAATGTGCAGGGCTGATCCACAAAAATATTAGAAAATATGTCATTACATTTTGGGAAACACATAAACAAAACTTTTTGAATCAGATATGCATCATGTCAGGTTTATCCATGTGAGAAACTATCCTGTGGACAATTCTGAGCACTTTTTCAGCTATTAAATTCACACTTGCATTAAAAAACTTCCTTATCATTAGCTTCAAATATATCACACACATACAGATATATTCTCTAAACTCTAAATATTGTCCCATGTTTGACTTGCAGGTGTACAGTGGGCTGTGGAAGGAGAGGCCTGTAGTGATAAAATGTGGGATTGAGGATCCAGTGAAGACTGACGGGGCTCCAGACTCGGTGCTGCGGCAGGAGATGAGCTTATTTGACAAACCTACTCGTGGAACCTCGATGGATGAATTTAAAGAGATGCTGCAGAATTTCCTCAAGGTATATATATTATATTAAAGTAATAAATGAGATCCAATGAATTCACTAAATACTACATAAATATATTTACATTTGAATACAATAAAGTAATAAATGAAAATAGATTAGATCCAAAGAAATAAGATCAACTATATTTTTAATCTAATTTCTAATCAAATTTTTAATCTTTTAATCTGTCAGTAAACCAGCAAAAATGTTTTATTGTCTTGTTTTGTTGGAAGGTCAAATTGTTATAGATAATAACATTCCATTAATCGTCCAGATCATCATATCATATTTCTTTTGGCAAAAATGTATTTTCTTTTTCCTAAATATATAATATATACTTAATGATTGGTTCAGTTGTTGTGTTTTCTGAAAACCTGAAAAAAAAAACATTATTGCATTATTTTAGGAAGGTGATGATAACATATATCTCTATATATAATAATAATAAATGTATCACCTCCTTCCTGCAGGCGAACCTTGGCGAGCAGCCGTCTCTGAGCACCTTGGTGGACAGGGTCATTACTCTGGCTGACGTTAACCAGGATAGCAAAGTGTCCCTGGCAGAGGCCAAGTCCATCTGGGCTCTGCTCCAGATGAACGAGTTCCTCCTGATGGTGGCGCTGCAGGAGAAGGAGCACACCCCTAAGCTGCTGGGCTTCTGTGGAGACCTGTATGTGACCGAGCGCGTGGGCCACAGCTCCCTCTACAGGCTCGAGGTGCCTCATTACCTGCAGGCTCTGGTCCCAGAGGCCCTGAGCTCCAGCCTGAACCACTGGCTGGCCCCGGCCTGGCCCCGCAGGGCTCGCATCACCATCGGCCTGCTGGAGTTCGTGGAGGAAGTGTTCCACGGCTCATACGGGAGTTTCCTCATATGTGACGCCAGCCCTCGCCATGTGGGCTACAACGCAAAGTACGACTGCAAGATGGCCAACCTGCGCAGCGTGGCGTCTGAGGCAGTTGTGCGGGGTTTCCTGAGGGGGCGGCGCTGTGAGACTAACGCAGACTGCACCTACGGCCGCGACTGCACGGCCACCTGTGACCGCCTCGTGAAGCAGTGCAACACTGAAGTTGTGCAGCCCAACCTTGCGAAGGTGTGTGTGCTGCTGCAGGATTTTCTGCTCTTCGGGGCACCTTCAGACCTCCGCGGAGATCTGGAAAAGCAGCTACGCACCTGCGTGACTCTTAGCGGCCTGGCAAGCCAGATGGAGGTGCACCACTCACTGGTCCTTAACAACCTAAAGACATTACTGTGGAAGAAGATTTCTAACACCCAGTACTCCTGAAAACAGGTTGAGACCATCCAGCCTGTACCTCTATATAATGAGTAGAATATTACACAAGTTTTTGCTTACGAAGCTTTGCCAAATGTCTTAGAGGGAGGTGGTTATTAATGTATTTTCACTCTACACTGACTGTGAATAACAGGAAACTGTGAAACTGTAAAACAGCAGAGAATGACAATTTTTTCTTTCATTTTCCAATGAATTCCTTTGAGAAGCACATTCATCTCTTACAGACTTAATATTCTCAGGGCACTGCCTATGACTTTATTTGTAAAATAATCTGTGAGTAAACTTAGTTTTTAAAATAGTTTCATAGAATAATCTTTTGTCTATACCTATAGAGGCAGAACGTCAAATCTGACAGGGTGTGATCATTTTTGTACAACTGTAAATATGTGCTGACTCGGCTGTTTCTGGTGTATAAATGAATCTCCATGTGAAGCAGAGATGAGATGGAATCATGCATATATACATTAACACTGTAGGATCTGATATTAATAATGTATTTAAAACAACCTGAACCGGAGATGTAAATGATGTTCACACATGATCAAACCTGAACTTCTTATCCACAAATAAACACAAGTTGGTTCAAACAATATACTTTAAAGTGAATAAAACTGTATTTATCTAAAGTCAGAAATTAAAAAGAGAAGTTATTTCAGGTGTTCTCTTCGAAAGATATTCTGGTAATGTATTCAGCTTTTAGAGCACTCAGTATTGTGATTTAATCTGGTAAACATGAACGTTTTTCAGTATTTCAACTGCAGGGCTGAACATAATGGTGAAACATTTTGAGCCAGGTTTGCCTCAGCTTTATGAATGATCCAGATTTAGCTAATAGAACTTTCATAACTATATTGTTTGTTTGTTTGTTTTGATCATACCAACTTTTAGCCCGACATGGTCAAACCTTAAGAGTGTGAAAAACAGATTAATGTCATGAAACGTGGAAAGAAAGATGTGAAAATGTATGCTCATCCACACTTTATTGTTTTGAGTTCCTTTCAAAGAATGATGTCACTTCCTGAAAATGGTCTCAATGGAATGTAGTCTTTTTTCAGGGACACACATTATGAAATGATAGATACATAAATAAATAAACCAATAAACAATGACTGTAGCTCCTCCTATTATTCAGATAATTTTTTTTTTTTTTAACTTTTTTAAGTTGTTATAGTTCTTGTAGAGGTTGATTTCTTTGCACTATGGAAATGGTTAAATCCTACCTTCACAAAAATAATGTAAAAAAAAAGAAGAAGGCATTTGTAAATCAATTTTTTTTCATTTTTTCCAAATATCTTGACATAAATTCTGGGATGTCATCAGGCTGTGCAAGGAGTACTGCTCATACACTCCACTAAACTTTTCACTCCATATGGAATGGTATTACTGGCACTAATTTTTAAAAGATATGACTCCTGAAGTAAAGCAGATGTGGAAATGTGTGCAGACTGTCTAGTTTGTGAAGCAAGCAGGAGCAGAGTTCCTATCTGGTGTGTTAAAGGAAAGATTCTCTTCTATTCCGTAAATATAATGTTGCACCATACAAATGCCTCAATGCTCTTTTCAACAGTATTTGCAGGGAATGCATTATGTACAGCATATACTACAATATTATAACTGTGGTCTGCACTTATTGCACTAATCCTTAGTATGCAATAAACCAAACTTATTTCAGTTGATTAAATTCAACATAAATTGCCATAAATGAGCTTGAACTACATGTTGAATTTGCTTCATGGAGCCACATAACCTTAACGAGTCAGACTAACATGGAAAACCCCTGGTTTATTTGGGAAACTCGCTTGATGCAAAAGGTCCCAGGTAAAGGTTAAATAATACATAAATAAATTAAATAATTGGTTTACTTAAACTCACATTAATGACTTGTTTTCACGACGTACAGAATACTGCATCATGCTTTGCTCTGATTGGGGGACACAGACACTTAAACATGGCATCCCCATATTGCCTTCAGGTACTGTCGGAAACAAATACTTCTTCTGAGTTGCTACTGATAGAAAAGGCAAAAAGTATGCAACGGTGTATAAAAAAGCATCATTATTACATTAGATTTGTAGACATTTAAAACTACTACTAGAGGCCAGTTTTCTTTATTATTAATGTGCGATAAGTCGTAATACCACAACGCTTCTAGAAAGTCGGAAATTACGAGGAGCCCTAAAGGCAGCATCAGCTGGGTTCAAACCAGATGGAGGCTGGGCAAAAGGCTGGTTTGCCTTCTGCTGCCGAGCTACTGCTGCTCAACAACACAGGGACGATAACACCGAGAGACAGCGGAGAAGAGAAGGGCTGTGGGGCATCGTTGCAACGGTGGTCACCGCTAGAAAAGTAGATAACGGTACTCGTAAGGTAAAGTCTGTCATGAGTTAAAAGGTAGTTTCGTCAATGGCTCAGTCAGCTAAATTAAGTTTGACAGGCTAACGTCAGATTTAGCTATCCTCAAGTAGCTAGCCCCGGTGCTGGCTACAAGTGCTGCCACTAGCAGCTAGGTTATGTCAACGCCAGCTTGTGAGAGCCCGCTAGCCTTTTGAAGTTGAATTATTGTGGCCATCTGGCAAAAAGGCGTTAGCTACCGCTGCTTGTTTAGCCTGAGCCGGTAACTAGCTAGGAAACATTAAAGGGTGTAAGCACATCTCAACAGTCTGCTCACTGTCTGTTTTTAAAAGACGAACAAATGGCTTTTACCATTTAATTAGCCATTTCAGCTAGCAATGCGTACTACATTATTTCAGTATACCGTTAGCTTGCCGGATTATTTCCCCCTGTGGTACAACTGTGCCCTGCCCAGCAGCGCCACTCATAGCATTTCGCATAATGACTGACCATTATGTAAAAGTCAAGATTCAAGTGGAGCAAATGAAATCATTGGGCGAGGATGCAGAGAAGGAGGAGGGTGTGGACACTGAGGAGCAGGTGCCAGTGTGTTCCCCCCCTGCTTCTGTCTCACCAGACCCTCCCAGCACCATCACCATAGCAGGCAGAGATGCAGCCAACACCTCCATCACTTGTAAACAGAGGAGTAAAAGTCGAAGTAAGCTGGCGAAAGATGACAAGAACACCTCAAATGTTCCAATGCATGGGTCTGTGGTTTCTGGGCATATTGGGAGGAATCTGAATAGACAAGGGCATGAGAGGACACTTCACATTAAAGGAACTGGGAAGATACTGCAGGGCAAGTCGGAGACTAATGGGAACTATGTTACCATCCATCCATCCAAAAACCTTCAAGAGAAACACCGTGAGGACGGACTCAAACTTGCAAAGAAGAGGAGGCCAGTGACGGTGGATATCTCGAAAGCCAAAACTTCATTGGAGGCACTGAAGATAAGCATTAAGCAGCTGAAATGGAAAGAGGTATGATACATTTAATTCTTGTTCTTTTCACTGTTTGTGTTGGATGAATGGTATTAACACATGTGGCGTACAGGTTTTATTCCTGTGAAACACTGGTGTGCTGTTTGAACAAAGCTTGACCTCGCTGACCCCAGCTGCTCAGTTCACCAGTGTTTCATTTGGATGACAACTGGCTTAAGTGTTGGTCACGAATGTGCATGGATGAAAACCTCTGTCTTATCACATGTTTGTAGAAACAGGTCAGATTGTGTGTGCGGTGAGCTGGATTCGTCTTGGAGAAGTCCCACACAAGCACAGGCTGCTGTAGTGTGTCTTTGTGTGGGAAGAGCTTACAGAAAAGGCTGATAACACACATTTCTTATAGCTCTCAAGGATATCCGTCTGCACAGCACTACTATTACCTGAGATAACTTTTAGTGGGCATTTAACAGTTGGTAAAAGACAATCCTAACTGCTGCAGCCCATAAATGTTACTGTAATGGACAATTAAGACCGCATTAAAATCAATCTAGTAATTACATTTGCCACCATCCCCCTGGAGAACCTATTCTGTCTGAACAGGGCTTTACATCAGATTGCATAATGTTTGCCTGTGTGTTTCTATCCCCGATTGTCTGCAATTTGTAAGAGTAAATGTAAATATTTGGAACTGAAATTTGAGTCTGTGTAGGAGTATTTTCCAGTCACTTATGCAAAGTTTGGACTTTGAAGACTATGTCCAAACACTCATGTTTTTGTTCACATCTACTCCATGGAAACTGCTTCTAAAAACAAAAAGCTACTGCAGCAACTTATGCACAGCTTTCCAGCAGTTAGACGACCATTTAATGTATTATATTTGGCATAAAGTGACATTAAGGTTGTCACAGTACCTTCATTTTAAATTTCAATACACTGCTATTAAAATAAAGAAACTCAATACCTTTTTGGTACACCAGCAAAAAGAAAAAAAGGTCTTAGATACACAGAAAAGGATAGTTTTTTATCTGTTGATATTAATAACCTGCGCACAGTGCTGGTAAAGAAAAAGTCACCAGCAAAGTTTCTTCTCAGCTGTTTTATCTGTGCTGCCTTGGGTTGAAATCTGAACGTATATATGTTTTTCTTTTATATGTCTTTAGTAAGTAAGTAATAACACAGTAACAATGGATCAGTGTGGCCATTTTCCTGTCAGTGCTGAAGTAGATTAGCAGCCAAATACCGCTTAATGTGACAAAGCTGTGCCTTGTCATTTCTATCTTTAATACCTTGATATTGCTTTTGAATTATTGAGAGGGCCCTGGGACTTGGGAAGTTTGTTTTTTCGGCTGATCATGTGGCAGGCTTGAAGTCCAGCTAATCATCAGCATACTCAGACTTTTGAAGCAATGTTAATAGGAGTTAAACTGTGTAATATAATATATGCAAATCTTGCATCCATGTATTAAATATTAAAAACTTTCAGAATCAAATATTTGTAAATTGTAAATGAAGTCAGTCGTTATTGAAGATATTGTTAGTTGCAGATCTAATTTAGAGTTTATTGACTTATTATACTTTCCTATTGATTCTTTATTCCCAGAATCCCTATCAAAGTTTGAAGAAGTCATTGATTGAAAACTTGGCACATTATTCATTAGATAACACGATCACCTCTAACCCACCACAACCTGATAATGCTGGTGTGGATGCCTCTCATGTGTAAATTTACAGAGGATGGATGTTGATGAAAGTTGTTCTAAAAGAAAAGCAACAACTTTAAAACATTTATGAGAGGGCTAATTGATCCAGTTCTTCTTTCTCTGAGCCACAAACGCCATCTGCTCAATTTGAATGTGATGCAATTAATACCTGCCATCAGCCATTATTAACATGGTCTCCATTATGCATGAGAAGTAAAGAAGGGCAGGCGGAGTAAAGACTCTACTTATCACCGGTGACCACGCAGTGACACTCAAACCCTTCCAGGTCTGGTATCGGCCTATACATTACAGCGCTTTGTCCTCACGCTGTACCCCCAACAAAGTCAAGGGCGCTATAGATCCTGTGCTATTTTGAAAGTACCTGTCAAGATCTTTGAAGGGGCTGAAACTCTAGTAGCATTGTTTATCAATTATGAAATGAACATTGATCGATCCCTCGATCGAGCTGTAACATGAAGCGCTTTTACAAAAAAGCATACTGGATACCATTATGGAACATCTATAAAGACATTTCAGTGACTGATCAGTTGTACACTTAGCTATTTACTTCCAGATTACTACGTCTCTACATCTGCAGTACTCTCTGACCTGAGAGACAGCTGTCAACTGACTTTCAGCATATGGCATTCTCTTAAACAGTAGGAAATGATTAGCCTTAAGCGCTTCTAATCCAATAGACTTAGTCCTGTTTGAGGCAGAGAGAGAATGGCAGGCCTGAGGGTCTGAACGACAACTTCAGAAAATAAGACTAATAGCTGTATATTTAATCACGGACTTGGCATTTTTATTAATATTCTATGGGTTAGGCTGACATTTTAAAAGGCCTAGCACCTGAAGGCTACCTTGGAGCAACTATAGAAAATAATAACCTGTGTAACGGAAGTTATGAATGCTATTTACCTGAGGCATGACAGATGTGCTGCAATGTGAAATGACATGTTTATATGGCTGCACTTGGGCTTCAGTGAGAAAATGTATTTTTATAAGCAAACTGGCTCAGAAAACACACAAAAGTCCACAACAATGGGTTAAAAGTGTTCCTATGCTTTTCTTTCCATACAAAAACAAGATGGCTATTTTTGATCGCTGATCCCTAGAAACTACTCAGATTACTTTGACCTCCTTCCCTGATACGATTAGACAGTTATACGCTGGCATCTGTGTGGCAGTATTTATAGCAGGTCTTGGCTGTCGAGCAGGGTTTCCCTGTTTCTCACGCTCTCATGCTAACTCATTAATGAGATTCAACTCTTGTCAGAGATATATCTTACAGCTGGGTGCAGGCGCCAGTTCAGAGAAGAATATTAATAGTGGTGACGATATACTGCTGACCTTCCAATACAACTTAACGAGTCCTGATGTAATAAAGTTAGAGATAGACTTCCAGCTCGATTTTGAAACTCATACATATGTGAGCTGTGTCGGGTTTTAATATATTAATGGAAATCAGGAAGTGCATCTTTGAAATGAATTATTCAAGTCAGTTTCAGGAGGATAAAGACAGACCCCACACACTATAAAAACAAGTTTACTGTCCTGTTTGGAACTTTTCTCTTATTTATAGTGCAACTAGATGACTTTAAGAGTAAACACAATCTGGATATTGTGTTATGGAATTTCCTTTTCACATGTAATCAGAGGAGAGAAAGCTTGAAACAGGGTCAAGTTGTATCACCACCCCCGAAGTTATCTTCACACAAGCGTTTGCGATGCATCAACAAACTGAACTGTATTATTATTGTTTTAGCATTTAAGTGAAATCCAATTATTGAACATTGATGTATTGCAATTTGTGCACTGAATCTATCTATTTGTTTAAAAACAAGGGAAATTTCCTGGCTGAAGTTTTGACAAAGCACAGAGAGGAAACGCCCAGTAACAGACCTCACTGGCTGCTGACATTTTTCCAGTGTTTTAATGAATGAAAAGCAGATTGTGCGTTAAGAAAGTGAGATGTAGCAGCATGTGGGATAAATGTAGGTGTTTAATAGGTGTTTATGTCAGGGGTCCAAACACTTCTGGAACTCTATCTCAGCTTTGTTATGAGATGCAAAATTAAATGGGAAGTGAAAGTATGACGTGTAATTTGGAAATATATGTACATCACAATTCAACAATAATATACCCTTTCATTTCGACGTCACTGCAGCAACACATTCGGTGTGTAATGTGTGTGTTCTGAGTGTGGGCATGAATAGAGGTGTAGAGGACAAAAGCTGCTCCTTGTGCCAGAAGGATTTCCTCGCTCCCTAAATCCTTTTATAGTATCACTTTGTCTCCTTTTTCCCAGCTCTTAACAACAGACTCACGCACTACCTACCATCTTTAGGCAGATTATCCCAGCGCTCCGGGATCACCAGAAGGACAAACACCCCGCTGATGCCCTGAGTCATATTAACAGATTAAGCCTCATTTACAGTTGCAGAAATGTGTGCTTTAAATAATATTCCTATCATTGTTTGCTTTTCTAATCATCTTTTCCCCCTGTTACTGCTCTCTCTCTTCAGTTTCCTCTGGGAAGACGAGCTGCCTGTGATATCTACTGGCACGGCGTCTCCTTCCATGACAATGAAAATATCGTCTCAGGGCAGGTGAACAAGTTCCCAGGTATTCCGCTGCTTCTGCCGCCCGCCTTCTCACTAACCTCCTGTTGATGTAGAGCACCCCACACACGCGCTTGTTGAAGTGTCGGTGCAGAGATTTTAGTTGAGCTCGCGGTGCTTCATGTGTACTCAGTATTCTGTAATCATAACAGGAGGGATTTAGATAAACCCTTACTGATCCTCATTGCTTCAGTGCTAACCTTTTCATGCCATGGCAGTAATCATGACCTCAGAGACTCTGGAGATTATTATATCAGTAAGAAATCGACATCATTAGAGAGAGTCTCCTGGCTTGCATTTATCTTATATTTATATATCTGTGTCATACTGAGTTATATCCTCTTCCAAGGTCATTTCTGTTTGCCTTCCTTCTGCTCCTTCCATATATTGTATTTGCAGTATAATTTCTTTTGAAGACTGCCTCCCAAGTGCGTTTTTATTCATGTCCTCCTCTTGCATTGATTGTACCTCTGCGCCTCGCAGGAATGATTGAAATGCTGAGGAAGATCAACCTGAGTCGGGCGATGCGGACTATGCAGGAGTTATTCCCAGAAGAGTACGACTTTTATCCCCGTTCCTGGATCCTGCCTGAGGAGTGCCAGCAGTTTTCCACACAGGTACAGTTGCATAACTTCATAACAAAAGCATTATGATTCTGGACCTGACTTAAGTGCATTTAGGGCGTGTCCAACTCCACGTTTACTAGTTAAACAGTGCATAATCTGGGCCGCAAGAGGCAAAGGGGTGGTATGTAGTCTCTTAATGAGTCATAGGTGTGTTTTACATGAATTAAACCACAACTCTATTGAAATTGTGAAAGAGATCAGTGCTCTGCTGAGGAAATGGATCTGGCTTGATGACCCTCCATTTCCTCTGTCTCACAATCCTTCCGTTTCCCATCAGCATGTGAGTAAATGCACTGATAACCTTTTTAACTGAGGAGGAAGAGAGCTGCTGCACATCCCTATTAGTGTAATAAGAAGAGTATACGCATGTTGTGAACCCTAAACGATCCCTTTCTGCTGCCTCAAGAAAGCAACTTCTGTGCCTGCCCTCTTTCATTTTAAGATCAACACGCCCACTGGCACAATTACATTTGCTAGCTAAGCAATGTGTGCGCTGGGCGTGAAAACGACAACTGTGTCAGTCTGAGACTGACAATGATATTTTTGCTGCTTTGTGTTGGTGAAAATGGGATCCTGTATGTTTTCCAAATAGAAATTAAGCAGACATGGAACTTTCAGAAAAGAGTGTTTTGTCTGGTTAGGGTTAAGAGGATAGAACTCTCTTTTGCATGGGACACTTGGCCAAGACAGCAGCAGACAAAACAATACAAAAATCATGCAATGGACCAGACAATAATAAAAAACAGACACTATTGGCAAAATGGCTAAATTCAGCCAGAGATATTAAATCAAATCTTAAAATAAATAAAGCTTTTTCCCAGCAGACACTCTGTCTTGATGCAGCAGAATAAACACAGGCGATGGTACTCAAAGCAATTCCAAGAAGTCAACGTGCTGAACACCCTGATCCTGGTCCTGATGCTCGATCGTACCCACCGAAGGTAGTTACTGCAAGCCATAACCCGCCCCCCTCTGCCTTTTGATTGGCTTACTCTGCCTCTGATTGGCTTACCCTGATATTCTTAACCTAACCTTACCCAATCTCACTCCTCATGCCAAAATCTAACCTAACAGCTGGTAGGTTGGTACGCCGTAGCATCTACCCAGGACCTGGGATACCTGAACAGAATGCGGACGTGTCATGAATTACACCTGTGCTATCAAGTCAACACGGGACTGCAGTCAAATAGACTTTTTTTTGCTTATTAAGGTTCATAACTGAGTGAAATGACCAGAAAGTATCTAAGTGGCAGCTATAGGAAAAGTGTCGATGCTTCCTTCTCTTATCTCCTTTAGCAAAGGGTCATGGAGTGTGTAAAGCGTGCAGGTAATCCCAGTTCATCCCCAGTTCATCCCCAGTTCATTCCCAGTTCATTCCCAGTTCATCCCCAGTTGATCACGTTTCTGAAAGGCTGCTGTGAAGCTCTGACTGCGATAAAGAGGTGGTGCGTAGGTCACCTGATGTGGGACGAATGAAGCATCTGTACATCTGTAGGCCAACATGTTATACATCTGTTGCAGAAATACAACATTATTTTCATACAGTCATACTATTGGGTATTTACACGATAAATACGTAAGAACAGGAGGGTGATCATGACCATCCATTCTCAGTGTACCTTTAGTGACAGGTAGCCTGTATTTCTTTGTTTATATTCGATACAAACCTTGGTAATAAAGTCTTTTTTAATTGGGTTGTCTATGATCAGGGCGAACAGGACGTGGTTTCTAAGATGCTCTTATAGAAGCCCCGGTCCATCTTCAGATCTTTGTAGTTTTATTGGTATAACTTTGTAAGTGCAGTCAGATTGTCTTGGCACCACAGTTGATTTAATGAATTCTCCTTCATTTCGCTCCTTGACTATTCGACCGGGTCTTTCCACTTGCAGACCATTCTGAGTGGCTTGAGCTGAAAACATACCCTCATGTTTGGGACAGACAGAAGATTCTCGTGATTATTTCTACTGTAGATAAAGATTGCAAAATTAATTCCTAGACTGGCGTCATGAATAAAAAAGAAAGTCTGTGTTTCCATCCTGTTTCCTCTGAATTGTCATTTAGTAACTACCACACAGATGCTGAACCCTGTTATCTCTCTGTCCACTGCTTGCTGTTCTTAATGCTATAACTTGTTTAATCCTCGTATCATGTGCTCGCTTCATTGCTCACTGTCCTCGGTGGGAAAAGACAGACTGTAACACAGTTATGCATTTTACCCTTTATGGTCATCTGGCACTTCTTAACACATGGTTGAGTCCAGTAAGACTGTCTTGCAAAGGAAACACAGAAGAGGGAGAGGAAGCACACGTGACAAGGAGGCAGAGCCGCGAGGAGAGAAGGGACACAATGAGCATCACTCAGCTGCTTTTCCCACACAGTGAAGAAGCGTGTCACAACCAGTTACCAAGACACCCTAACCCTAACTATGGCAGCCATTCTGACTGTTCATACTTTGTTTTTTCAGTCTCTAAAATATAAGAATAAACAGATTTATAACGTTAGGAAAGGTAATAATAAACATCAGTGAAGCTACTGTGCCTCTGGTTTTCGGAGAAGACCCGTGACCACATTATCATGAGTGCTGCTTCGCTAATGAGTCATGAGTGTTAGTCAGCCAAGATTTTTTTCAGTACAGTACATCCCAGTTGTCGTCACAGAGGGAAAATCCTAAAAATAAAGCTGTGAGCAGCTCGGGAATGCTGTGTAAAAACATAAAAAAAATAGAGTGCATCAAATTCAGAATGAGGTTTTACAAGAAAAATCAAGTTTCCCAGTTGAAATGAGCATTCCAGATTTTGCCTTTCTACTCAATTAGATGCAAATCCCATCTTTTGTGGAATTGGAGTTGTTACTGGATGTCATTTGAGTTGTATGACTAAAACAAAAACTGCAAGAAAAAGAAGAGGGAGTGAGATGACGCATGAACACGGGCAAGCTGTATGTCCCGTGATCATATTATCAGAGACTGTAAAACTCTAGTGCAGTGAGGATAAAGACGGCTCATACACCAGACCTGCTGATGTTGGACCTGTTCAGAGGCTCCAGCCTGAAGTGCAGCTCATATACTTCACTGATAAACCAGAAAAGTAAAAAGTAATACTGGGCTCCATGATCAAAGAAAGTTTTTGGGTCACGTCCACACTCCCTCTCTCGCTCTCTGGTGAAGTCTATGTGGGGAAAACGCTGGTAATGCATAAGATGAATATGACCTTTAAGGTAATTCAGGGTAGAAATACTCAGAATTATTTTATGTTTTGTGAGTTTAATCACATTTATGGGTCCTATGGTTACATTAGCTTTATTTCAACAGCTATTACAAAATTACAAAATGCAAAAACTGTCAAAATGATGCCTTGGTTGTTCTAGTGTTAAATGAACTGAAAGCATTTATCCATATGTGTGTGTGTTATGTGTGTAATTTAGGAGGAAATTGAAAAAATGACAGGCATATTGGATGTTGTGTAACATACGGATTTGTCAGATATAATTTCCTAAATTGAATGCATTTGTTTTTTTCGAAAATTGAAATGATCGCTCTCATTCAAACCTCATTTACATTATATTCCACCAGTGTAACTGGTTTAGGCAGGTGCCAGTTCATTTGTGATGCAATTGCATGGACAGATGGTCCATAATGCAGAGTTAAGGAAAACATCTATACAAGTGGTGACAACATCTATGTCCAGCAGAGGGCAGCAGAATATCACTGTTTCACACACTGTGTCCAGTTTACAGCAGACAAAACTGCTTCCCATAGGAGACACAAATCATTCAGTCTGTCAGACAAGATAGTCAACCCAAATGAGTATTACATCATAAATGTATAATGTATGTTTTTTGGTTTGTTGATTTGGTATAATTTGAGTAGAAACCAATTTGTCTCAATCAGATGATGGATGTTTTTAAACTTATAGCTGGTTCATATATATAAATAACAGTATTTATGCAATCACAATGCTCGATTTCTGAATACATTTCAGCATCAGAACACTGTGTCATGTTTTACTTCCCCTCCTACTGATCCTTTTAGATAAACTGTTCTAAAAAAAGACGTTAACTCGTTATTTTAAGTTTAGAGGGTGAACAGTGACTATATGTGAATTTTTTAATGTAAATATCCTGAAATATAATGTTTACAGCATAACAAGTTAAGACAATGTTCTTATGTGATCCTTCTTTTTGTCGATAACTTTGGAATTTCTCATTATAGACACCAAAAACAACACAATATTTACACAAGCTTCAGTTTAAATGCATTCAGACTTGTATTTTCTTTTCTTTTCTCTAACCTCCAGTTCTATTTTCCCACTGGCTTCCATTATGTAAATACACACATACTGTATACTGATTGTAAGTTTATTTGAATATTTCATTGCACATATCCTTGAACACAACCGTTTACTGCAGTCCAAGATAACAAAAAGTTTAGTTTCACAGTTTTTAAGGTCCTATGACAAATTCTGAGCATCTTTCAAAACACCATAAAACTTTCATCACACACTCTCAGCACATCTTTGTTTGAACGTTTACCACAGAGTTTGAAAGCTGTGTGATTCAAGTGTTACCAATCAAAGTCTTTGAGACTTTTGTTAACCTTCATTGTCACTTTATTCACCTCTGCCGCAGATTCGCATGGTGAAGGAGAACGATGCCACAGTAAATCCCACCTTCATTGTCAAGCCAGATGGGGGCTCTCAGGGGGACGGCATCTACCTCATTCGTGACCCCAGTGACCTAAAGATCATGGTGGGCTCGCAGGCCAAACAGTCTGTGGTCCAGGAGTACATCCAGAGGCCGCTCCTCATCGACAAGCTCAAGTTTGATATCCGCCTCTACGTGCTTTTAAAGTCCCTGCAGCCACTGGAGATCTACATTGCCAAGGAAGGCCTGACGCGTTTTTGCACCGAGCCCTACCAGGTACCACTGCCACCGACGCCGGCAGGCTCACTTTGAAGCTGCTCTTTTGATTCTGATACCCTCTTTTGCTGTGATCATGTAGGAGCCAAGCCAGAAGAATCTGAGCCACGTCTTCATGCACCTGACAAACTACTCCCTCAACGTCCACAGCGGCAACTTTGTCCACTCAGACAGCCAGAGCACAGGCAGCAAGCGCACTCTGTCCAGCGTGCTGTACAGGCTGGCAGCCAAAGGCGTCGACATCAAGAAGGTGTGGTCGGACATCATCGCCCTCGTCATCAAGACTTCCATCGCCGTGGTGCCTGAACTTAGAGTCTACTATCAGGCCGATATACCGCCGGGTAAACCGGGACCCACTTGCTTCCAGGTAACATTGAGGAATGTTTACAGTCGGATAGTAAATAAAAAAGAATACACATAAAGCTCTCTGAAAGATACCACAGACATCATCAGAAATCATTTGAATTCCCTCTTCAAAAATGTCCAGGATCCCAGAAGTCAGTTGAAAAAAAGCATCTATATATTTGTGTAAAAATCCTATAAATTCAAATCTTCTTTTATAATAATCAGATTCAGATTTTCTAGGTGATCTGCACAGTGCAAACAGGAACTGCAATCATCCAAAGCAACACAACTTTTCATCATGCAAACAAAAATACCACATTATTAAAAAAACAGATGTGTGCTGAGGTTTAAGATCAATACTCAGACTTTTGCTGAAGTCCATCTTAAATAACTTTTCATTGAGTTTCTACCATTTCTTGTTCAGTGCATGAATCAAGCTCGACTCATCGTCATTCCTGGCACTGAGCGTGACTTGACAGTAGTCTGGAATCTGAAGAGATGAAGTTAGGGAGTGTCTCAAAAGTGCATGCAATATGGCAAAGAAGCTTTTTATATTTTTGTCCAGAGCTTTCATTTTTTGCTATGCACAGCCTCCTCTTTTTAAAACATAATGGCTCAATAAGCTATTGTAATCCCCTTTTTTGTCAATAACTTTCAAATTTCAAAGATACAAAAATGACACAATATATACAGTTTAAAAACAAGCCTTTTAACGTTTTAACCTCTAGTTCTGTTTTCCCCACTGACTTCCACTAAATAAATACACACATACTGTATATTTAAATGGGTAAAAAACATTAAATGCATAAAATTAAACAGACCAAACAATTTCTTGCAACTTCTGGTGTACTTTCTGAATAATTCCCATACAAATTAATAAAACTTTGGGACATAAACAGATACGGATAGTAGCTTTTTGTAGCCCTATTATAAGTCTATTTTATATTAAAATAGCTAGGAATAAAAAGCACAAAAAAATGTAGTTACCGATGTGTTTGTGTCTCAGATATTAGGGTTTGACATCCTGCTGATGAAGAACCTAAAGCCAGTATTACTAGAGGTCAACTCCAACCCCAGTATGAGAATAGAACATGAACAGGAGGTAAGAGTGAATGACAGCATCAGTATTATCATAATGTTAGTATCATTATTATTCATATAGCTTTAGTAAAAATGTCTGTTTTTCTCAGGTGTCTCCAGGAGTCTTTGAATATGTTCCCAGTCCGGTGGACGAAGAGGTCAAAGTGAGTGTGATCCGGGACACTCTGCGCCTTATGGACCCCAGCCACAAGAAACCCTCAATGTAAATACACACTCGCACAAACACAAACACACACTGATACATTTAACACACAAACTCCGTCCTCTGCTTTGTCTGCTGGTCTTAAAGAGTCCTCTTTTAAGGACACGTTACCTTCCTCAGAGCCCGGCTCTGCACCACTCAACAGCTCTCCATAAGCCTGTTAAATGGAAAAATTAAATTCAGCTGAGCCGAGGTGGAAATTCACACATAACTGTACAAGTCTGCTGGCTCAATCTTTCTGGCTGACCGGCCCTGTGTGGTGCCTGGCAATAAATCTTCTCTACCATTAGAGTTTGTGGGGTTTTTTCCCTCTTAATCTGTTTTTCTTTTATGACAAGAGGATTTACTGTTTCTATTCCACCATCTCCATTTCTTGCCTCCCTCCTTCCTTCCCTCATTTCTTTTCTTCCTTCCTCTCCAGATTATCTTCTCTATCAGATATTTGATCTGCTTTGTTCTGCAAGTGACAGGGATATCTTCCCAGGGATAATACCCACTTAACAGTTACATTCATGACTGTATAATGCGCCCATAATATGTTTAATCCTCGTCACTTCCACATTGCTATATTTTCATCCAGCTAGAATCAGCAGAACCACATCTTGTACTTGTCCGGGGATGAATTACACCACAGTATAATGTCGTATACACATTTAGAATTCAGTTCCTTTCAGCTAATTCCTATCTTTGTACTCTTAGAGACCTCTAATCCTTTAATCTAATGTCCCTCATACTTTTAGTGTTGACTCAGGCCCTGAGTTAGTGGGAGTTACTCAAAACCTTTATATCTAAAACTTCTTTTTTACTTCATCAATGAACCATCAATGAAGTCATTTTGCATGCACAAATTGAAACATTCTCTGCCTCCATCTTCTCAGTTGAGAGAATTAGCTAAATTAGTGACAGGACATTTATTATCATTGGGTTTTGGACTGTTGCCCAGACAGTAGAGATTTCATAGATGTCATCCTGAGCGATAGGAAATTTGTTATGTTTTTTTTTTTTTTTTCAGAAATTTTGGAATGAAAATTATAGCTTGACCAATAAATCAGCTGTGTAGCCTGCAGTATGAGTTTACTGCAGATGTACCAATATCAGTGATATGCCGGCTTATAAATAAAAGTGAATTAGATGTTGCTGCAACATACATTTTTTCCAGAAAGCACTGAAAATGTAATGTTTCAACTGACTCAGTACAGAAGTAAGTGATAGTTGTTTAATCTGACAAAATCACAGCATCCCTTACGTTGTTGTTTTCGCTGATATTTCATTCTCAGATTTTCTCAAAAATCTAAAATATTGGCGTCAGTTTTTATTCACTTTTGTATTCTAGACACAGTTTTAAGCCCCCTGAAGCAAATAAAGTAGTGGAAGGATATTTTGAAGAGAGTAAGGTGCATCATGGAGGTAAAAAGTTTAGTGATTTTTATGGTATCTGATGTAGTTCAGTGTGGAAGAAATGGTGACTGAGACGAGGGTCGGGCTTACAATCTGACTAGCATTAACCAAATATAAATATGACCTGGCAATTTAGAGATATTTAGAGAGCAATACAACAATAAAGCGCTAATAACAATAATTACATAAAATAGCAAGAAATATCAGAAAATAGGAGCCATGTGGGCTTTGTGATGATGACAAATTAGACAGTCAGTACTTGGCTTTAAAAAAAAATAAAAAAAATAATTACCAGTAACAAGAAGCGGACCAAACTAAGAGTAAAGCTAAATCAGCTGCTGTGTTATTTATACACACAACAAACAGAACCTGCAGCACTGATTCAAGTGCGATTTATTGCAATTTCAAAATGTGTTAGTATTCTTGTCAGGTTGTGATTACAGGGAAGTGTGCTGTCAGCTTTGCAGATGGTGACTGAGTTCTGCGGTTTAAAGGGGGGTGGATATGCAAATGATGTCCCAACTAGCTAGTGCTAATGTTTATTAAATTAGCCATTAGATTGGATATGCTCCGGGAAAAAAAATGTAATCATCACCGCAGCAACGACACGGGCGCAAAATAGGAACTCATTAATCATTCACTGTGTCCATTGTGTGTTTAAACGGGCACAAAGGCAAATGCATTGTACATACATGTTTGTCTGGTGATAAACACACATTGTTTTCCACATTAAATTTGATCCATTTGAAATAATCAAGCCATTTGTGAGTAAAGATGTGGCACTAGCCAGTAGAGGAAGTAATCTGATCCTTTAATCAAGGTATAATCTGTAACTTTTTCACATTTAACTGACAAAAAAATGAGATTATAAGATTATTATATTATTATATGTCCTTCTGTGCAACCAAATGTAACTCCAATGTCTCCCTCTGAAAAGCTGTAGAGTAGAAGCATGAAGTAGCTAAATTGTAATACTGAAACTAATACTAATACTAAGTTAAAGGTACCAAAAAACTGTGCTTAAGTATCATACTTGACTTAATTTACCCAACATCCAAAATGTACCCAGGATTGTAAAAAGGGAACAAAGCTGACACGATTAATGCAGGCTTCTTTGAAAGTGCGATTGCTGATGAAAAACAAACTCCACCAGCTGATTAAGAGAAATAAGCAAAGGAGATGAAAAAGGGCTAAGCATTTTGCATTGGAACCAGACAGTCTTTTGATTGGCATTTTAACAGTTTTGATGCGACGCTATCACAAGATCAAATACATCTCCAGGACGCCGGTAGTTTAAGAAGACATGATTTAAGCTGCCTTTCATATGCATATATTTAGATTCAGTTCAGTTGTGTTTCAATGGGGACTGATTTGATTTCTTTTCTCCTGCAAACTTTCAGAATCATTAACAAGCAGTCTTTTGGAGCACAAACAAAATGTTCCCGACATCGTTACGGGAGGTTAAGTAAGGCGTGCGCCGCACAGATGGTGCAACCGTAAGTAAATATACTAGTGCTGTGCTCTCTGACAGCTGTTCTGCAGTGGGATGGATGGGATTCAGTCATTCAGAACGCAGAGTTTAGACTAAAGTCACCCCTGTATGAGTTTGACTTGTCAAGATGAAGTGCAGGAGAGGTGAGAACTGACCAGGCACACAATACAAAGGTGCAGCCGGGTAACAAAAAAAGACAAGAAAAGGTGTTGCTATTTAAAGAAGACGAAGTGAGAGCTTATATAAGAGAGATAAGTAAATATAAAATGGCAGAACAAAGGAGGAAAAAGTGGCATTTTGGAGAAAAAGGGGGTAAAGGTAAACGGGGAATTATGAGGAGGAGGGTGTGATGGTATCAGTGATTCTCAGACATGCTCTTTTCGCAGCCGTCTCATTAATCCTGTGTATGGTGTCTCTGGGGGTGATTTATGAGCCATTATGAGAGGTACGTGTGAGTGTGGGTGAGAACAAAAAGCTGCTATTAGTAGGCACACATTTCTTAAAATAGTGTTCAAGGGACACGATTACAAAAGCATCATCTGCATAAGAAGAAATGATACATTCTGAGTTGGATTGAGTCCAACGTAACTCAGGTTGAACTATGTGGCTTTGATGTTTTCTCGTTGTGTGGCTGTGGAAGCTTGGACTTAAATGCTCATAACCTTCATAACATTTTTTTTGTCCTCTTATGGACAGCGAAAACAAGTTCCAAGCGTTGAAATATCAGCACATTTTAAATGGTCGCTGTGTAGGAATCAGTGGCATCGAGCAGTGAGGTTGAAGACTGCAACAAAATGAATACCTCTCCCCTTATCTGTCCTTTTAGATCCCACTAAAATCTACACACTGGTCCTTTTAGGTGATATGGCTACCTTGTAAATAACTGGTTACGTATTTAAATTCAAGTTCTTTATACGTTATATACACAACAAATACAGTGAAGCAGTCGTTTGCAATGAAAATCTTAATTCTCAGGCTCTCCTCTCCAGTGCTAATTAAATATGTATTAAATAAAAGATCAGGCAAGTAAAAACAAAAAAAGGAATCTAAACATAAAATGTGTTGCAGAGATGATGTTTACATGCAGGCCCGCCTGGAACTTAACATCTCCCTGGGTCCCTCAACAAAAAGCCACAAGGATTTTTCTATTGGATTTTGGATTATTGCAGAAAATAAGCTTTATGCCAAAAGTTTATGCTACTTTCAATTTGGATCAGCGAGATAATCCTCACAAATAAACACAGCATTTTATGATTTTTAAAGCGTAAATGTAATTGCCAGAAGTAAAAAGTTAATGTTAGGCTATAAACTAACCACATTGTGTTCACATAAATATATATTGTTGATGTTTTAGCTCTGATTTTGGTCCCTACCAGCTCCTGAGGAAAATATACAGATCTTTACTTTATCCATTATATTCACCAGCTAGTCGATTATTGTGTCTGTCTGCAATTTGGTGCTGAGGTGGTGGTAAACAGCTGCTTACCACATCTGGAGAAAGCATTATGGGAATTTTGAAACCAAATGAATGATGTTGCTTTAATGAGCTGAAACTTGCTACTTTTCACATTGTCATTAGTTGCATTAATAAATGATTGTTGTTCTATTGATTAGAGCTGCTTTGAGATGTGTGCTTCTTGTGGTTGCAAGGAAAGGAGGATTGAAATCAATTTAAAATACACACACAACATGGGAGACTAATTTGTTCTGCGTGTGTTTTGGTATGACCCGGGCAAGAAATTCAGTTTTAGTCAAACGGAGATAAGTTTGGAGATAAAACACTTCTGGCACCTTCCGAGACTTTTGATACTGTCTAAAAGGCTTTGAAGATTTATTCACCAGGAGGCCAGAAATAGCATTTACCCCGGTAATGACAGCTAAATTAGGCCTAGCCCTTTTCACACACACTCAACTAACATTTGGCACCGGGCGTCTGTATGTCTTTTTAATAACCTGCCATTCTTCACCTTTTACCCTCTCGCTTCGCCTCCATCATTTCCTCCTCTCTGTCTGCTGGGAATGTTTGTCGACATTCCCCTCACTGTCTGTCTGGCTGTCAGCTTCTGTTGAAGATGTGTCCGTTTTAGCCGAGCCCGTCCTGTCTAAATACATGTGGGTGGTGTCCTTCTGACTGCTGAGGGATGATTGATTCTATTAAACATTCAGCAGTGCTCTCTCAGTGCCATTCACACTGCTTACTAATTCATGGAGAAAGAAGCTGCCTCATAAAACTCTGCAGTACTGAATCCCCTTGACGTGGACATACCTTTGTGTGTTGTTTGTTGACCGTAGAAGTCGTCTTTAAAGGCCCTGCACACCAACACAGCGGCTTTCACCTCTTCTCATTGATGAGACTTGTGCTCAGGTTGCTATGATGCCAATTATCGGAGTTCTCTGCACTCTACCAGCTAACTAAGAATGATGAAGATGTTATCTGTACTTCCTGGCAGAAACCGGTGCAGCAAAGCTAACAGGAGAGGGAGGAAGATGTCAGTCAAGTGAGGGCACGGTGTGTACACGCCCACACATTCCTGAGGGTGAAAATGCACAGTTCATTTTTTATGTGAAGGAGGCAAATCCCTTTGGGAGAAGCTCAATGGGATAGCTGGCGGCAAGAGAGAGGCAGGTAGTGTGGAGGGAAATATTTATATATATATATATATATATATATATACATACATAAAAGGGTGGAAAATAGTAGGACGGTAGCCAATCACACCTGACACTCATCATATTAAAGGTAAATGAATGTAATAAGATTCAATTTTGAGCCAGGATCACTACAGCAGTGGAAACAGAGGTAAACTGAATTGGGATTCACTGCTAATTTTCTAGATTTTGCTCTACGAGGCTGAAGTAAATTGACATTTTATATAACTAGTCTGTTTAAATTCTGTGTAATTTAGGGGTGTGGCCACTTTGAGTGACAAGCAGCTGCCATCACAGGTGGCGTGTTTCAACAACCAGGCTTCATCCACATCCATGTCCATATTTCATGCAGTCTGCAGTTGCAAAATGCTAGAAAATACATGGAAAAAGAAGCTAACAAACATAAGTTTCCGTCAACAAATGTTTTGTGCATTTTGAAGATTCAGAAAAAAAGCTTGATGAAAACACCAAAATTCGATAAAACTTTCAAAAATGCAACATTTCAAAATGTTGCTTCAAAATTCACACAGACTTTAATGCAAACAAGGCTGGAGATGATATAGACAAGCAACGAGAGCATCCGGATGTTTTTTCAAGTTGCATTTTGGAGAGAAAAATTGAATCTAAGCAGGATTTTTCTCAGTGGGAAACAACGCAGAGCACCTCTTTCATTTTTATTTTATTATGATTGTGAGCCATTTCATATGCCTATAAAAAAACTTCTCAAAGCTTTTCTTTTAATATTATAAAACAAGGTTGTGCTTTCTTATTTGCACAGAGCTCCCATCAGACAGTAAAAGGGCTGTGAGATGAGAGAGTGAAAAGAGTTATTTATCCTCCATACAATATTTTTCTTCCTCTTTCCCCTGCCAAGCAAGGCTGTAAGTGCAGACTCAAATGAAAATCTCGGTGCATTTATCTACCTCAGGTGATCTGTAACACGGCTGAAAAAAGCTCTCTGGGTTAGCCTTCTGTTCCTGCGCTTCAGTCCTGCAGGGCTTGAAGGCCATTACTCAGACCTGCTGCTGGACGCACAAAAGGCTCTCTATGCTCGGCCAACTCACTAATAAACCAAAAAGTCTGTTATTGAAATACAATGCAGTAAAATCTTTGAGAATGTTTTTTTTCTCTGCCCTGTCATCTCATCGTCATAGATCCCAACTGAGAGCCGAACACGGAGAGGAAATTCCCATGGAGGCGGAGACTCAAGAGAGGAGCCTGGACGAAGGAGCTCTGCCCTCACTGTGTCTGAAGCAGGTCTACCCAAAGTACACCAAACAGTTCAACTCCCTGCGGCTGGTGGAGCGAATAGCATCGCTGTTCATACGCTTCCTGGGGGTGAAGGGCAACATGCGCCTGGGCCCCACTGCCTTCCGAACCTTCATCAGGTACAAATTCATGTTGAGTTGGTGATCCTCCTGGGGTCTGCACAAAACTATGAAAACAAGCAGATAGAAATGTGTATACTCAGTCTTCTTAATGTAAAGCACTATTAGGTTCTGTTCCAGAAAATCCCAGCATGTAACTATATGTTTTAAAAGGTTATCCTTTAATCCAGGGCAGGGGTCTGCTACCTTTACTAACAAAGAGCCATTAGAAAAAGACTAAAAAAAAAGTCAAAATGGAGACACACACCTTATTTTGGGCCTTACAATAAGGTCTTAATGAGCATTTATTAATATGTTTTGTCAGAATGCAGCAAGGACCCAAGTGCAAACGGGAGGCTGGACACAGAGAAATATCAAACGCTATCCATAGTATTAGTATCATGTTTACCACAGAGAACAAGCAGCCCAACAGCCCTATTGTGGGCTAATTAAAGTATACCGGAACCTTTTTTAATAAGCAGAACACCACCTGTCAATATGAAGTAACCAGGGAATATGTCGATCAAGTCTAACGCCTTGAAGAAATGTATAGAAAGGCAGAGCTGATGCTTATTCTTAACCACAAATGTTTTCAGACACACATTTCAGTGTGTTCTTCAGCTAAAGAATCAATGAACAAATAAATGATCCTTTTTTACTTTACATCTTTAAAATCTATATCACATTTAAAAAGAAAAATCACAATCAGTAACTGAGAAAAATGCATTGCTCCGGTTGGTTTTAAGTCCATCTCACTGATAACACTCCTTGGAATTTAAAAAAATTAACTAAGAACTTCCAGGCCATTTTTTTTACATTTACCTGAAGGCCACTGTAGGTTCTCTACATGCTTGGAAAGGGAGGGGTGAGGGAACAGGTGTTGAGTTGGTTGTAATCTTCAGCATCACCACCAGAGGTCACTAAATCCCGTATACTGCTCCTGATTGCTTTTAGGACCTGTAGGCTGAGCAACAGTAACTTCTCCATGGCTTCAGTGGACATCCTCTACATAGACATCACACGCCGTTGGTCAGGAACAATGCCTGACTCCAGAGAAGCAGGTAACACAGACACACACACACACACAAACACACGTGTGCATGCAAAAACACCCCCTTACAAAGAAACAACATGCAGAGGACAGAGAGCCGGGTATCCTTGAGACTCGGAGCAAATAATGTGCCTGGAGATAATTGCTTGTCATTCTTTGTCAGATTCCCTCTGACACTGCGTACCGTAATTGAAATGAGCTGAGATCACAATGTGACAGTGAAGAGACTCTCCGACATGAATTATTCAGACGTTGCACCTTGCGAGGAATGTTTGCGAGGCGAAGCGGATGGATGGAGATCACATGGACCGGGATGGAAGGGTCTGTACAGAGGAGATTGTGGGCTGAATTTAGAATGAGCTCATACGTATTCAGGGAGACTCAAGTGTCAGGGTCTGTTATTTCTGTGTATGTGCATCGGAGGAGCCAAGAAGAGGCAGAACACTTGTATTTACAAATTATGATGTTTTTTGGCTGAAGGATATGCAGCAAAGTTTTAAAAGGACACATGAAGGAAAATTCATCTTGTGATCTGTAACAATCGGGATAATTACATA
Organism: Serranus cabrilla; assembly: GCA_903364295.1. NCBI lineage: Eukaryota > Metazoa > Chordata > Actinopteri > Perciformes > Serranidae > Serranus > Serranus cabrilla. The sequence continues at coordinate 3,621 of CAFUXE010000169.1, read as the reverse complement.
GTCCTACATGACCTACCAGCTCTGACCGTGTTATTATTTAGTTCACTCCTTGGATTTCTACGTTTTGTCTTTCTCTTCAAGTTTGAGAAAAACATCAACTGAAGGAGGAAATACGAAGGACAGCTCTTTTTTTTCTAATTCATTCTTTGGCCTTCAGTTGTCTTGTCCTGGGCCCACCAGGCAAGAACTGAGAATTAAAAAACAATATGATTAAATGATAAAATGTTTCTTTCTCATTGTATTCACCCTTCTAAAGCAGCAGCAGTTTATAGGGATGTTTGGATGTATACTCTTCTCCTCATGGTTGCAAAACGTACAGATGATTCATATGAAGCACTACGTTTGCAATATATTACAATAATAGGCATAGGATAGGAAATTTGTGGAAAAATTCCAAATAAATCAGTTTTTATGGGGATATTCACTATTATCCAGAACATGGAAATTCACCACACGTTTTTTTTTGTATTGCAGTCAGCAATAAAATTGTATTCTGTCCCATCGCTATTCCACCACCATTACATTGTGCAATCAACATGACGTTAAATAACAAAATTCTAATACCACTTTAGTAAAAGGTCATAGCTAGCTTAGCCTAGCTCAGCACAAATACGGTAAACAATGGTAACACAGTCCAACCACCTCCTGACCTCACAAATAAACATGTTTTTACTGTTTGTTATTGGCATTTACTTCATCTTTACATTCTCCTGTGTATTTCTGCAGCCTCACCTAAACCACACTTTGTTTCGTTGCAGGTATGGGACTACAAGCCTTTGTGGAAGCCTTTTTCAACCTGGCAGGTCGCAGGTTCAAATCCCTGGCGCTGAGGGAGCAGGTCGTGTCGCTGCTGGAGCTTTGCGAGACTCAGCTGGAGACCCACGCGTGCGTGGAGGAGAGGCGCTCGGTGAGCTGCAGCAGGGCCATGCCACGAGCCATCAAGACTCAAACGCTGGGCCTCGCCAACCCGCAGCTCAACTCCCCGGCTCCCCTGCGACGGGCATCCAGCCAGGACTACCGGCTGCATCAAAGACTCAAGCCTCGCACACTCAGGGCAAACGTGGAGAACTGACGAAGGAGGGGGAGAGGAGGGCTCCACCGAGGCATCCAACTCCCAAACACTGCCTTTAGCCTTCTCCACAGGAGCAGGGAAATTAGGTGTCCCTCTCTCATCCGAAGCTCCTGCACAGGGGGAGGGGGGTGATGGGAGCCGAGAGAAGGACTTGCTTGACCCCTGCTGGCTGACTTGCAAGAGGACTGTTCACAGCCTGATTGCTTTTTCTTCAGAGGAGGAAGATGTCCACAGGAGGGGGGGTGTGGGAAAGAAATAGAATGCGGGATATAAGGAGGACGGTGCATTTCTTTCTCCTCTCCTGGTGTGATCATATACGAAGCGGTCCAGCCAGGAAGAGAGCACGGCTGCTTTTAATACACTTACCGATTCTACAGGGCAGCTATGCGCTTCCCTTCACCTTTTTCTCCGACAACAACCTACACTAAGACAAACTTTCTTTTCAGGGATAACATTAAATAATCAGCTTCATGTTCAAAGCACTCACACACACAAATAAATACACGGGTGTAAGGGAATGTCCTTAGTGTGTGTATTATTATATTCTTGAATTTGCACAACAACTATTACATTTGCACAGAAATGGATGTGAGGGTGACTGAGCATTTGTGTGGGCATATTGTGTATGTCTGAGTGCATGTGTACTGTACTGTATTTATTTGTGTTTAGCTCAATGGTGGAAGCCTATTTATACCGCCAGTGGCTCAGCTGTGCGTCCCAGCTCCGTGAGCCCATTAGTGATGAGTTAAGTGAATAAGTATTCAAAGGGAAAAGGCCACGACGCCACTTATCCTCTTTCAGTTCAGCAGCTATTCCAGTCAGGCAGCCCTCAAAACCTCCAGCGAACACATTTTTAGGATGATTACTTTCTAGCCACACAACTGCCATTAGGAATTAATTACTTCACATGTAATTGCACGGCACAAAATGTAGTCACATGCATTGTTTCTTAAATGGGATTCAGATAGCCTTTGTATTTAAAAACCTCATCCAGTGTGTGATGTGGCTTCACACAAACTGCCACTGGTGGATGCCAACCTGAAAGGTTGTACATCATCACTGTCATTTCAAATTGTGAACACTAAAATAACTTGCTGAACGTTAATAACTCAATGTTTATTTTGCACCGAGATTATCAAATGTCACATGCAGACCAAGAATGCAGTGTTATATGTTATACAAAAGAATAATCAAAGACGGTGAACTAAACATGGTAAAGATTTGTGCTATACGTACTGTAGGACTAACCTAAGTACTGCAGTATTTAATTATTAACATGAAGTAGTATTTATAAGGTAATTAACAGTAATTATATGAATGAAATGTATCAATAGCACTGCAACAAATAAAGGTAATTTGCTCTTTGAACTGAAGGTGTGTGATGTCGCCACTTTCTTTTAGAAATATAATAATTTTTCAGCAGATGTGTTTACAGAGGCTGGGCGGCATGTTGCTGCAAACACGGTATGTCCTGTATGTACACCATTATGGACCTACCTCAGTGATTTCCCCTATGGGCTCATTAAAGGACACCATTTGTCACATCATAAGGGGATGATGTGTCCTTGATGGCAGCACTGTTGGCAGTTTGAGCTATTTACATCTCTGCCTGAAATATCTCCCCTTTTTTTCTGCATGTTCTAAGACCTTAGATATGTTTCGCAGCACAACCATCTGCCAATGTTTCCTCGACCTTCTGCTGCAGAGGCTGGCAATGCCGGTTGATGCTGTAGCTCTAGTGTCTTTAGTTTTCTTAGGTTTTGTGGTTGTTGCCCAGTGGTTCAACAGCTGTCACTCGTCAGAAATATATTTATGTTTTGGCTTTCACTGGAATTGCTCGCTGGTTTGCTTGTAAGACAACGGATTGAAAATGTTTGGTGGTGCGAATGAAAACGAAGGGCTATAAATTAGAAATGGATGGATGATGCAGAAGCTTGTTTCATGGATGAAGAATGGGTTAATTAGCATTTTTGAACAGAATACACTGTGAGTGATTTTTGCAAACTAAACTAATATGACTTTATATTTTTTTTTTTTAAATATTTTTGAACATACAACAACACACAACTGTGCTCAATGTTCTATTTCAGGACATTTCTAGGCATTTTTGGACGACTACACTTTGACAATTTTTTCCCTTTGTTTTAACATATGGTGTTTGTTTGACGAATTTAAAAATGTACCAAAATGTAAGAATTTTAGTACAACCATGCTCAAAATGCTATTCTAAAGCAGTTTTAGGCATTTTTGGACAAATTACAATATGACAACATTTTGAAATTTTCAACATAATATAGTATGACTTCTTTTTGTTCGATTTTCAAACACTACAATATTGTTTTTTGTTCATCATTTTGAACGTATAATACTACTACTATGCTCAACAAGCTATTTTCAAGCAGCCCAATTTCAGTGTGTTGATACATATTAGAGCATACTCTATCCAGAAATGACAGAAAAACACCATGTTGCGAAATGGCCCAATTTTCAAAAAGTCATACTATAGCATGTCGTTTTTTTTTTTCCAGCAAATTTTCAACTTTATCCAA
>CAFUXE010000168.1:439790-484286 GCA_903364295.1 Serranus cabrilla | reverse complement strand
GTCATTTTTCAAAAAGTTTCACCCTGACACGCATCAACAGACTCTAATAAAGCTTTCCTGCGAATTTGGTGCATTTTTAAGAAAGTTGAAAATTGTCGGGGAAAAAAAAAAACGACATGCTATAGTATGACATTTTGAAAATTTCGCCATTTCGCAACATGGTGTTTTTATGTAATTTCTGGATAGATTATGTCCTAATATGTATCAACACACTGAAATTGGGACATTTTAAGCATCTTTAGGCGTTTTAAGGAATTTTAAAGTTTGACCACTTTTGACAAAACACGTCATAATATGGTGTTTTTCTGTTATTGGAAAAACTATACCACTACATGAATGGACAGAGTATAATAAAACCATTTTAAAGCATTTTAAAACTTAAAAAAAATTGGTGTTTTCTGTGTCTTTTTCAAAGATTATACAATAACACATTTCAACAGACTCTAATAAAGGTATTTTGTGAATTTCGGGCATTTTAAAAAATTCTGACATTTGAAATTTGACAATTTTTTATCAAAAACTACGTTATAGTATGAAAACACCTTAGAATAGCACAATGAATAGTATGTCCAAAAAAATGCCCCAAACACTGCATAATAGCACATTTATATCCACAATGTGAAAAAGTCAGAAAATGGTCAGTGTATTTTGTCCAAAAATAGCCCCAAAACACCTTGAAACAGCACACTGAGCAGTCAATGAATAGTATGTCCAAAAATGGCCATGTTATACAATGTCCACAATAAAAAAAAATAAAAAAAACACCTTAGTATAGTACGTGGAAAAAGTCCAAAAATTGTCATTGTGTATTTCTTTTAAACACTTTATAATAGCAAGTTGAGCATTGTAATCGTATAATTGTTTTGTATAAATAAAAAATGCACACATTATAATATGTCCAAAATGTAAAAAAAAACAAAAAAACAACAGAGACAATCGTTCAGTGCAAGTTTGTTGTATTATTATTAACTGTTGACACAATCAGCAGAGAAACAAGGCGTGACAAAAGACAAATACAGACACTGCAATCAGATCTTGTTGAAAGCTGCTACATCGACACTCTGGACCTGAAACACAGCAATAGATAAAAACTGGCATTAGTTTACAGGACTTCAAAACCAAGATTTCACATGCAACCACACCTGCAAAACTACTGTGATTTCCCATTTCTCTTGCTGTTTAGTTACTGTCTGCATTTGTTTCAGCCTCTTTGTGTAAATGTCAGAATGGAAAACGTGCAAAGTCCCTTTCAAACATATAGAAATAGATTGCACAGTACTTACAAAGTCTTCAAACTTGGTGATTTCTTCCTCTAGCATGTCTGTCCCGACCTTGTCGTCCTCCACCACACATGCGATCTGGAGCTTCTTGATGCCGTAACCCACCGGAACCAGTTTGGACGTGCCCCATAAGAGGCCGTCAGCCTGCACCGAGCGCACACACTCCTCCAGCTTCGCCATGTCGGTTTCATCGTCCCACTTACAGAATGACAGAGCACGAGATAAAAATGGTGCATATTCATTAATTTTTTCACCTTCTTGTTGTACAAAAGCTTATTTTTACTTTGTTGTCCTTGTTTTTTAGCTGTACGTTTATTTATATTCACCTGTTTTTGCATACATGCTCAGCCAATAAAGCAGACTCTGAAATGCATCTACTCATATAATGCATATACTTCTGTAGGAGACAGTGGCTTGTGATTAAAATTAAATTTGGTCAGAATGCAGACTTACAGGTTTGACATCCAATAAGATGGAAGACTTGGCGATAATGCCGGGCTTCTTGGCCTTCTTCTCCGCGTACTCTTTCAACCTCTGCTCTTTGATTTTCTCTGCCTCCTCATCATCATCACTCCCAAACAGGTCAATGTCGTCATCTTCCTCTTCTTCCTCGTCTTTGACTGGGGCGCTGGTCTTCTGCTGGACGGCAGTGCCCTGCGCAGAGCAGAAATAATCACATGTTTACATGGGAGTTCATGGTGAAATAAAACAGCAACACAAGATGACGGGTTGGAAGATAGCAGTCTGTATGAACTCACATTTGTGTAGGGAACTGTAGGAGTGGGAGCAGGAGTCACAGCTGCAGGAGATTTCTCCAGAACAGATACCCGACATTCCAGTTTGGAAAGTGCAGCCCTCAAGTCCTCGACCACTAAAGAAACAGGACCAGGCTCAGTCAGACGTGCATAATAAAAAAACATCATGGTAGAAGAGTGTTTAAGAAGGAGACACGTGAAAATAAATAAATTGACCAAGACAACTTTACAGGATAACAAAAGGAGGTAATGCGTAGTAATATTAGGTGACAATGTCATTGTATAATGTCATAAAACTGTGATGGAATAATATAAAAACATGTAAAAAGAATTAAAGCATATTATGTCAAAACATGGCCATTGTATAGTGTGTCCAGAAAATGACAAAATAGTATGTGGATCATTGTAATAGTATAGTATGTCCTGTGTACTTTTTACAAAAATGCTTTATAATAGCAAAAAATGTTCAAAAATATCAAACACACAATATTATAGGACATTCAAAATTTGAAAAAATAAAAAATGCCATAGTATAGTGAGTCACAAAAAGTCAAAAGTCAAAAAATGGTCATTGTGTACGCTATATAATTGTACAATGTGTTCAAAAATAGCAAAAACACAATGTTCTAGTCTAGTCTAATTATAAAACTAAAAATTACTATAAAAACTTCATAGTATAGTATGTCAAAAAAGTCAAGAAATGGCCATTGCGTAGTTTGTTCAAAAATGCCAAATGTCTTAAAACAGCACTTTGAGGATGGTTATAGTATATTTTTAAAAAAGTAAAGAAAAATTGCCAAAAAATGTCATGGCATGCTATTATTTTTGTGGCATAATATACTATATCAAAAAAAGTCACAGTATGTGATTAAAATAATTTAGTATAGCTTGTCGCTATAAATGTCACAGCATAGTGTTTCATTAAAAATGTCATTATTTAGTATGCTATTAAAAGTCACATTATGCTAAACATTATGTCTAAAAGCCCTGATGTATTTTTCTCTAAACAAAGTGCATTTATATTAATTCATGTTAATGGACAACAAAGCCACCTTTGTGTAGGGAATGGTTCTCCAGCTCCAGGCTCTTGATGCGGCAGATGATTTCTCCTTGATCAGCTGCACTGCTGCTGCTCTGCACAGGAAACACACAGAGAGACACGGGGATCGATACAGTTTGGAGAGAGCAGCATCTCATGGCCAAACCACAATGTTAGTCCTTAAATCACACCCAGGACTGTTAAGTAGACCCCACATGTGACCACGCAACACACAGCAAGTGTCCACCTCTGCAGCATGTACAGCCAGAGATACAGGAGCTGTAGCTGGATCCAGATAGAAGCCATAAGCAGCTACTTGGACAGGGGTCTGCAACACTCCACACAATTCTTTAAATCTAAAAGCAGACTAGAGGTCCCATAAACTCAAACCCAAGCGTGGATGTCAGGAAAGTCCACTGACAAGAGCAGCGGAGGCGCTGCTGGGGACACACAAGGCGTGGCGGCACTTACAAGCTGGGACTGTCGGTTCAGGGGAGGTTGGCCAGACCCTCTACACAGTGTTGTCTTCAGCTGGGAGACGGAGGGGATTTAAAGCATGAAAAATGAAGGGAAGGAGGAGCAGAGCTGAATGAATGGTGCTAATGAGGAGGGAAACACTGTAGAGCTGGGAGGATATGGAATATATGGAATACAGGGTTTGTTTGGCATCAGCTGAGCACCAAGATCCTACTTTAACTTTAAGTGAACCTATATGCAAAGCAAATTATATTAACCTATCAGCAATAATGAAATAACACACTACAATCAGTCAAAAACAAGCCCCAATCATCATGTACATGTTCAGACTACAGTACCATATACTAATAATAACCATGTTCTTATTACCACCAGCTCTGAAAGGTTCTTAACAGACTGTCACAATCACATCAACACACAACAGACTAGTTGGTTTTCAAGTTTGGCTCTACAAAAGTTGTGGCCAAATGATTCGTTTTTTTCATATTTTGGGATCATTCCTAGAATTTTCTGCAAGGGAACTGCAACAGCAACAGCAGCAACAGCTGCTACCTTCAGTGGAAAAACTAATTGAAAAGCTCCAATCGGTGCAATAAAAGATAATAAAAAAATATTCCAGACTAAGTTAAGTAGCAGAGCTGACAGACATTAAAAACACAATAGTTGTGTGTCTGGAATGTTTTTAAGTTTTGGATGGACAATTTTAAATATGTATGACTGTGTTTTAATGCACTCATTGGAGCTGAGGAGAAATGGTATTTTGTTTCTTCTGTGTATGAAAATCGGAATTATGAGTCTTGGATGAAGCGATTTTAGAGAAAAAAAGCTGGCTAGGATAATAATCTTTGTTAATGTTACTGTTTTATTTCTGTTATTAAGGGGACAACGTATTGCACACTTGATTACGTCACATATTGGTAAAGCACACACAGGGCAATCAAAAAAGTGTCTTTCTTATTAAAGTTTTCCAGGCCCATAAACTTGTGACTCGAGCAAGAAAAAGTTACGTCTTTGCTAAGCAGGTTTTTGATCAAGTTCAGGGTTGACACCAATAAATGTTTCAAAGGCATTTCCAAATGGAGCTGTACGAGTGGTCATGGAGTGGTAGCATGTTAAATCCTTTCACAATAAAAATCATCAACATGTCTAAGAGAGGTGTGGCGCTGGCTGCAGCTTGTCAAGCCTAAAGCTATGCAAGAAACTAAGCAAACTGTGATCACCATTCTTATTTAACGTAAAGATTATCTTTACACACCTCCCGTTATCCTGGACTTGTTCAAGCGACGTGCTGTATAGGTCAAATGGCACTTTGATTGCTCAGGCTACACGTACAGCAGTTGTGTAAAGGTGGAAAATGTGAGATAAGAGGAAGAATAATGCACATATCATGTACTTACTCCTGCTAGAGATTTCTGGATGTTCTCTCGGGCTCGAGCGATGTCCTGCAGGATGCTGTTAGCACCGACATCCTTGGAGGAAATAAACAGACGTCAACGTCAATTAATCTTTTACTTTAAGATTTATTGTGCAAAGTGTCTCCGTGTTGTACATTTCCCCTCTCCGTGCTCATCGTCACAACTTTTTATGTGAAATATGGATCAAGATTTAAAATCTGAAAATAAAAAAACTATGTCCGACTTTGTCAAAATCTGGAAAATGCGACTTAAATCTCTTTGTGCCTCTCCAGCCTCTGCTCAGGCTCCGAGGAGAAACAGACAGCAGGACAGCCCCGCAAGCAAAATGCCAATAAGATTAACGTGTAATCCGCGCAAAAGATGTACAAATAAAAAAAACAAAACCATCAATGGAATACAGTTTATCTTGGCAACTGTGCTGAAGCAACATAAACACAAGGACAGGAGGGAGGAGGAGAGAGGGATTCTTTGAGACCATGACAAGGCCAAACAGAGGGTTTGTTATTTTGTCAAAAATAAAGAATGAAATAGGAAAAAAACAACACTAAAAAGCAGCTTGGATGCAGGCACTTCTTTCTTAATACAAAGCAGAGCCTTCAGTTGTCAAGCATATACAGTGGGTTGATTTTAATAACTTTAACACACTTGAAGTGTGCTCCACGCTCCTATATTATCTGGGAAAAAGAAGTATAGGATCTGGATCTCTAAATTTACCAAAAAAGAATTAAAACATAAGACATTACAGTACAAATTCTTAGTTTTGGTGCCCAACCAATATCTTGGCTCTAACGGATATGATGGTCAGATGGTTGGAGCGATCTTGCTCTTTCAGATGGGAGGAGTAACAACATAAGTGTAAGATAAACTAAACCTCTGAGGCAGTGTGGGTACCTGTGTTGGTGGCGAGGAGCCGTTCATGCGCTCGTAGAAGCGTCTCTCTGCCTCGTCATAGCGAGGTTTGTCAAACCAGATCCTCTCCTGGGCCAGAAAGTCCACTGAAGCCATGGTGCTACAGAGAGAGAGCAAGGAGGGACAAGAGAGGGATGTGTGAACAGGACACAGGAGGTCAGGGAAAAAGAAAATGAAAATCTGTATTACTACAACTAATACTTAATATTATACCTAATAATCTGATAAATACAATTACTTATTAGCTGTAAAATATTAAAACTTTTCTTCTTGTATTCTTTTATCTATACCACCCCAACACAATAATACAAAAGAAACTTTAAATGAAGTTGGCAAAACGCAACAGTGTTTCATCCAAACATCAGCCACGCAGTTGGTTTCCAAACAGACCACAAGAAATAAAGAATGAACCATGACAAATGAAAAAAACAAGAAGTTAAATGAAAATGTTCACCCATCAAAAAAGAAAAAAAAAAGAAGGAACCCCATGATTACATGAAATAAACAAACAATGAAAGATACTAAAAACGGAAACATCAGGAGCGACTCCATTCTCCCGGTTTGGTCATACTTGTCCCTCAGGGGGGCGGTGGAGGCAGCTGATGCTGCTTCCGGCCTCCGACCATGGAAACGGCTCTCTGCGGCATCATACCGCCACTTGTCCAGCCACACCCGCTCGCTGTCCGGGTGGACGAGGTAACAGACTCCAGCCCCCGACTCGTCATCCTTCTCTGGGACCTCCGCTGGCTCCTCCTCCTCCTGAATAGGGAGCAGAGCGTGGAAGATTTCGGCTTTACCCTGCGGGACCACCCGTTTTTCCTCCACCGCCGCTACCTCATCTTCTTCCTCTTCCTCCTCTTCTACAAGGCTTTGAGGGTGGTCGCTACTTCTGGAAGTGGAGGCGCAGCTGGATCTTTTTGAGGAATTGTTGCCATACAGATTCTGGTAGAAGGCGGCTTCGGCGCGGTCATACATCGGTTTCTCCAGCCACACGTCTCTAAGCAGCTCCACGGGGATGCGAGGCAGTCCGTTAATCGACTGTCGACTGGTTGGCGTGACAGCTGCTTGCTGGATGACAGGGGTTGCAGGTGTTGGGGCTAGAGACTGGTAACCTTCATCAGGTGTTCTGGCAGCATTGGAGCGGTTAGGCGGGGATGGGAGATCCAGAGAGTTTGGAATGTGAGGCTGCACGGATTCTTCAACATAGTGGCGTTCTGCTTGGTCAAAGGTCGTCTTGTTCACCCACACAGCCTGGACAACATGGTGGCAGGCCACCTGTTCGCCATGGTGGCACGCCAGTCCTGAGGATGATGGAGCCACAGTGGATGTAGAGTTTGAGTGTTTCATTTGGGCTGGAGGTGACCCGTTAGACTTGGTGGTCCCATTGGACGAGCTCGCCAGCCAGCACTGGTAGAGGCTTTCAGCTCGCTCGTAACTGCTGCGCTCAAACCACACATTAGCACACTCGGACTGCAGGCCAATCAGCCCAGCACGGGGGTCAGGTGGAGGCTGGCTGGACCTTTTGTCTGGCTTCTCTTCATTCTTGGTCTTACTCTCAACCTTCCCCTCAGGCTGACCCTCAGGATTGGATGAACGTTTCTTGCGACGGCGGTTTTTCCCGCTGCGCTTTCCATCTCCATTCAAGCTGCCGCTCTCTGGGGACGATGATGCTGTTTCACCGTTTCTTTGGCCTGACTCAGCCTTGTTTCTACACCCCAGTGCGCCCCGGTCCACCTGACAATGGCTGGGAGGCTGATCATGCTCCGACTGATCCAGTGCAGAGCACTGAGGCATCTTCTTAGACATCGTCTGTGATCCGTTGCAGGAAAAAAAGAGAATAACAGGTACAGGCTTTTGGATTAGTTTAAGAAACGCAAGAAAGTTTAGAGACACAAAGGGATTGATCTATTAGACTCAGTACTACAAATTAAACAATAACATTTAGGTTGTTATAGAACTGAATGTTCAAAACAGAGTCTACAAATCAGTCCCAGAGAAAGGCAAGACACATGCAGGAAATGAGAAGAAACCCATGCAGATGAATGGAATCTACTGTTGGTGATTTGTCCAAATCCTTCACAGAGTCATGCACAGTGTGGCCCAACATGGTGGCTTTCACGCTACATTTACCGACTTTTCAGGCTCTCTTAGTAATATATTTCTGAAAGGCAACTTGAGGGGAGATCAAAGGACTTATTCTGAATTTCCACTCATCAGGAAAAAAGGGAGAAATATATTGCATTGTAAAATACATGATGTCCATTACACTAAGCTTATATATTACACCAAGCTTTATGCAAATGATGCTTGATGGCTTTACCCATAAGCAAATGGATATATGCCATTATCTGGCAACTTTTGGCAGCTTTACTGACCAATCCTGGTTACTTTGATTGGAAAAGAGTTGGCAACACTGATGCACAACAGACGCTGAGTAAGTCCTACCAAAGCCTGGACAGCGTACAGCTAGGCTTTTATGGTATAAACTCAAGAATATATGCAGCTTAAGCAAGGGAAAACACTGGCATTCATGCGTTTGAGTCTAAATGTCAGTTGGAGATTGTCCAAGTAAAGCCAAAACTTCAAATTTAAATTGGAGTTTTACCTGCTACACAATGACTTTGTTGTACAAATTATTGTACAATCTCAACATTGCTTGTGAAGACATGACTTGGTAGGATTGCTTTCAGTTTCATGTTCCATGTTTAACATTAATTGCTAGTACAGTATTCATTAAAAACGAGACACAGCTGTTAGGCAATATTTATCCAGATGTGTTAATTTATCATTCATTGTTTTTTGTTGGACATATTTTCAAGTTATACAGTAGCTTTCTGCAGTGCGGCACAGTGTTATCATGCTCATCCTACCAAGCCAAATGTATATTTAGTGGATGTTTCTGTATAGGAATGCAGCATAATATCTATCTGAAAACAAATAAACCCTGGTTCCTTTGTTATTCAAAACATACAGCTGCATTCAGAGAATTAGAAACAGCTTTGCAATATTCACAAATTAAGAAATCTAATTATTTGGAGCATTTTCCCCATCACTCTCCTGTAAATTGTTCCAACAAGAGCATCCAGAGGTTAAAAAGGGGTGTAACAAGTCAAAATAAAGAAAAAAGAAATAACACACAGATATTGATGCTTCTGTAAAAAACACAAACATGTTCGTGCAAGCAAACTAATGAGTTCAGTAGGTTTTGTTTTCTAAGAAATCACACATTGTGCAAGCCATGCTGTTTTTTTTATGACGTTACATCTGTTGCAACACAGGAAATGCATTCCCTTAATGTTCCAACATGAGGAGGATTGTAATATTGCTATTTATGAGCACTTATGCCCCACTGAAATGGATTTGGGCACTGCTTTAAGGAAGGCATTTCCTGCTTGATGTTTATTAAAAAATCTTATTCAAGCTCTTAACTCACCTTTCTGGGTAAAGGTGTTGAGCTTACAATAGTATTCAAAGTCAAATGCTCAACACGTTCTTTTCATCCAGTTAACCGCAAGCCATTGAAAAAGAAATTTAACAATCACCACCTTGCAAAACAATGGAACCGATATAATCATGGACAAAACAAAACTGAAATGAGGAAAGAGGTCAACGTTTATCGGGAATACTCACTTGTCAAATTCTGAATGCAAGATAAGGGGAAAGAAGCTACGTGTTAAAAATACCTCAGCATGAAACTCTTCCTTCTTACAGATTTCACATAATTACCCCTTTAGTCTTGGATGACGATTAAAATGGAAAATACTTGCACTATTATTTGCTAAAATCAAAGACTGACACTAAGCAAGAACTTCAAGCAGTAGCCTGGATGCATCCCAAATCTTTTTCCCCTTCATCTGCTTTTTTCCGCTCTTCAATAGGAAGGCACTGGGGACAGTTTATTTTCCTCACTTTCATCAAAAATTAACATTTGCTGTTACAGAAGCCCTATCAAAATGATTCAGCCCAATCAAGCACATTAGTGGTGATGTTACAGTTTAGAAAGCAGCACTCTTGAACTGTTCGTGCACTTATGTGGTAGATTTTTGTGTTATTTTTATGCAGGCTTTTAGGATGCCCTCCTTTAGTTGCACAGCTCCATGTCAGTGTAAAAACTAAAACCTATTAATTTTTAAAAAGGGTCAGGCTGAAGATATCCCATATTTGTTTTTATTGTCAACAAATCCCTTGAAACACTGAAACCAACACTGTTAAAGTTCCATCTCTCAATACTTCCAATTTGCAAACTCATTTGTTTATACTATATATTTAAAAAAGATCACAAATATACTATCATTTCTGCAACTGGCTAAGTAATTTTCTGTAATTGCTGTGCACTGTAGTTTGTATTTTTAGCAAGTGTCACTCATACAGAGGGCTATTTTTAGCAGCATTTGCTGCCCTAGTAGCATGATTCTGGCAGCAGGACGCTGTACGTGGGATTGACTCAAAATAAACTCCAGTGCCTGTGTTAATCGTAATGAACAAATTTGTCCCCTAGTGCACTGGTGTGGCTCACTGATGTGTTCTTTAATAGTGTTTTGACAACACTAAAGCTCTTTGTGAAAGATATATCAGGCTTTGGATACACAAACAGTTAGCCTGGCAAAGAGAGACTCATTTGCGAAAGCCTATTTGTCTGAAACCTCAATTCATTTTTGATTTCGAAGGGATGTTATCAATGGCACAAACCAAGATGACTCTGGATAGACCTACTACAAAGTAGAGCAATGGACATGTGACATAGCGCTGAGTGACATATGCCTGTTGGACCGGTGCTTGGTCTGTTTTCAAGCAGAAAAAAATAAAGCTAAACAGTACTATTTTCTGAAAACATTTGAGGTGACAGTGCAGTTTGATATACATGTTTGTTCAGCGGTGCCTAGATTGACATTTCAATCAGAGTTTTGTTAGCCTGGTGCATTGCCCTTGATGCTAGTCATATAAAACACACCCTGAAATAGATAGGCCGTTGTTAATGGCCTCTCAACACATTAGCACAAAACCCAACAATAAGAATTGCCCAATCACCCACTTTAGTCTTGCATCTCACAAGTCTAGTAATGAAAAATCAAATAACCATTATTTTTCGAGCTGAGGAAGTAAGTAGCAAAGGAGTGATCTATCTCAGTTGTGAACTGCACATGTGCACAATGGATCTGGCACTCAAATGACGTTTATGAGCTCAAGTGAGCATTTCAATTATCCTGGAAACAGGACTTTTGTTGGGTGGTGCTAGGAAATTTGAGGGAAACTACAACTATGTATTGCAGTGTGCAACCACTTGGAGAGCAAGGCGGATTAAACAAAAAAAAATTCAAAGGCATGTTGCAGGAGTCCCTTGAAAAGAACCGACAGCATCTGGCTTGCATGGCAGCGAAGAGCTCTGCTTACAGGTCTGTATAGCAGCTAGTAAAAATTGACTTCAAACAAGCACATTTCTGACTTTTACGTTGGACTCTAATGAGCTTGGCAGAATTGACTGCTTCTTGTTGACAGGGTAGCTTGATTGTTGGTTTTAGTCTTCATGTGGCATTTGAGGATAATACATATAGGAAAATCACCAGCTTTACTGTTTAAATGTTCCCTTATTTCATTTTATACATCATAGAATATCCCCACAATTCCATGCATATGGTAAAGTCACCTCAAATAACCTCTGCCAAGTGTCTGACGCAATCAAATACCATTTCCTTTGCTCATGATGTTTTATCCCACTGATGCCCTGTGGGGCTCCTTCACGAGGAGGTAAACTGCAGGGTCAGAGGCAGTAAAACACCCCAGGAAGGGTGAAGTACAGTGATTGCTCAAGGGCACTTTGGCACGGAAAATGCTAAGTTAAGCATTTTCCTCAATGACAAATACTATTTTATAGTTTCAATACATTATCCACAGCCTCTTGGCAGGAAAAAGCCACATTTAAGCACAAAATCTCACAACAGCTTAGTTATTAGTAAGAAAACATGTCCTGATTTAAAGGTCTTCACCTGAAACAACCCAACACTTTCACTAGTTCATAAAAGAAGAAAAACCAGTCGTGCAAGACAATTAAAGAAAAGCACTTCATCAGAGCTGTCAGCATCAAAAGGTGCGCCCTGCTAACCTTAGCCATCTTTCATCTTGTACTAGCTAATATTCAACAATGTCAGTAGGTGATTAGAAACCAAATACACGCTTTAAATGTGGCAATAAAACGTTACTTCTCCACTTAGACATTTATATATAATGTCGATGTAGAACAGAGGCTACTGGAGCCGGTGTCCAGCCGGCGTGACTGCCGCTCTGGGCAGCGTTAGCACCGGTTAGCATCAGCTAGCTGTCCCCCATTCAGCTAGCCGTTAGCTAGCTAGCTAACACACGCCGAATCACTGCTGTCTGTAAATTCATTCATTCCCCTAAACAAATTCTCATAAATGAATCCAAACATTCACCCCAGGACTAAGCCCCCGACTGCCAGGCAGTGTTAACGCTACTTACTGCTGTGTTTTGTGTCTTGTCGGTATGAAACCAGGCCGGTGGATAAAACGCGTGTTTGTCCAGCCGTGAGTGACAACGGGAAGAAGGAGGAGGAGGAGGAGGAGGAAGAGGAGGAAGGAGCAGCGGTGACTGTGTGATGTGAGAGTCTGGGGGGAGGGTGGAGTCATGAATCATTAATGCTTCCTGTTAATCATGTATTGTTTGCACTCAGTAATGTGTCCTGCATACAGAAGAGTAGGCTATTTTAAAGAGTAAAGACTGAGGTATGATCTAATTTAATTTCTTAAATTGTAATTCTAAAGCATTCAGATCCCTTACTTAAGTAAAAGTACTAATGCCATGGTGTAAAAAGATACTACACAAGTAAAAGTTCTGCATTCAAAACTTACAGAAGGACAAAACTATCAACTTTAAAATGTAATTAAGTATTCAGATAATTTACTTAAGCAAAAGTACTCATACCACACTGTGTTAAGTTACATTCCAGCATGTTAACCTTTGTCCAGGTATGACATGCTCTTACTGTTTGACACGTCACATGTTGTAAAATGACTAAACCCCCAAATATCAAATGTATACTGCTATAAAGAGAAAAGTGGAAAATCCACACCACTGAAAATCCAGAAGTAGTTTTGTTTTGTTTTAGTTGAATAATGACTATAATAGATCTAATTGTAAGATCTCAATTTAACGCCATCAAAAAACAGAAAAATGCACTGCACAGAGGAAGCAAGTTCACAGGACACTTTATGAAAATCCATTGGACACACTCGGCATCATGGATCAGGAATAGTTTTCTCAACATTGTGTTTTACACAAAGCCTGCAACTAGATGTTTACTATACCTACAACCATAATCATTATTTAATTAGCTGAAATGTAAGTTTGTGGTTCATTTGGCCAAATCATAAATACTATATTTTAATTTCTGTTCCCCCACATTACATGCACATAATAACTCAATCATGGCTAGTAAGGCATTTTATACAAGTTGTTTCTTGGACTGACTGATGCTACAGATTATATATTATGTGTCCCTCTCTATATGACTTCATGACACTAGTATTTACTTCTGGATTCAAGCTCACAGGCTAACATGACCAATAAATATAACTGGAACACAATTAAGATGCACTGTACTTGTGATATCCACAACTATGGGAGTAATCAGATTTGGGTTGCTTGCATTAGCGGTTGGAATATCTCAGCACCTCACAATTTAGTTCAGATTCAAAGGGCTACAGTGCAATTAAAAAACAATTATTGATGCATTTTGATGCATCAAATGTTTGGATTTCTATACATTCTTCTCTGGTTGGCAGCAATTACAACTGGCTGTCGTCTCTCCTACTCAGGGTACAAACCTCTGATTCCAAAAACATTGGAAAAACATAATAAAAACAGAACATAATGACTTGCAAATCCTTTGTAACCAACATGTAAATCACAACAGTAAGATATCTGATGCTCAGACTGCAAAACTTGTTTTTAAAAAAATACAAACTAATTCTTAATTTGATGCATTCTGTTTTCATTTATTTTTTTCACAACTTTTTTGAAACATGAGTTAGAAAGGAGAAATATGGTTTCTCATGTTCAAAAGTTATACCTTATGGATTTCATCCTGGTCCCTTTCCCCTTCAACTTCATAGAAGCCAACATACTTTATATGGAAGCTTTTATGCCAGGGGTTGCCAGTCAGACTGCAGCCATATTCACTAAAACCTAGTAGCCTAGATTAGATGCTGATACATGATAAGTGGGACATTCTCTTTTAAGAGGGAATTGCAATGCATCTAAGACTGGTTTCCCCCCTCACCCAAAAGTTGCATTACTGCCTAAATCTGGATTGGATTATTGGTGTGCATGTAAAAGTAGCCATTCTCTGAAAAGAAATGACAAGGTCATGATCATATAATTAACTTGTCAGTGTCACTGTTAAGTTCAAGCCAATATTTCCAACAAATCCCTCTGGTCAAAGACATGAAAAGGAGGAAATAAGAACTGCACTTGTTTCAGGGAAAATGAAAGGGAGACAATGTAATAAAAAATTGACAAGTCCTGCTTTGTCTCTGTGTTCCACGGCGAGCCATAAAGTAAGTTTGATGTCCGGCTTGAATTAAGTCCACTGAGTAGTTATTTAAGGCAAACAGCAGCTGTTACTTCCTAGATCCTGCTGCTGACTTCCTGCCGAGCTCCCTGGCTCTTTCGGTGGCAGATTCCACAGCGCTCATGGTCGACGCCCTCACGCCGCCCTGTTCCAGAGTGTGAAGCCCGTAGATGGTTGTTCCGCCCGGGGTGCAGACCTCAGAGCGGAGCTGAGCTGGATGCTTCCCGGACTCACGCAACAGTCTCCCAGCACCCTGAATCATGGGTGCATTCAAAGGTTTTTTTAGTAATAATAAAATTGCTCCTGTTGCCACAGTGAAACAAAAGGGCACACACAGTAAAACTTACCAGAACAGTTTGGGATGCAATGCTGTGTGCCAGAGCACTTGGCATTCCCATTTTAACGGCTCCTTCTGCCAACGCTTCAGCAAACAGATACACCTGCAGAGAGGGATCACACCAGCATGCATCAGTCACAAAGTGCATTGTATTTTAGATGTCTTAGTGTGCTTTTCCCACCTTCCTTTAATTTCCTTTTTAAATTCAGAGACTTGAAACTTACTTATGAGGATTTAGTGACATCTAGTGGTGACATTGCAAAATACAACAAACTGAATAAATCAAAATTTTGCAATGGCTCAAAGAAAAGGAAAACAATTATTATTCACAAGCTGATTGCCGAGGGTACTTATTGAACTGCCAGTTACCAACACAAACAACACACTGAAGAAGGAGTCATTGCTTTTTTTGTCTACTTTCATGTTGTCGTGAAATTAGTTCAACCCAGTTTGAACATGGATGGTATGAAAACAGAAAGCTAGAACAGTACAGCACGTTTTAAGAAACATGAGCAGATTTACAACTTCTGTCATTTTACTTTAATAGATAAATAACAGGCCTGAATCTCAGTATCAATCGAATGTAACTTCTTTGTTTAGAGGAGGTCCTATTACAATATTCTGCAGGCATTTACTCTTTTGAGACAAACCACACAATCTTAGATCACTCACAAAAGCGACGCCGCTCCCGCTCAGTCCGCAGTGGATGTCGATCCAGGCCTCAGGTCCCTCCTCCACCAAACCACAGCGGTGCAACAAGGAGCGCAGCAGAGCTCCATCCTCCTGTTTTGCATGCGTACCCCGTGCGAACAGGAGAGCCCCTTCCTGAACCAAACACGGGAGATTTGGCATCAGTCTGATGGCAACTGTGTTCTCTGGCAGGAGCTTGGGATTGAAAGAGGGAAAAAAGAAGAACATTATTCATCTTTAGATCACCAAACAAACATTTCGTTTACTTTAGTTTAATAACACAGGGGCACTCACCTCTTCCAGTGTGGCCAGAGTGA
This sequence comes from Serranus cabrilla, assembly GCA_903364295.1. NCBI lineage: Eukaryota > Metazoa > Chordata > Actinopteri > Perciformes > Serranidae > Serranus > Serranus cabrilla. The sequence goes on along the minus strand of CAFUXE010000168.1, from coordinate 468,483 downwards.
CTCCTGCTGCAACAGACACCATGATGTGTCGGTCAGTGACGTGCAGTGAGATCTCATTGAGAACGACTGGAATCAGGTGAGGTTTGACAGCTACAAAAACCACATCTGACCCACAGACCACCTCAACGTTGGAGTGAGTGACAGAAATCCCGAGCTCCTAAAAGCCAATGGGAGATTGTTGTTACAGATCATCTTGTCCTACTGCCTGCATGTAGAAACCCTCACACAGAATCCCACAGGTAAATAAAGCATGTTTTCTGGTAATTCAATAAACTAGTGGTGTTTCAGAAATAACCACTATAGATATCATATTTGTATACTCCATATTCAATGTAACAACGCCTCAATGATTTGCTCCAGCTCAGCTCTGTGCAACAATAAGAGCTGAAGCAACATCAAAAAGATGAAAATATTGACCTAACACAACTGTTTTATCTATCTGTCTTTATCATTATAGAGACACATTATTTATCAGAAATGATAACTAGCATTTATGATTTTTCTGAAATTTTATGATGAAATAATGTGGTTAGTTGTAGCACTAATTGGTCTTAACTTTGATCAGTTAAGCACAATGTTGTGTTAACTCTAACATCCTTTGTATACATATTTCATTGAATGATTATGAACATGAATGAGAACATGAATTGCTCATTCCTGAGCAGAACTGTACCCTGAAATTACTGTAGTATATGCCTCATAGTGGATTCGTTTACAGGACATTTATCCTTTCTCACGGAACCTGATCTGGCAAAGTAACCATGAGTCTGACCACAACTTCCCACTGTCATGCAATACAACCCCTCCTTTACAGAAGAGTAGAGAGAAAAATTGTACCTGAAAGCGCCCCAGGTTCCTGGACGAAGGTGCGCTCACTTTGACGTTTACCGGAAGAACATTTCCTTTAACGGGGACACACAAGAGACTGTTAACTCCTTCATTTTAAACTTCTCTGCTCTGTTTCAACAACTCTCTCATGACTCACCAGACAAGATGCCCTTGGCGATGCCAAAGGCCATGTTCCCTGCACCAATAAAACCGATCTTCAGCTGCGAGTCCATCTCAGGGTCCATTTTGATCTGAAGCAAAGAAGAAAAAGTGGAAACATCAAAAACACGCTACATCATGGTTTTACACTGACCGAAACGGTAAAGATGTGAATCACAGGACAAGCTATGACACAACACTATCATGACACACTAAACATCACAATACTGTGACATAACATCCAGTTAAATGTGTAGGTGCCAATACATTAACACCCTATGGCTACAGAGATGCCATTGCATTGTTGACTACAAATCTGATTACTGCAAGACATCAGGTTACGGGAAACAATCATCAGATAATATGTAAAATCCCAGTTGACAGTTGGTCTTTAATCAGATTTCTCCCCCTCCCCCCCATAACTGCTGCCACAGCAAAGTCTCCCCGTCCCGGGTCTTTTTGTCATGCAGCTGCATCCTTAACCCAGATAAGAGTTTACAGCGCAAAAAAAAGCTGGTTACTGCAGCAGAAAGTCTGCCTGTAAATCAGATTTCTGCCTTGATCTCGTAACCTGATGATGTAACCGTATGTTTCCGCTAAGAACAGGGAGCGCTCAGATATCTGATGTGCAGTAAACAAGGAGAAGGCGTCATGGTATCTGTATCAGTCAACTGAAAGAAAATATATTAATAATCACTTTGATAGTAAATCGTTTTTTTCAGCTAGGCTCCCAAATGTGTTCTCATTTTTAATGAATTACATATTTTGGGGGGCTTGTTATGAAGACTTGTGATGGGCATTTTTTTTTTAACTTTTTCATTACTATGGACACTTACAAGAATATAAGTGAGTGATTAAAACACTATCGCAACACATGCCACAGTCCTGCAGCAATGGAAAGCAAATTGCTTGGCTTAATGCAGTAGGAGATATACTAATTTTAAACAGGGGGGGATGGTCCTGGTGACAATTCCAAATCAGTCGAACATTTCAGCACCATGGACAGCGCCATGGGTTTATCAATACACAGCACAGTTAGGCTTCTGTTATTCCAGAGCCACGCCAGGCCGTAAATTCTAACTTGCACAAACCTCAGTCAGGTAACATATTCAAATAAAAAAAACCTCTGCCGCTACACTCGCTCTGCTACTAGGTGATGGAGAAAGTGGACGGCAGGCTCACAAGGCGGAAGTATTTTATTAATTTTGCTAACAAGGGGGATGGCACCGCCCCTAAAAATGACCTACTGGTTAAATTTTGCTGAAGCAAAGCCCTTCTTGAGACCAACAACACTAGGTTGCCATTTTATCGGGTCCAAGGTAAAACAGGTGCAGTTTAGTCCTGCACTAAATCCTGCACGTACACCACGATGTTCAGTTTTTGTTCACTTTGTGGTCATTTTGGACACTGGTGTTGTTGAATTCTCTCATTTATTTTGAATATCTTGCATTATTATATGCAAGCATTTAGAATTGGACGTATAATTGACTGACCGTATCAGTTTTAGTTAGTTGCACCGAGTAAATTACTTTATATCATAACAACCCAGAGACCACATCAGGCACACAGTTGGGTAATGAATGCATGCATGGAAGAGATGAAATCACGGTTATGATCTAATGACAACACTACATCGCATCCACGGTATCACCCCTACAATTAAACCCAGGTTCTGGGCGGTATTGTCTGGGCAGGGCTGCGGCCAGTGCAGCATGGATGCCTCTCCATCCGAGTCTTCTGTCACTTCATCATTCCTGTCAGAGTGGACCCCGGCTCCGACCAGGGGGTGTCTGGACTCCATGATAGCTACCATTGTCTTCTCATACCGCCACCAACCTTGTATCTTGGTCGGTGCCGGGGAGTCGGGCTCCCTCTTGCACTTGTAGTACGCACTTTTGAGAAGTTTCCAACGAAACTTTAACTGGTCCACAGATCTGTGATAACCTGCCGCTGTCATCCTCCGATGCGCCACCTTGAAGAGTTTATTATTCCGCACTTTCCTCCCGTCTAAGCACTTCTTCATGTCCAGCTCCTTGAGGATTTCGAGAAATAACTCCGTCTCCTTCACGTCCCAATTCTGCTTTTTAATACCGGAGTCGTCCATTGCTGTGGTAGCCTGGCTAACGTTAGCCCAACGGCTGTGGGACGTTAGCTGTACGGCTACAAAACGTTAGCTCAACGGTTAGAATGTCCACACGGCTAGGTTGCTAATTCGGAGCTAGCATGTCTACAGCGGCTTAAACTTGAGCAATATTTAACCTGAAAGTGGTAAAAACCGTGCCGATAAAATGTTAAAATCCTGTCTTTAAAAAAATAGCAGAAAATCAGCCCTGGTGCCGCTGCATCTAGCTAGTGATAGCTAGAAAATAATCCAGCACAGATTAGATTAGAAATACAATGCACGTGTTGCTTGTTGACTGGACAACCATAAAATAACACGGAGTGACATAAACAAAATGTCAGGCGATGTTTTGAATAACACCGGCTAACGTTGGTGGTGGGGTATTTATTCACCTGATGTTTTTCAGATTTGCAGACGTCCAGCGTTTAGAAAAACTCAACGTGTAGGTTAATTTTTAACCATCTGTCAGATCGGAAACACCGGAGCATCCACACCAGCTGATTCCATCCAGTTCAACTATCGATGCGTTTGTTTTCAACCTGTGTGCTGCTGTACCAGGTGGGCGGCGCCTTCAGCATCCTCTGCTGCACATTCCACACATGATCCCGCACGCTGAATATTCCGTTTCAGCGGTGATATAAATCCAACACACCCGCATATCCGCCCCCTAAAAAATGCGAGTAATTCCATTGGCTGTGTGTTCGTCCTTAGGGCGGACAGGGGTGGACAAAAAAATTAGCTGTCATTTCAATCAGCTGTGTGAGGGAGAGAGCTCCAACAAGGAACTGCAAAATTTGACAACAGGTACATGATTTAAAATAATTTATCTGTGCATTTAATCAGGCGTGCATTGAGTGGCAAGGTAATTAATTTACAGTTACTAAATCGCAATTATGGCTTTAAAGGGTAGCACTGAATGTTTTGAATGTGCTGAAATCGTTTTAAATGTATTTCTCCTGTTTCATATTCTGCACACTGAAGAAAGCATGTGTGAAGGGCTTCTCGTTGCTAAACAGACAAGGAAATCGTTTTTCAAATTGCGTCCTGGTAGATTTAAATCTTTTTAAAAAAATAAAAACTATGGTATTTTTCTTTATTAGTAAAGGGACACGTAGACATTAGTTTTTAACAGTGCGTAAATTATGTTTCAGTAGTTTGTATTGGAGCGTTTGTGCAGCGGAGGAGACATGCCTGGGCAAGCCTCTAAGTGGCTTTATGCATGTATGAATGAATGAATGAATGAATGAATGAATGAATGAAGTTTTGCCATTGTTTCATCATGCATACAGTTATATACATTTCGGTCGTCTTTAAAAGATCACATACATTCAGAAAAATTAGATCTATAATGCTGCATATACATTTTCAAACAATCATTTGAACATATTGGCTTTACGTTGTCGCCACCTAGCGACTGACTTAAGATTGGACATTTCGAGGAAGTTGCACTTTCTCCCGCAAGTAAAAGTTGAATGTTAGGAAGAAATACTTCCATTTGGATTTGGACTTGAGAAATTGATTGCCAAACAACATAGATTACCCTACATCCACCATGAAGGGATTATTCTGCAATAAATATATAATAAGTCATCTACCTTTACAACCTTGGTGGAAGTAAGCAGTAACAAACTGCAGGTGTCATGTTGTGGCATGTCTTAAGGGTGCGAATCACCAGAGTCCCTATGATACTATAATACTTAAGTCACAATAAAATATTAATGCACAATTCTTAAACTTATTTGCAATATTCTAAGTATTGCAATAACACACATTGCATAAAATTGTTTAATACTTTTCCGGGTTGTATAATATATCCTAAAATAACTTGATCTTATAAGGTAAAAATTTTAATCTTTTCTTTTCATTTCAATCATTTTTATTGCAGCGAAATCCGATTATCAATCAGACAGACTGAACAACATTTCTGATAAAACTGTTTATTTAAGTTTTGAAAGTCAGAAATTTGGGAATTTGAATGTAAATTACCATCGACTTGAATTCAAATATAACGTCTCAAATCAGCACCCTCTAGTGGACTACAAAGGAATGAATTAAATCTTTCTGGCTCCTAAAAGTTTAATTTGTTTTTGCAGTATTAATAATTTGGATTACTATTAGTAGCAAGGAAAAAAGTTAAGAGACTGAGGAAAATGAATTGGGGAAAACGGCTTCCCAACACATGGACAGATGCTAGTAATTGTTGAATAAATCTTCTTAATTGATAATGCATTTCTTGAGACTACAAGCTGAACTGTGCTACAAATTAATGCATCAACAAAACTACATGAATCATTTTTCTACAAATCACTTGCCAATGAAGATTTAACTGACTGATGAATGCTTTCTGTTGCAGACATGGCTCCTCTCCTGCTCCACCAGCTGTATTTCCTGCTGCTCGGCCTGCTGGCCTGTCAGTGTCCTGCAGTCAGCGGGCTGTTCGAGTGGCTGAAGGCGCCGTCAGAAGCTCCAGCAGCAGCAACACCCCGTCCACCTGCTGCAGTAGAAGACCCGGCACTCCTCGCCAAAGATGCTCAGTTTGAGATGGCGACTGTAGATGAGAAGTTTTTGGCCGAGGCAAAACATCTGGAGCTCAGCCCGTTAGACAGCTGCCACTACAGGGTAAACTTTAAACTCTGTCTTTGGCTCAGAATCAACATTTACACACATGGTCAAATTGAGATACACAAAAACACTTGTTCACTAATTTTCCCAATTTATTCCAACAATGCATGAATGCAGCACAAGTGTCCCATTGTGCAGTGTTGATGGAAGTGAAAAAAAATGTGTTTATACCTTATGATTCAGATCAAAATTAAGTGGGTTCGTTCTTGGCCTGTGCTGCATTCTTCCAAGTTTCATGAAAAATCTGGCCAGTAGTTTTTCCGTAGTCCTGCAAACAAACAAACAAACAAACAAACAAACAAAAATGACCTGAAGACATTACTTCCTTTGTGAAGGTAATTACAGACCAGAAACGTTGAGAAACTGCTGTAAAAACTTTTTCATCTTTGGACATTTTCATCAGTGTTTTTCATACCATAAGGAACTCTGTAGCACTGGTACGTTAATAAGTCCTTCAGACTTGAAAAAAAGCGCTGTGCTCCGTTGTAGGTGGTCGCCCAGCTGAAGGCGAGCTGTGAAAAACTCCCAGAGGAGCAGCTTGCGAAGCTCGGAGTCATTCTGTTTAACTGCCAGGCGGAGACGGAGGGGCGCCGGACCTACCCCTGCACAGAGGAGATGGTAAAGTACAAAGTTCAGATTCTGATTTCTGAATCAACATAGTGTGGTTTTTTGTTTTGTGAAGCTATTTTTTAATCTCATTTTGATGTTTCAGACTATAAAAGAGTGCACAGCCGACATGGATTCAGACACGTGGAATGCTTACCACATTGTGAGCAACAGAGCGCGCTCCGTTTGCTACACGACTCGTCAGCTGCTCTTCCGGCGCAGAGCGGAGCACACTGTCAACGCACTCATCTCCACAGCCACGAGCCAGCTGGACGCAATGAAGGACCTGAAGGTGCATCTCACTTCTCTTCGGCCGTTTATACCTTCATGTGCCGAGCATGCCTGCTGATGTTTGGTGTTTGATCACAGGAGGGCCAGCTGGAGCTGAAGGAGCTGACCGCAGCCTCTCTGAACAAGGTGCTGGACGGCCACAGCGCCCTGCAGTCCCAACAGGAGAAGCTGCACGAGGGCCAGGGACACATGGAGACCTCACTGAGGGACAACCTGGAGCGTCTGGGCCAGGAAAAAGCCCTCATCGCCTCTGGACAGGAGCTGGTCGCCCAGCTCATTCAGGGCATCACAAAGAGAATGGGTGAGCGCTTTCATCTATTTCTCATTGGAAAATATTTTAGCATTCTGTATATATACAGTATATTATTATTAAAATTACATTACAAGTTGCAGAACAATGTTAGAGCCCCACAAAGAATAAAAAAATAGTTTTTAAACTTTCTTAAAGTATATATTCTAAGAAACTTTCTCAAAATGAGTATCTTTTGAGAAAGTTTCTCATTACTTTTAGTGATTTGTTCTACATCACAAAACTGTTTCTTTTTTTTTACATTTCTTTCACGGGTGGTAATGACCTCCCATATATTCTTTCCCTTGAAGCAAAATAAAATATTGGGCTGTAATTCAGATTTTGTTATTGGACATCAACACGCCTCTCTGTCCCCCTTCAGAGAACGTGAGTGAGCGTCTGCAGGTCCAGGGCTCCGAGGTTCAGGACAGCCACAAGGCGATTGTTAAAGACCTGGCAGATGTCAGACACCAAGCTCAGGACATCCACCAAAAGATCGGTAATCAAACAGAAACATAAATCTAAAGTCATCACCCATTTCTTTAAACACGTCGCTCCAACTAGTGCTGTGATTCTGTGTGTCTGATCAGACCACAGCATGTGGGAGTTTCTGCAGTACCAGGACCAGACCTCGCAGTACTACACGGACCTGATGAACAAGCTGGAGCGCATGAACAGCACGCTGGGAGCCACACTGCACTTCCTGGACAACATGCAGAGCCGCATCGAGGACAGGCTGCACATGATCCAGGGATACCTGGGCTGGGCAGGTGAGGCGTTACAGCCAGTTTATCATATACGAGTTAAGTACAACAAAAGTTAAGCTGCACTGCACATCAATCAACAAAAAATGATCTGCAACACTTTTGACAATTATTCCATTCATTTACAAAGACAAAGATGCCAAACATTCTCTGGTTTTAACATCTATAATTTGAGGCTTTTCCTTTTTATATATGATGGTAATCTGACAGTCCTTGAGTTTTAGACTCTGTCTGACAAAACAAGCTATTTGAACACATCGCCTTTCATCTGGGAAGTTATGATAATGACAGTGGAATCTTTGGATATTCGGATTTGTGGATTTAGTTGAAGAAAATATAAGAAATGTAATTCATAGAAACTTTTCAGACTTATACGATAATAACAAACATTGTATATATCTAATAAAACTGATTGATCTGGGGCTTCAACTCTGATTCCAAAGATGTTTGATCTAAAATGTTAATAAAACATAATGAGATAATCTGCTAAAATGTCTGTTTTTGTAAATATACACTCTGTAAAACGTAAATGAAACCAAAATGCATAGAATTCACTGTCTTAACTTTTTCGGAATCAGGGTTGTAAGTTGTAATGGAAGCATCTTTTACTACAAATTGTGTCAATAAATCTTGAACATGTGTTTAAAAAAAAGGTTGCTATGATTTACTAAAACCACTTAAATAGATTTAAGATCTTGTTGTTTGTGACGACAGGTCTGAGCCTGACAGCCATGTGGACGTGCATTGCACACACGGGCTACTTCGTGCTGTGTGCGGTCCTGCTGACGTTCCTGCGCTGCCCAGCTTTCAGTCGAGCCGCGCTGCTGCTCGCCGTGCCTCTGAACGCAGTGGCCGAGGTCAACCAGCAGCCGGCGCTGGACCTGCCCGGCCTCAGCCTGCTGCTGCTGCTCCTGTCTCTGGGTACAGACTCAAAGCTGCTTATATGGAAAACACAATGACTCAGTATTCCAGTATATTTCTAACAGTGTTGTTTTTGTCCATATCTGCAGGTCACTGGTTTGTGAGTCAGCTGTGGGCGTGTTTCCAGGTCAGAGGAAAGCCTGCGGCCCCGCTGCCACTGGCCCCGTGTGACATTGTGGAGCCGCTGAAGCAGCCGGTTTCATCCTGCCACACGTATCCACCGTCCTCCACACCAGAGAAGTGAGTCTGCAGCAGAGACGATGTTAATAAACCCTGCAGGCTGAGTGTGACACTAATGATCATCAATTCAAACTGTGGTTTTGTTCATAAAATTGATAAATGCTCGTTTTTATCCTCAGAGATGAAACTGACGGCTTCATGGAGCAGGACGACCTGCTGATTCAGGACAGCTACTTATCAGGTTTGAAACATACACTGTAGAATATTTTCTATCAAGAGAACAGTGACACCCTGTTAGGTTCAGTCACTTATTTCTGTCTTTGTCTGCAGGTAACCTGGGTGTATCAACCTGGGTGTCTCCGGCTCACAGGAAGCCGATGCCGGAGTCCAGGTTTGTGCCGATCATTGGCACGCCCAATCACTCCACTCCCAGGCTGGTAGCACGGCCGGTTCTTTCCACGGTGAGCAAATCAAGTGACGGTCGTTATGACTGATAACTAAAGATCTACTTTCAGTACTAATCCCATTTTTCTTCCTGAAGGCTCTGGTTGACGACATCCCCCTGAGGAACCTGGGAGGAGTGTTCGATGCAGTGAACGACTCGCGGGATTTCACCAACGACTCCAGAAGTGCGAGCCCCACCCCGTCAGTTTACAGCAACAGGTCAGGGTTTAAACTTTCTGATCACACTTTAGTGCCATAAGCATACAAACTCAAGTATTTGATGTGACCCATTTTTAAAAAGCTGCTCTGATTTCTTTTAGGGGAAAAAACCTGCCACATTAGTTTCCACTTTCACTGAGTTTAATATTTTGACCAAATTCAGTCCTGATTATCACAGTCAAATATTCACTCATTTTCAGAATTTTAACCCTTTTGAGTGTCGGTTTGTTTACATATTTACACACTAAGAATTTTTTCAAGAGTTACAAATGTTTTGATTAAGTTTTTTCATTTGGTCCAAAATAATGATGCTTTCTTCTCATGTTTCCTGCAGCAGCTCTCTGTCCAGCCGTCAGCTGTGCAACGGCGTCACAAAAACTGGGAAGGCCTGTAAGAAGAGAGCCGTGCCAGGACAGGAGTACTGCAGAGTCCACGACGGAGGACAAACATCCTATGTTACTAAATGAGCACTACCTTTTATAAACTACAGGTGTTGTAAATAGATTTTTATCATGTTTTAACGGCTTATTTTTATGTTGATGCATCATGTCTTTACCTATGAATTTGTGTGTACGAGCCTTTTTGGTTGCTAGAGGGCCTTCTCTGCAAAAAACTGTTACTGACATGTCTGTTAGTTCTGCCCACTGTTCTTTTTTAACTTAATAAATTATATCTCTACCTATGAATCTGTGTGTATTGAAACAGCAGTAGTAGTCCCTAAAGTGGAAATAAACCATGCACTGTTATATTTTATATTCCTGTAAAATAAAAAGATTCTCAAAATGATCAGAAATCTCAGCCTGTGGAAAACATTTTAAAGATTTAGCAAGACACTTGAGACATATCAGAGGTATAAAACATTTATTTTGCTCAGTGCCAATATACTGAGTAAAAAAACATCTAAGCCACCTGTTAACACATACCATAACCTTTCTGTTAAATAAAGTAAAAGTGACACTTTTTGAAGTAGAGTTGTATGAGGTACTTATCCATAGTAAGTATAGTACCAACAGTACACAGGAGCTCAGCATTGTACTTCAAACCCACCAGACTCCTTTCACAAAAACAGTAATTTTACCTCACAGAAAACAGGAGGTGCTGGTCTACTTCTGCTTTGGTCAATCTGAACTAACCCTTTAAAACAATAACACAAACTAACTGATTGAGGCAGTGGTAGACAATCAACTGCAATGTAAAATTACTGGTTTTATGAAAGCAGTCTGCTTCTGTTCCCCCGTCAGAAAGGGCTTTCTGACTGCAAGGTCACACACTGAAAATATTCTAAATATAGAGCTAACCGTTATCATTCTGTGATAAGGAAGGAAAAAACACTTTAGCTTGTTTATATTAGTTTAAACAAACCATAATTGTCTTGTGCAGCAAAACAAAGATATGAGGCTCATATGAATATTCTACATCTGGTGAGTCAATACACTGACTATGGGTAAGCACCTACATACATACAACCCCACTTGAAAAAATCCAAACTATCCCTTTAAACTTCCAAATACCAAACCTTCAAGAATGAAGGTAATTCTGTGACAAAATCGCTGAAAAGGTTTTGTATTAGACCGTTACTGAAATTATTAGATTGTGCAAGATTGAAGCAGTCGGTTAATTCAAGTGTTTAACACTACTATAGTGAACAGAGTTCTACATACAGGTAGATCGTTTCTTAAACCCTAAAGAGACACAAGTCGACATTCACAGCGTAAGACGGTGTCGTGTTGCTGACTTGATTCAAAGTGACATTTTCAGTCGAGCTCACTGGGTGACAGAACCAAACACACTTTCCTTCAGTAACAGCCGTCTACCTTCGCAGAGGAGCCACCTTGTTTTCCTCCATCCGTCTCTGCCTCTTCCACATCGCCGCCTTCTCTCCCTGCAGGGCGGAGCTTGGATCCACAGACTTTGTGCCAGCTTCTTTGGGAAGAGAGTTTTCACTTCCGCGCTGAGTCGTAGTTGGCAACAAACCAATCACAGGTTTCCTTTAAAGCTGCAAGTGAGAGCGAGGAGAATCAGAATCAAAGCACCATAACTGTAGTTTTTAATTATTTAAAACAGTGAGTGAGTGAGTCCCACCTTGATTGAAGGGTGTGAAGGTGAAGTCTGGCAGGTAGCGGTGCAGCTTTGCATTGCTGGCTGTCTTTTTGAACTGGCCGTCTGCTTTACTGGTATCAAACTAGAGGGTCAAAAGTCAAGGAAACTACATCATACTACATTCTCCAGAGGAGTTTACCACATCAGAAAGACTAATATCAGGTAATCTGACTTATTTTCAGTTGACTCAAATAATAAACTTTTTAATGTGTTTATTGCCTTTGGATCTATTTTTTCCTGTATTTCCTCTATATTGTCTACAGAAATCGTTGTTACACAATGACAATTAAGACTTTCTATGTCCATTTCAACAACGTTCAAGTTCAGTTTCGCTGCCAACTTTTGCTTGGAAACGAGATGAATTTGCTCTATGTAGCTGAACTGAACCAAACTGAAAAATGAGCCAGACTAATCAAATTGATTAAGCTAACTGAGGAGTTTTAATTAATCTAATTCCACTCGTTACTTTTTGAAAAGGGTTAAAAGTTGTTCAGTTAAAACTCTAATTTCTCAAAGTACCTTTCCCCATTAGTTAACTCACCACATGGCACATTACACACTATTTATTTGACAAGTGGTTGGATTTATTTGGCAAATTAATGGATTATGCCTGTTTATAGACAGGTTTTACTGAGTTATCCAAAGAAATTTGCTGAATAAAACCTAGAACTGCCTCAAATCTGGTACATGTACTGTATATAGTAAATTATCTGTATAGTGATGACATTAATTAGCATGATTCAAAGGATACCACCACTTCTCCTTTGAAGTCCAGAGCTTGAACGACTGCTTCTGCTGCTTCTCTGATGGACACTTCATCCTCCTCTCCAACTGAAACCAACAGACACAACACACACATTATTATGGGTTTAATTCAGCTTTCTCTGTCAGCGTGCTGGGTATGAGGAGGACTCACCAGAGAGAATGATTGGATCGACCTCTGGGTAATCTCTCAGCACCCACAGGAAGAGACGCGCCAGGTCCAAAGAGTAGATGAACTGTCTTCTGGGAGTGCCGGAGCCCCAGACCACCAGGGGCTTCCCCTCCTCTAATCAAAAACACAAAGGAGAACATGATTTATATATAATTCCCTGTATTCCACGATAAACCCATAACATGATTACATGTTGTTTTTGAGTCATTGTTATTGCATAAATGGTAACAACACCACTTAATGCAAATTTAAAACATTTATATGATTGCATTCTGTTTAATTTACTATTTATACAACTTTTTTGGAGTCAACGTTGTAGTCTCATTACTGATCTGAAACACTAAACATGTTTTAAATTAAAAAGAGTTTAAGTGTTTTATCAAGAGGCAGAACTTATAAGTTTGCATCTCTTCCAGCTCATATAGGAAAATGTGACTTACTTTGAGCAGTGTAAGCTTTGTGTATGAGGCCAGGCAGCACGTGACCGTCCTCAATGCTGAAGTTGTCATGAGGACCAAACACATTAGTGGGAATCACAGCTGTAAAGCACCGCCCATGCTGTTGGAAATACGCCCTGCGAGACACAGTTCAACATACAACTCTTATTCATGTGAATTTAACAAACATGCTCCAACACAAAACAAACAACTGAGATCTCACCTGTTATGCACATCAATCATTCTCTTTGCATAGGCATAGCCGAAGTTGGACTCATGAGGTGGACCGTTATGGATCTTGTGCAGAGAAGTGAAGTAAAGTTAGCAGCAATTCACAAATGTGTTGATACATGCCACCCAAGAGCAAATGAACAGGCCTCTTACCATGGTCTCATCTATAGGGTAGGACGTCTTATCAGGGAAGATGCAGGTGGAAAGGCAGGAAACAACCTTGACCACGCCCACTTCATGTGCTGCCTGCAGCACATTGTCGTTGATGTAGATGTTGTTTCTCTGGAGAGGACAGACACGACTAGTTTTAACTAAAAACTACACATTATCATTCCATAAGCCTACATTTAACACAGCCCTTTTAACCATCTGTGTTAGTTTATTAGCAGCAACAGCAAAAGTTTGCCTTCCTCCTACCCAAAAGTCCAGGTTGTACTTCATGTTCTTGAAAAGCCCTCCAACCATAGCAGCCAGGTGGATGACGTGGGTTGGTCGATGTTTTTCAAACACCGCCCGAGTCTCCTCCATGTTCCTGAGGAGAGGCCACAGCAACACAGAATAAGGGAAGTGTGTTTTATTTTCTACATTTGCTTGATTAATGTTTCTTACCTTGTGATTGTTTTTTGATTCTTTGTTTATTTATGTACTTTTGTGGATTACAGTACTTTTGTATTTGCGTGTTTCAGTAACCAAAACATGTGTTTGCATATTTGTGAGAAGAAAGTAGGTTCTCACATGAGGTTGGCATCTTTGGAGGAGAGGAATATCCATTCCTCCCCCTCCTTGGCTCCCCCTTCCTCTTTAACCACATGCTGTATGGCCCTGCCCACCAAGCCGGAGCCCCCAGTCACCAACACCCTCAGTGGAGCAGTGCGTTCACCCTGACAGTTCATCTAGAAAAAGCAAAGCAGGGAAATAATTAGCAGGCATATTACAAACAAAACAATTCAGTTTGCATATGATAGTGAGGTCATATTTCACTGCACAAAGGAGCTAAGGGAGAGGACCAGAGGGGTTGCAAAAGTGCAAATAATTTAATACGTATAATATGTGGAGAACTATTTATCAGAGAAATGCAAAGCTTTTTTTAATGATTTAGGTGTTATTCTGCACAAAACACATGTTTGAGTTGTCCTCTCTTCCAGTCATGATTGTACTGATTCCACAGAGCTGCAGGACTTGCATATTGCAGTGAAATACAAGGCCACAGTGAGCAAAATGTAAAAATAGTAACAACAAAAAAGCCCTGGCGCTTGGGGGTTTGGAGCAGGGGTGTCAAGTTGATCCAGGAAAGGGCCGAGGGGCTGCAGGTTTTTGTTCCAACCAAGCAGGAGCACAGGTGATACAATTAATCAGCTGAGTGAAGACAGTTCAGGTGATTTGAATGATTTGATTCAGCTGTGCTCCTGCTTGGTTGGGACCAAAACCTGCAGCCCCTCGGCCCTTTCCTGGATCAGTTGACGCCCCTGGTTTAGAGGGTTAATATGGCACTGACATCGTCTACAGGTGGGTGTGTTACAGCAGCTGTTTGCAGGTAAATGCCACGTCATAAAACAGTTCAGCTCAGTGAATTTATATATTTTTCACAACTCCTAAAACACTTTCTTCTCAACAAACAGATGATTTAAAATAGAAAAAGGCATTGGACAGCAAACTACATCAAGCTACACTAAAGTAACTGACACTGTCTAACTAACTACAGCTAACTGAGCTAGCTTACATCTAAATTCAGGTATCCAAATGCCAGTTTGTTTGTTATTACCTGCTTTTTATTTAAGGTTATTAATCTGTATATAACTGTGTTGTCCAAATGCAACTACCGTTATTACCCAAAGTTAATGTTAGTTATGCTAGCAGCTAACAGCTGCCACATCCGAGTGTTATATTAATGTCGCTGGTTAAACTAAACCTGAATATGGCAACGAGCTGATATCACAGGTTATAGGTTTTCTCTTTCTTCCGCTAAGAGTCGAACAACAACGCTAACTCTAAGCTAAACAAACACCGGTATGCAAAGTTTCTCACCCGTTAGCTGTAAACTGCACACACTCACACACAGGGAGGAGGAGCCGGCCGGTGTGAAGAGAGCTTCCGGTCATAACCTTCAAAATAAAGTTTTATTTACAAACGGCTGCATCGTTTTTGAGCCTCAAATAGACACCCTGACGTGTTCTAGCTAATGTAAAAGCGCAAATACATTAAATAAGCAATTTAAATAAAGCTACCCTTCATTACACTTTTCATTAAAGTACTGTAATTGAATTAATAGGATTCCTACCTTTTGCCTTTATACATAGAATACTATTTCCGGTTTGGTTAACAACGCTGCAATTATAATTTTTTACATTTACCCAAGTAATGATTTTAAGTATAAGTCTAGAATAAAAACCCAACTAGTGCTTGGTCTCGTATTTGTATATATTTTTTCTATATCAAAATTCTAGCGTAGATATTCATGTATTCTCTATAGCGGTACACTGGATTTTGAAAATGTGTTTGATAACAAATACTTGTTTTGTGCTTTAAGAATGCAAGAAATCAATGTTGGAGCAATATTTCTATTATTTTTGTAGGTGCTGCGTGTTTTGTTTCAGTCCCAGAAACACATTATTGTCAGCTATCACTACCTCCTAGTGGGGAGAAGAAGAATTACAGCCATACAGGGGTCACCTGGAGTTAACAGGATAAACAGAAGCACCTAAGTTCATGCTGAGTTTACTGCTGACTTTTCATTTGCTTTGGTAAAAATGCTTTCTCAGAACTTTATCTGTATCGCTTTCTGTGTTTAACTTCCATGTTTCAAAAGTGTTTCCCACAGCTTAGTGGAGTTATGCAAAAGCATTTGTCAACTAAACACAAAAGGAATAACTAAGGATGCATCATGAGCATAAACATAACACACAGGAAAACACGTTAAACCACTTAAGTTAGTCAATAGTAGTTTCTTATGCTTTATCTATATTTAAAAAATCTAAAATGTGATTTCAGTCTATAAATATGTAAAAAAAAAAAAAAAATATTATTTGCTTCCATTATACAACTGTGGTGAATGGAGCAATTTGTTTTTCAAGAAAAGTGCCCAGTCCAGTTCCTCTTGAAAACCTACAGACTAACTGTGAACCCATTTTATTGGAACAAAAAACAGTCCCTATAAAAACTCTATAGTCTTCATTTTAACAATGTAGTCACTTTAAAACCTTAAGCTTTATTTCAGTTAAATTCACTCCGGTATTATAATGCATTCATTCAACCAAAAACACTCAAACTCAAACGACTACATCTATCATTTCAGTGCAAAGGCAGGCAAGAAATACAGTTCTTTAATTAGCAAAACACCACAGAAGATAAAGCCTTCTTTTGAAGAATTTTGCAGATTTTTTTATTTGAAAAAGCCCAACATCTTCCTCTACTGGCTCTGTCTACTGGGGAGACGAGAACCTGCCGAGGAAGAGGATGGACTTGGTCTTATTGTGCCTAATGAAGAAGATGAAGGGGTGGTCCGCCGTGAAGTGTTCCTCCCTCAACATACAGAATGCTACGAGGCCCGCTGTGGCTGCAGCCGCCTCCGTCCCCTCCTCGTTCACCTCCACGAAGGCCTTGTGGGCCACCGTGGACAGGAAGAGTCCTCCTTCACCGTTCATGCCAGACAAATCAGCCTTGGCCCCACAGAACACATCTGTCATGCCCAGTTTGGCCAGAGGCTCGTTCAGCTCGTACTCTTCCTCCAGCTTGAACTTGGGCAGGTGGACGAGGATCTCTGAGTGGACGTCCATGTTGTCCCTGAAGGTCCATTCGTCTAGCTTCTCCCGTGTGAGCTCAGTCTCCAGCTGGAATGAAACACACTCACTGTATTGCATCTCTGGCTCAAATTTAAATTGTATGAATACCACAACACGACCAATTGTCACATCCTGCATGTTTAAGTGCTAAACAACCACAACAGTAGATGGGAAATGAATACTGCCGGCCACAAACATGGGCGCTCTTCAGCCTTCCCTTCATCCAGAGCAAGTACTCTACTTGTGCTGACATTTTTAATTATGTGGATCATCTGTACTACAGCAAACAAATAAGCTGCATCTCAGCTGAAAAAACATGGCTTCTCCGAAACGCTCTTGTGCTTCCAGTTGGGTATTTTCAGAAGTTCATCCTGTGTTTGCAGCTGGGGAACCAACATTTTAGTGGACAGGCTTGTACCAGCAACTATCCGTGCATGAGGATTTTGTCAGATAACAGCATGCTGACCAACCGAGGTGGAGTAGTGCAAAATATTTCCTAACTTATGCGTTGCAGCTTCAATGACATCTCTGCAGGCCTGGTGAGCATAGGCAGATGCTTGTAGGTTATGTACCTTCAGCAGAGGATCAGAGCCGTCTTCAGGCACCTCAGGCAGCAGGATGAACATGCTGAGCTCCTCATCAACGTACGGCAGCTCCAGGATCTGAAGACCGAGCTCAGGAATGTAGTTGTAAGGCAGCTTCTTCATCTGGTACATCATCTGCACCGGCTTGGTCTCGTTCTGATGCACAAGGAACACAGAATGTTAGAAAGTCTGGATTTAGTTTGTGAAGATGTTTGGCTCCTCGTCTGTCTGAATAAACAGTTAGATGTATCTAAACTTAATGTCTCTTCACCTGGTTGACTCTAAAGGTCATCTCTTTGGTGTTTGCGTCATCAAAGCGGTTCTTCCAGTTCCCCTTAAAGTAGATGGCATTAACCAGAGCCAACCTCGTCATAGAACTGACTGTTCCTGGCTTCAGGAGATCTTTAATCTTATCTGAAAGGAAGTAAAGGGCAAAGCAACCAGTGATTCACAGAGGACACAATCTAATCATGGCTGTAAAAAATGCAATTAAGTCCAATTAAGGTGACTCACTTTCTGTCTGCTGCTCGACCCAGCTGTTGATCTCCGCTCTGCACGACTCGGCATCCCCGATGAAATCCACAGCCATCAGGTCCGCCTGGTAATACTTCTGTGTGGCTACAAGGAATTGCTGCAAAAGGCAGATAACATCGTATGAATTCAGACATATAAAGGTATTAATTCAACATATCTGTCTCCTGTGATGAGGGAGAACTGGAAACTCACCGGGAGGAAGTTGGCAGTGTTTTCTCCGTAGAGGCGGTTGGCTAGTTTTAGGATGTATGATGCAGATGGAGAGTTGATGTCGGCGTTCAGTGCCTCAAAGTCTGTGTGGACGCCTTCACCAGAGCTGAAGGAGAGCGCCTGAGTGCATGTTTGGAACAGTAGATTTCATTAGTTAAAGTGAAAGGATCAAAATCTTTTTATCTGCTGAAAAATAAACTTCAACTTGCTGTTAATTCTCTGTCAAGCATGCATTCATATGATGTCAACATCGTTGGTGAAACACTGAACAAATCCCTGCAGCTTGGTTTTAAAAATCTGTTGGAAAGTCTTGGTTATAGCAGCAAATTAATGCCAATTATTTTATAATTACCTGTCTATGTATTCTCATAGTTCTGGCCACATAGTGTGTTTCAGCACGTCTACATGCTGTTTAGTTATTCAGTCATTCATTCCTCATCAACCGGCTGAACCAGTACAGAGGAAAATTTGCCATTTGGCATTTCTAAGAGAGAAGTCATAAAGAAGAACAAAGCTCTGTGCATTGCCTGCACTTTCAAAAGCAAACAGGTTCCATGAACTGAAACGGAATGAATGAAGAACTGATAGTTTTTACAACCTTGTGCTTCTAAGCGAACCTTGCATTTCTCGTTTCAGAAGTGCTTAGTGAGGTCAAAGTACAGGTGTCATTAGAGTCTGCCTGTCTGAAGACACACCTTTCAGTCAGTGCCTACAGGACACACCTAGTCCAACAGCCTGAACTTCAGAACTCACAATATGTTTTATGGGAAAATGCTTCCCCTACTTCTGTTCTGGTGCATGTAATAGAGAAGTAGTGTGCTGACCTGTGCCATCTGAGCAGCAGTGTCTCCTTTAGCGCCCAGGTAAACCATCGCCAGGGCCGAGCTGATGCTCAGCGGAGAAACAAAGATGTTCCCGGTTGGATTTGCTTGGCTCAGAGTGCGAAACAGCTCCAAGGCAAAACATGTGTTTGAGCAGCTGATGGCGGCCATGACTGATGATGAACGGTTCTCCTGTAAAGAACACATCAGTATATTGTTCCAATATGTGAAACACATTTCAGACAGGTTTTCATATCTGAATTCAAGCAGGAATGCACCAAAATTATATTTCAAAGCTCACTGTAATATATATACATTTTCCTCACTAGGACACAGAAGCTCTATATTTCATACCTTAAAACACAGTTAAACATCAGAGAGAAGAATGTTAACTTATTTACCTTGGTTGCATCTTATTTCATTTAAAAGAGAGGACAAAAATGCCCAAATATGAACTTTAAGCATTATATTTTCCATTTTTCTACGTCATTTTAACCCGATATTCACATAACTTGACATTATTATTATTGTATAGCATCATTTTTAAATTGGAAGAAGAAATGAGGATTACAATCAAAGAGTAATTGAATGTAAGCCTATTTACCTTGGTTGCATATTACTTCCTTTAAAAAAAGTTTTGTTGTGAGTTAGATTGTTTTTTCTTCAAAACCCTCTCTGACATAAAATGATTATGTTCTCAGGTGACAAATTATTCAGTAATAAAATGTACTTTAGCTTTGTTGTTACTATTTCACCCTCAGCAGGTGATAATTAGATTTTTTTTTGGCATAAAATAATTTTAATCATAGTTTATACTGAGTGGTGTCAGCATATATTGTGGCTTTTAAACCTTTTACCTGCCAATACCGACATTTTTTTAAAGCATTTATAAACAAAGATGTTATTAAAAAGTTATAAAAAGTTAGATTTTCCCACGTCTATGAATACTATCGTAGTTGTTACGTGTAAAGTTGCTTTTAAATACCCGGAAATAAACGCCTACGCGCTGATTAAAACACCCCACTACCTGGTGTGATATACGCACAGCACAATGCACGTCTGGATGAAGCTACACGACACGACGCGTGTGTTTCAGGCCTGTTGGCTACATGATACGAACAGCTTTATTATTACTTTACCTGGTTGTCCTCCCGCAGTGACTGAAGCACGCTCTGCTGGCACTCACCCAACGTGTGGAAAAGTGAAAGCAAAACGCAAAGACCCCCAAAAGTCCGATAAATCCCCCTAAAACCACAGAAAGCACAACGCGCAGGGGCTGTGGTGAAACCCAGAAGTCCACCGCTGCACATTTATACGGAACACAAACAGTGTGTGGGTGGGACGCGTGAATGGGCGATAACCGGCTGGGGACAAATACATGCCTTCAAAGTGAGGAGAGATAAAATCAACCGCTGCAGCGCTGTGGGAAAACAAATACTGTTCTGCGTAATTACATTTTAATTTGAAAGTGTTAGGTTTGTATTTTCTGCTTTATTGGGAGGCAGAGTTTTTATAAACAGTCCTGCAGGGCCCCACCCATCTAATATTAGACTATTTAAAAACATCAAAATCTCACATTTCATTCCCTGTGTGATCGATTTATTGGTCAGCCGATATTAATGGCCGATATTGGGCTGATATCGGCCTGTTACAGTATCTATTTATTTGTTGACTTATATGCACTGCTTGTATTTATGTCTTATGTATGTAGTTTTTTATCTACATTTTTTTGTAATATTTTATATATAATATATACTTTTTTTCTAAATACATGGAGAGAATCCATCCACAATTTCCTTAATTCTATCTGGAGTTCAACAGAGTTTCAGCAGAGTTAAGGATGGACACAGTGTGAACAGAGTGTGGAACGTGATGTTTACTTTGGCGTTGTCAGGTTTCACTAACAAAATATATTTTCATGTCTGCCTTTCTAAAAATACTCCTGGTGTCTAGGAATACTGAGCCAAGTGAAAGTGAATCTGTTTCTGTGTCATCTTGACTGTTCTCTGGCGGTTATTGTAAAGCCGGTTTGTCTTTTCATTTTGGCTCAAGGTAGAAATTTTAACAATACTTTTAAAAAAAACCAACTTGGCCTTGAAGGGTTCATTTAAATGTCCTGAGCCAAGACGGAGCAGAGGTTGCTCTTTTGAAACACTTGATGTGTAGAAAGGTGTGTCTGTTTGATTTACTGTGTGGAGATTATGTCTTGTCTCCACCCGTCATGGAGGCTTTCCGTATAGCCTTGGCAACGGCCGAAACATGACAAACATTCTGATTCATGGTAACCCTTGGACTCCAGACGCTCCGTTACGTAACCACCATCCTATAGCCTGTCCCACTATAGAGACCCTCCTCCCCTCTGTCTTCCTTACACATGGGATTTTTCAACATGATCTCATGGGAAGACGAGTACAAATCAAAAGCCACTTTTTTGCGTT
Source organism: Serranus cabrilla (assembly GCA_903364295.1). Taxonomy (NCBI): domain Eukaryota; kingdom Metazoa; phylum Chordata; class Actinopteri; order Perciformes; family Serranidae; genus Serranus; species Serranus cabrilla. The sequence continues at coordinate 446,970 of CAFUXE010000168.1, read as the reverse complement.
TCATGTCTAGAAATTTTAAGCTTTTCCTACGTCAAACACGACACGTTTTATGACTCTCAAAACATTGTGAAACATCTGCTATTTTAAGCGCTTGACCGTGGTTAGCGTTGTGAAACAGGACTACTTGGTAATGTTTAGGCAACAAAACTACGTATTGGTCATTTTCATGTTCTGACTTGCATTATATGTTCCTACAAGGAGATATTTACAAGCTTTAATGTTTGAAAATAGGTTTAAAAAAGCCCCAATTTGATGTAATTGGTCTTCCACAGCTGCGCAGTAGGGAGAAGTCAGTTTATTAGAAGGAAGGGTCAATGAGTGTAGCTGTAACTATATAAATATTTAACTGAAGGGAGGAGAGCATTTTAAGGCAGCTATTCCAGGACCAACACACATCTGCATAAACACCATAAATTCTGTAATGGAAGTTTGACATTAGGTGACCAGAAAGTAAACAGAAAAGAAGAAGAAAAATAAAAAATCACAAAGATGATCAAGATGTTGCATTTATAATTGGTTTCAAGAAGGAATTTCCCTGTTTATGAACAAAATGCAACCTTATTTTTTGTTAAAATTATGTCCACATCAGTAAAATGTTCAAAACATATTCAGAAAAATGAACATGATTGTTGATTGGCTTTAGTGGCTGCAGGGATCTAATGAACAAGGCCAATCACTTCACACACAAAGAGGACTTAACTTCTTTCTTCCACAAGAGGGAGCCAGAGGGACGTACTGTCGTGGGCAAGATGTCTTTTGACTTTCCCTCTGTCCTCTCTGTACCCGCTATACTGAATATTATAAACTCTTACAAAAGGCCTGGAACAATTTAGAAATTATGTTTTTTCTACAGTTTGCCTGAATGTGTGAGTGTTTGGTCTTCAGGGTCTTGAAAATGACAAGAAATATGTAATATTGCACTTATAATTATTGCATTATTACTTGCACTCATTGTCTTTTTTTGGCTTGAATTAGACAGTGTGGAAGTTAACATAAAGCCTTTATTTTCTCTTCAAAATGTCTCTAAAATTCATTGCATTTGCAAAAAGGAGACAGCATAATTCATTATTTGGGATATTAGTTACAATTAAATAAATTATTATTTGAAATATTATACATTTAATATCTTAATGCTGCTTTTTGTATGTTTTTAATGCTCAAAATGGTGGGGTCTGTAATCTTTATTGTTAATGTTTGTGACTGTGTGAGAAAAAAAAAAAGGTTCTCAGACTTTTTGGAGACTCACATGCCAGCCAGTGTTCTGTTCCTGGAGTTGACGTTGGCATTTCCATTAGCAGCAGCATCTTTTTGTCCTGTCAACATGCTCCGTCATCACAAGGCCCTGATCTGTACACGTACTCATCAGCTGTGTCATCCATGAGGGGAAACTGGACATGGAAACTGGATTAGCCTTGAGGAAGTCGAGGGCCAATGTCAAAGCTCACGTGACATGAAACATGTGCAGCTAACCAGCGGGAGCAGGAAAGCTAATTAGTTATAGAGCTACTCGTTGCACTGGCATATTAATACGAATATTTGCTCGATTGTATTTTAATATAAGACTAATAGAATAAGTTGGAAAAGGTAATTTCTCTGCTGAGTCCATTTACATTATAATTTCCTCTTTCCAGATGTTTGACAAAGTCACATACAGTAAACATTATTCTGTATATGCTTGTTTAAAGGAGCACTCCAACATTTTAGTGCTGCACCTCATTTGCTGTGATTGGCCGTGTGCAGAGGTGGTTCGGCTATTATTTTGTGTCAATTGTTCCTCAAGAGATTTTACAGCAATTCCCGAAAAATTGGAAAACTAATCAAGCAATCAAGTTCCAAAGTCAAATACCCAAAAGTAAAAGAAAATCAGAAAACACCAAAGACGTCTCTGTTGTCTGGCCCTGCTCTGAGTATGAAAAGAAAGTTTGATTTTACGGACTGTGCCTTTAATCGACCTAGACTTTGATGTTGGCACACTTCTCTGTTCAATACGTTTCAGTGGACAGGAGGAGACACTGCTTGTTGGCAGAATTTATGAGCTTTCATAAATCTCATCATTGTTATTTGGACTTATTTACGAGTGTGAGATGAAAGCGTAGCAGCTCGCCACCAGCAGGTGGGGGCTGAGCGATGTATGTGTGTGTGTTTCACACTGTTAAACTTACTTTACCTTTGTCCTTCAGCAGGCACATGAAGGACACTCTAATGCCCCGACCAGTAGTTAAACAGTTATAAACTCTGGGGGACCATCCCTTCCTGCAGCACAAGTTACTAAACAAATAAAAGCCTGTATCCCCTAAAGCCGGCTCGCTGAGCTGCAGCAGCCGCGACACCGGAGGCCTGAGCCGGGAAAGCACTGTATAAGGTGTTGTTGTGGAAAAAACACAAGAGACAGATGCAATGTGATGAGTTGTCTGTGCCACGACAGCCTTATATGTGGGTGTAAAGTCAAGGTCTAACAGCTTACCTGTACTGAACATTAATTTATGGGGCATCAAATATAACTTGACTCCAACCCCGAGCGAGCGGTCCTCGGAAGTGTGAGTGAAGCCAGAGGTTACAGGGTTTGTCTGCTCTCTTGCTCCGGCCTGATGTTCCCTTTCAGGCTCAATATAAGTAGTTGTGCTACTTGTGAGAATACCTAAAAGACTGATATGAATGTGATGTTTTTGCATTTATGAGTTTTAGTTTCAGCTTGTTTATTTGTCCGGTCTACGACTTTACAGGTTAAAGTTTTCTCTCACACTCTGAGCGTAAATTTTGACTGAAGCAGGTTAGCTTTTTTTGTGTGTGTGAAAAAGCTCTTAAAACCCACAGCACATAGCTGGTGAATGTAGTGGACCATTTAGCAACTAAAAAGACAGATAGACTAGATTTATATATCTAGTTTATACTGCTTGTTTACTTTTTATTTATTTTTATTGAAGCTCCTTTCTATCTTGTTGTCCACTTTGCTGCTGTAACACTGGAAATTTCCCCGTTGTGGCACTAATAAAGAAAATCTTATCTTATCTTATCTTATCTTATCTTATCTTATCTTATCTTATGTTAAACATTCCCTTATATAGAATATACTATTTTATTTCTCATACATTTCGTAACACCCATGTGATATAATATATATAGGTGAGACATGCTGTTCCCTTAAAGGCTGTATCACTGAACTTAGCAGCTCCATTTAGAGGAATTACGTAACCTGTCCTGCTGCTACACACTTAAATAAAGAGCAATATCAAATTTTTTTAAATTTCATAGATATAGAGGTGATTGAACATAACCAAAGAGGTGGTGTTTTTTTTTAAAATCTTGCTCTTCTTCCTGCTTTTCCTTTTAAAAGGATTGGATGTTCCATTTTCTCCACCAGCAGTGTCTAATGTTGTCTGTGTGCTGCCTTGTGCTGGGCTGATAGTGGTTTATCAAAGTTGTTTGGTAATATAACAACTTCCTGCTGCTGAATAAGGGGTCAATGAGAGGGCTGAAACTGACCACTAGAGTAACTGGTGCAGTGAAACCAAAACTATCAGCTAAAGGAGGTCAGACAAGCTTCGTACAGCTGCCGAGTTGGGTGATAATTCTGTGTCGGTTCATCACTCGGTCACATTACGTGGAGTCATTTGATTAGTATAAAATAATATTTAGTAGAGCTTTGAATCTAATTTGTGTTGTGAAGGTAAAATGTTCTTGCACGGCGGGTTAGTGAGTGCAAATCTGTATCTGCATGTACAAAATGTGTGCTTGTGCATCTATATCTGATGAAATACATGCTACCATGGTGAATAGTTCATGACATATCACCAGATACGGCCTCAGCTGCATGTTCACAATTCTGACCTCAGCTTAATGCATGAGTCCTGGGTTAATGCTCCCTTTAGATGCAATTAAATAAGGTGTCACGTACTTGATACAGATTGTGAGTGATTCAGCTGCCCCGTTTAAACCAACACAAAGTGAACACTTGGTTCTACTCTTTCAGTTCGCTCATATTTCTCCGGCTATTTAGCTAAGCCATTACGCATCTGTCAGGACTTGTTTGTAATTACATGCTCTTATTTGTGGAATTACATCTGATGTTGCTGCAACAGAATTTACACCTTAGATGGTAATTTGTGCCATCAGCAGTCAGTGCTGGAATATCAACAGAGGATCATTCAGCAAAGCACAAATTGGGCCAAGAATACAGTGAACTCTTGTGCATGTGTGCAGCATGTGTCCTTAATGTGTTGAAGCAGTGGTTTTGCAAAGCTTGACCCAATTTTACTGACCTCGGCAATTGCAAACCCAATGATCAAGATGGAGGTATAGAGAGAGTGCAGACCATTGCCAAGCCCTTGCCCTGTCTTCCAGTATTAACAAAAGTGAAAAATAGTTTGTGCATCCATCCCGTTATTCAGATCTGCTCCAAAATGTATTGGAGTCTTTCTTAGTGCATGCTACTCCCTTCAACCAAGTTTCATACCAATCAGTTTTCCATCTGAACCAGAACCTCATGCAGCTGCTTTGGCTGCAAAAAGTTTTTATATACGGTATAATTACCAAGTTAAGTCTTCCCAGGACTTTAAGAATTTGGGAAATATACAATTGCGATTATTTTGACTGATATTACGATATGTTTCACAACACTGAAGGAAACAATGTTTTTTTTCCATTATTTTTTTTGCAAAGATATCTACTGAACAAAGAGTTTTATACTTAAGTCTGTGGGAAACAATTGGTTGGCCGGGACATCTTGCAGCACAACTATACTTAATTCAGAAGGTATTGTGATACCTATTATTTAAATATTGCTTGAGTCCATATTGCAAATGCAATCCCAAATAATTGTGCAGCCCTTGTCTTGACTGAGACGTTGAGAAAATGTGTTTCACACATGCTCTGTGCATTGTGAAAGCTAATCTATATTGTTCATTATAAAGTGACAGAAACATACTTGAGTATGGCTCACAAGTATAAAAAAAACAGCAGCAGTACACATGAAGTTAAATCATATTGCAAAAAATTTACTGTGCAAAAATAGTTAAAGTGCACATGCTGTGTGTGCATGAGTTAGCGTGCAAAGTTCTCCACTGCTTGTTAATGTTGTACGGTAAGTGCTGCATGTCAGGAGTTGCACTGTCCAAGGACTGCAAGTCATAAAACAACAGCAAGTAAAAAAATGCACTTATACTATACATGGTAATCCAGCAACCAATGTTCACAGCAATTGATGTCTTTTTCTAACATGTAGATGAAAAACTGTCACTTTGATCACCAACCAGAGTTCCTGGTTCACCAGTCTATTAATTTAACACTCAGCTGTAACCAGGCAGCGGAGCCATAAATGTGCTGCAGATTTCGAGACATGAGATCATGTCAATGTATTGCACTGACCATCCCCATCCTTCATTAATGCGCCTCAGGTCAAGGCCAACACTGGTGCCCTCAATTCTGTCGGCTGAGGGAAGGAGCCTCTGCAGCCGACCGCTGTGGTCGGCTGGCATGCCGGCCGCATTGTGTGCCCACACAGCTGTGACCTTCTCAGGGATCACCAAGGAATCTGATCCCTGATTGAGATTCCAGGTAAGATTAAGTGCGGCCCAGAGAAATCTGTGTCAAGTAAACAGTGATTCATGCGCCAGCGTACAAAGTGTGCATCCCTTCTTCTGCAGCTCGCGTGCAGTCGGCGTGAATAACAACACTTGCGACGTCAGTGACCCTCATAGAAACCGTGATATGATACTTCTTTTAAACTCCGCCACAACCATACCAGACAGTTTATGCAGCATACAGTGCTGGAAATACCTCGCAGTAAACGCAGCTCTTAAAACTGACCTCACTATATGCTGCATGTCAGACCGTATGTCTGCTGCATGACTTCCTGTCTGCAAAACTGTGGGTCAGTCATACTGTGTGATATCGCAGGATTGATTTGTTTTTTTGATTAATGATGCAGGTTACATGATGAAGTGTCTCAGGTTGATTACGAATGACAACAACACCCATCACCACTAACTGTACAATAGAGCCCAGTGATCCAAGTTACACCTATGTGTCTGAAGTGACAGAACATAGAAATATATTGGAAAAATGATTGTAATACTCAAGTGTCGTAGCTTTATATTGTGTTCCAGCTTAAGGCAGCCATCTTGACTTGCATTCAGGACTCAATGGAATCTTTGGTAGTGCCTTGACTGGGTGATACAGAGTTTCCTGATGGCCAGAAAGCTTTACTTGCTGCTTAAGTAAAGCTAGCTGTCAATGTTAGCGACCGTCAGCTTAGTCAGCTCTGCTGCCACGACTGCTTGGATCACAGAGGGAGTTTACAATGCAAGCACAGGAGCTTTGGATTGCTGTAAGGGTGAGGGTGAGGTTTTCAGGCCTAATATTAGCTGGCTTGCTAAGTCTTGTGTTGTTGCTTTTGCTCGATGTTTGGCTGTTAGCAAAGTTGTGCTAGCAAAGTGTCCACAACTTCGTGATCACAATTTATGTAATCAAAAGACTCAAATGTTATATCTGCAAATACTTAATTTTTTAAAAAGGTTTTGAGCTACAATCAAAGATAATGACTGTTAAGTAAACAATACTTTACTTTTGGGAATGCCTCTTGTCCAACCAAACTACTTGTTCAGCACTGACCCAGTTTTCCAATTAATTGACCTTGTTGCACATCAGTAAACTCACATTTTAAATGCAATTAGAGTAATGTTAGGAGACAAATGACTATCCAACTACTTTATTTAATGGAGATTTTCTACTTCATACGTTTTTTTCAGTTCATGGTCTTTGTTATGTGATGTGTGCATGAATAACAGATGTTGGGTTATAACACATGTCACTGTGTTAAAAGCAGACATGCTGCTTCTTGAAGGACCCACTTGAAACCAGACTACAGGGGTCAGGTCAGCCATCAGCTGTCTCTTTAACTGTGTTTTATTTTTATTTGCAGATGCAGACTTCACTGCTGTTCCCGTCATTATAAAGTATGCTGCTTTTCAGGTGTGAACCCACAGTGTCTGGCACACTTTATCTTATCTCACAGTGAGTTATGGAGCTGTAGCTTTGAGTGCTCCTGGAGCTGCAACTGCATTTTTCGTGACATACACTGAGCGTCACAAAGCTCTGTGTTGTCGTATTTCCTGTCCCAAACACTACAATTGTCCCAAGATAATCTAATTGAGTGTGAGCTAAATATAGCACAAGTGGAACA
>CAFUXE010000168.1:427109-438176 GCA_903364295.1 Serranus cabrilla | reverse complement strand
CCCCCTCCCATCTCCTCCTCCTCCTCTCTATCCCTCACCCGCCCCCTCTGGTGCTTATCCCTGGGCGTCTGTGGCTCCCACTGCAGAGAACCACAAGCAGCCAGAGCTTCCCATTGAGCTGTCTCTCCTCTCTGCCTGTCTGTCAGTCACACTGGATCCGTTTGTCCGAGCTGTCTGCTGCATCTAGGGAGGAAAAGAGCATCCAGCACCAGGACCTAAATACACAAACCAGCAGAGGACGAGAGGGAGGCTGGAGAGACGGACTCCATCACACCCATGAGAGACATGGGGGGAAAGGAGAAGAAGGTTTTGGTGATTACAAATGTGCCCAACTACCAAGGGTGAGTGTTCTGCTGCATATTTCCACGGACTCTAATTAGAAAAGTTGTTGTGACCTGCTTACACTGACTCTCCGAGTTATTCTCTCTGAAATGCAAAGCAATCTTGAACTTGCGTGATGACCATGTTTTAAATTCTAACACCTCTTTTGCTGTGGTGTCAGTTACACACAGTGCAAGGTGCCACTTGTCAAGTCACAGTCGGCACACTGAGTTATCTTGCGCACATTTACTGCAGGCTTGATTTGAGAGAATATTTGACAAAATACTTTTTCTTCTCGTCAATTTTAATGATGTTGAGATTAAAGACAAATAATGTACCTTATTTTTTTATTATTAAAGTTAAAAACTATTGAAAAAAAGACATATATATGTGTCATGATGTAGATTCTACGTGCAGTAGGTCAACAAACGTGGGCAAATAAAGAATCAATTTTCATATAAAAAATTAAGCGAGAGATTAATTTAATTTATTCTAGTCTAATACCGATTGATGCATCATTTTCATGCAAAGCAGGATGCAACTCTATCTGCCGTGGACTAAAATAAGGGCTCTGCTTTGTTCTTGGCGAAATGGAAAAGTACATTGGGAGGAAGCTCTACAGTTACACTCTTCTGCAGCGGTTGCTGAGTTGTTGTCAGTGTGACGGATTGGAGGGGCTGCGGGCATCGACTTTGCTTGTTAGAGCACATTTAAGTGTGTATCAGTGCACGCTGGGCAGCATGCGTGTGTACACGTGCACAAAGCTAGTGTGTGTGCACAAGATCCAGTGTGGAGGCTGTGCAGAAAGTGTCTATAGGGTGTCGCTGTATATACTGTTTATTTATGTGAGTGTATTGTATATAACACCTACAGCAGAATTTTAGGGTCGCCGGGGTTCGTTAACAACCTGGCCCCCTCTTCAGAGAAGGTCCCCGGTCCAACTATTTGCATTAGACACTCCAGAGAGAATGGCGGTGATAGGTTGATCATGACTTGGCTCGGGTCGTGCTGAATGCTGCGCGTTGGCAGGCAGGAAAGAAGGGAATCCGGAGTTTAGACGGGGAAAAATAAACCTGTTGATCACTTGATATTATCGTGTCGGGCAGTCTTTAATTTGATGCCTATTCATTTGAGAAGTGGTTGCGGTCACTTGAGTATCCTCTAATGAAGGAGTGATATGTTCAGTGCTTTTTTTTCTTCCTGTCAACGAGGTAGAACAGTGTGTTCTTTAGCGTAGGAAATTTGCAGATCGACACTTGAGGCCTCTTTAGACGTCTTCTGACCTCATGCTGTGCGTCTTTACTGTGTTTTTTGATATTTGAACTTAAGTCTTAATCAAAAAGCAAAAATCAAAGACGAATATGGCTGGACGATACTGTTCTATTCTCTTCCCCAAACGCACACATACACACACTCAGAGACACCTCCCCCACATTCCTATGGTTTATAGGCTTTGATGGCTGTTTCCATGCGACTACTAAACCAGGACAGCAGAGGCCCCTGAGAGAGAGATAGCACCCTGGGGTGAAGACTGTCCATTCTAGGCCGCCCCTCCTACTCAGGCCGTCTGGGACTAGACCCTCTGTCCTGTCCTGATACTTAAAAAAGACCCCTAATCTGCCCTGTTGCCGTTTCTGTGACTCACATGTAACAAACAAACTGTAGCGGAGTTGAGCCTTGGATAACTTACACTCTTTAACATAAGCATGTACGTGGGTGCATGCACACATGAACACAATGCAGGCAAACACACATGCAGCAGACTCTGTGTCTCCCCTCGACACTTCATGTTATCTTAGCTGAGAGCGACTGCTGCGTCTGTTTACCTAGCAGCGGGTACACAAAGCAGAAGCTGACTTTTTTAATTTCAGAATATGGAACATGAAGTGTTGACTGGGTGGAAACACCCTGACTGACTCATGTGCAATATTCAAGCCTGGCTTGTTATCCTACACCAAGATCAAGACCGAGAGGCCGACTGCTGGGTCGTATATTATAAACAATAAACAGATCAAATGGGGCGACTGCCACTTTGATTATATTAACATAGTCTTACTTACACTTAGTTAACATTTTAGAGTAATGACACACAGATTAAAAATGCTTGTTTGCCATCTTATTGAGAGATGAGAATGCCAACATGATTTTCCTTTTATTTTAGCATGTCAGAGACAGTTAAGCTCAAAGACTGAACATAAATAATGGCGCACATGTCAAAAGTAAAAGACATAGATCTTCTCACAAACCCAATACTCTTGTATTTACATGTTGCATAATATTGTTTGCCAAAGATAGTTACCAGCACAAACAAGAGTCATCTGTCTTTCTGAGTTAGGAAAGAGCAGAGCGCAAAACTCTCACCGCCAACTGCTGCTGATAATCAATAAAAAGCACTACTGCATAAGTTTACTAATTGTTGAATTACATTTTCTATTGTTGTGTTGAATCCAAAAAGATGCAAGATAACCCTAATCAGTGGGCAAAGGAGTTGTTTAAAGGCAGCTTTCAATGCACGACTAGCCTTCTCTTTCTTTCTTTTCTTTGTGCTAAGCTCGGCTAAAACAGTTCCATCTTGGTTGTTATTCATTTGTATCTTGTGCAAAACTGCACCTCCTTGGATCCGCAGCAATATGCTCGCCAACTGTGAAGTCAATCAGATGAACCGTTGTCTTGAAAATACAGACAGAGACGCCTTGAATTTTAGTTTAAAAAATATATTGTTAAAAAGTATAATGCAAATAATTCCCAGTTGTTTTCAGATAACAAAGCATGAAACTCCAGCGCGGTACGGTGCATTGGACCTCATGCAAGAATCACTTGCATGAAGAGATTTATTCTCACGTGTCTTGTTCAAATGACTTAGGAGAACTTGTCAAAATCACCAACTTTTTTTATAAAAATTTAAATATAAGAACACCTTTATCTTGTCGTCCTGGATACCAGCTCTGAACTCTTTATGACCCCAGGAACATGCTGTGTCCTTTACAGCACATAAAGAAGAGTGACACAGAGGAGTGTTGTATTGTCACCTGTTGCTATACCACCTTTCATAGTGTCAACACATCCAAAGCTTTAACAATTAACCTGTTTTCAGCTTTTTATTTGGCCACAGTTCTGAACATGGAGAAATTATTATGACAACAAAAACACCCGGATGCTTTCCCCTCCAATTAGCATTATTGCCATAATCAACACTTATCATGCATTTGCGTTTTTAAATTCCTAACTCCTGTATAAATAGATTTTGTGATATTTAATTCCTGCAGGCAGGTTTTCACAGTGATGTTTCCTCTCATCGCTTTGCTCTTGTGGCACATTTGGCATTTCATCTAAACATACACTAGTGGGCTCGCGCAGCCCTCAGGGGTCTCCATGATTCATTGCTACTTTAAGAGTTATGAGACACATGCGGGTCTTCCTATCAGTTACATGAAGGGATTATGATGGAGAAGACAGATAGGAACCCCCCTGTCGTTTTATAGAGGGGGATTACCCGCGGGCCGCCAAGCAGAGTAAACATACACAAACTACAGCATTGCTTGGACAGTGACATGCTCGCCACTAACACACATGCACACATAAAACACAGCCACATACCATGCACAATACCCTTACGTAAGGGGTGGTTACAGTAGCAACTGCAATGAGTCAAAGTGACCACAATGGAAAGCGATTTATTCATCTTTAATTCCTGTCTGCCTGGCAACAAGCACTGTGACAGCTCCTGCCTCCTAACGGTTTTTCACCCTGGAGCGTTTTCCATTTGTGGTGATGGCGTGCCCCTTGACCCTCGCCCTGTACTACAGAGCACCCAAAATAAAGCCCTTTAAAGTGAGTGACCCAGGGTTCACCCAGCCTCCCAGGAGCATCAGGGCTCCGCAGGGCTGTGAGCCATCTAAGCTCCAGCCGGCACGGTCAAAACAGCCACGAGAGTTCTTGAAAGGCCTCCTTCAAAACACCACATTTAAAGAAACAGGTTGGGTGGCAGTCAGGTCAGACAGCTGTTGTGTCTCAGTGTAAGCAGTTATACAGACACAATGTAAAAATACTAAGCACTCAAATGTTTACATAGAAATGAACATGAACTACCAGTAAGAAGCATGCTTTTATTATTGAAAATCAACATTTCAGAAACATAACCTTCTTATTATTTTATGGGCTCACAATATCATACGTGTAATGAAAAACCACAACCTTTAAGACTGACCAAAGAAACTGACACTCAGGATTTAAGATATGTTTTCATGCAAATCAAGGTAATAAGTTAACAAATATTCTGCTAAAATGGTCTTATAAAAAGCTGTTATTTGCCTTGGAACATTGTACCATTATTCTTTACAACTTTATCCTACATTTCCAGACTTTATCCAGACATTTTTTCATTGAGAATATCCTTTCATAGATGCAGTAGTTCCTCATCTTCTACCTTGCACCATGCATGTTGTCACCTTTTAATTAACATATATAAATGAATTAACTGTGTAAATGCATCTGCACAGTTGGTGCATCTCCAGCCTCAATCCATTCTCTCCTATCTATAAGAAGCAGCAAAAACAATTATAGCGTGTGCAAATAAATCAACAAATGTAAAAAGGCCAGCATAAATGTGACAGTGACAGGTGCCTCCTTGGCCACTCTTTTGGTTTTAGCACTGGAGTTGAAATCCTACCCTGAGATGCTGAAGAGAAGCCCTGGCTGTTACACTCAGGCTGCATCAGAGGCTCATGCACGGTGCTGAAACTACAGCCCCTCTCTGACCTCTGTAATTGTCAAGCAAAGGCAGAACATTTACACGGTGGAGGTATAAATATCTGCAGTGATCTTCCATGACTCCCCCAGAGGCTCAACAGGTAGAGCGCAGCAGAAAGCCAGCTGTCGCCAGCAGGCGTCAGAGCGGATTTCTGCACCACATCATCAGTCATCCTACTTGGATCAGAGATACTAGTGCCCACTGGAGGGCTGGGCCAGAGGCACATGGAGTGCACTGTTAATTCTACAGTTTAATTTAGAGTTAGGCAATAGATTAGGCAGGATATTTAGTTATACTGTTTATATGATCTTTAAACTAACTGGTTGCATATGGCCGGAGAAAGCAATGTTGCAAATCAGAGAACAGAGCCTCTTTGTGGCAGTGCTGGATTTAAAGGATTTTGCATCGATGTGATGCATTATGATGCTTTTTCTGGTATTTGATACACTGTTAGCTAAAAACATTTCCCATTTGGTTATAGATGGTTTCTGAACTGTCCCAACTAGGAACAAATGCACAGTTTCCTAAAGTTTAAGGTCTTCAATTTTATATTTTTTGCAAGCAATCATCGGTTAAAACACAATGATTTGAAGTTTACTATTACAACAGAGGAAGAAAAGCAAAAAAAGGCTGGAAATAGGTAATGAATTTGGTAACGTTTAGCACTTTGCTTGAAGAAGCAAATAATAAAAATAACACATAATAATTTCACCTCTAACTGTGATAAAACACGATATAAGACAAACATATAAACATGTGACTAGTGCAAAGGCTAAATCGCCATCCGACCAATACCTGATGGGTTCTAATATTGGACAAATATGTTATATTTTCAAAGATTTTAACCAGAAAAATCATCAAATTCTCACATTTGAGGAGCTGGAACCAGCCGTTTTTTAACGTTTTGTATCATAGAAGAATTTTCTGTTGACTAACTGCGTTGATCCCTGCTAATAAAAATTGTGTTTAACTTTCAGGTCGGACAAGAAGACCCTGTGTAATGAATCTGTTTCTGGTAAGAAGAATGTTAAACTCCCGCCGTCTGCCGTCCCACCACCGATACCAATGTCCCCCATCGTTGAGAAGATGGAGGGGCTGAAGGCCATCCGCAACCGCAGCAACAGCCTGCGTCTGGGCCGACTGGCTTTCTACCGGCACCTGGAGAAGGTGGAGACCATGCGCTGCTTCTGGGAGCTCAAACATGTGGAGCTGGAGGGAGGAAACCAGCAGGTAACACACACTGCTGTTATTCCCTACTTCCTTTTAACCTTCCAAGGAATTTTAAATTCCTACAAGGTGATACTTGAATTGTTTTTATTTTATTTTGGGTTACTCAGTTGAACTCTGCCCCCCTGCTGCCATATTTAACCTGATCTAGTAAATCACATCGTGACACATTTGTTAAAACCACACTTTTAGCATGTTTAGCTCATTTACTAAAACATATGCACATTACTGCCACCACTTTCCAAATCATACAATGAAAATATTCAGCAGTAAAAAACAAATCACATAAAACAAAAACTCCCAGTATGGTTCTCTAAATCTTTAGGCAATCCCTCTTCTTATTGTCAACTAAATATAAATGAATGAGCATCTGAATTTACCATCGGCACGACGTTTCAGGTCCATCATACATTCGGTATTTATGGGAGTGAGATTACATGAGAATGACTGTCTCTGTAACAATGCTGTGCCTCCTGAAGGCAGTACTGCCATGTGCCACAATCAGCAGTCTGTGCACTGAAATAAACCACCGCAAAGACTATTCCGGCTCTCGGCACCTGTTGGCACCCACAAAACGCCCTGACAGGTGGACTACGACCAGCTCACTAGAGGGAGCTCCAGATCTTTTAATGTTTTTTATTGTGTGTTTAAACCTCCTCAACTCACAGCCTGCCACAGGAATCATACACTCATAAGTCATAGACATAAATGTTTGGCACTTGGTCAATGCACAGAGATGTAGACGCCACAAGATGGCAGCTCAGGGCCGGTTTGCTTTGCTTATGGTGGTAAAAATAATAAAAAATACCCTCTGTATTAAGTATACTACAATAGAGATCACACTATTTTCATTTTAATATATTTTTCAATGAAAATTAGAAAAGATATGGGAAAAAAACAATGATTATCTCCAGTATGGTGAATCACATCGTAATTGCAGTATCAGTCAAAATAATTGCAATTATATTTTTTCCAAATCATGCAGCTAGCACTAACAAAACAGTAAAGCAAAATTATACAGCAAGGACATTAACATAAGGGATGAAAAGGAATAGCTCATCAAATTTTACAAGCTTCTCCAGATTGTTCCACTGGGGGGCATCATATTTAAGAGCCAATTTCCCAAAGTCAGTATCAACATAATTAATTCAGAGGGCTAAATGGTCTTGGGACATATTGCAATGTGAATTTGATCTACAAATGGCAAATGACTGCCACCGAACCTGCTTTATATTAGACAATGATGTATTCTAAAGCCGTCTCCAGTTATAATAAACTGCACTGAATTGGATTAAGAGCAGGAGCCTGTATTTAAGATACACTGCCATCGTCCATAAGGGATAAACTGGTTGACTGAACATTTAGCACTCCTGGGCAGGACATAAACTATTAGGGTTCATAATGTGAAAATATAGTGAAAGTGCTTAAACAGCAGCAAATTGTTGTATAGCAAATATGCTTGTAAGTCTCTGCAGAGCGGTGTGATGTCACTGTGTGTCTTAATGAAAGTGGAGAAACATGTTTGCATTGTTAGCATTTTAAAAGTGATGTGGGTGACCTGGTTAATTGATTTTTTTTTTGTCTGTCCAACTATAAATCAGTGCTTCTTTTCAAGTGACCACCAGGGAGTCCTGAGAGAAATATTACAGTTACATGAGAGGCACCAGGTGTAATTTAAGACCTCAGCAGTGAATACCTTCCTCTCTATCTCTGAGCTCACACCTCAGCTGCACCTTTGCTTTTTCTGCTCTCCATCCTTCACACACATTTGAACTCTCGGTAGTTTAACTGCTACAAATTGTTCCACACGTCAGAAACATGCGGGTCGGCCACCAGATCCTGCAGCTTCATTAACAAACCGAGTCCCTGCAGCCCGGCTCGGTGCAGAGGTTCTCCTCAGATTCCCACTGGGGAATATTTTCCCTCCCAGGGGTGCTGCTCTGTAACCCCTGTGACTCCTCACCCGCCTCCCACCTGTTGCTGTTTGTTAAATGAAGCTTGAAGCTTTGGACTATAGCAAAATCTTAAAAACCTTAAAAAAATACCAACAATCTGCAAAAAAATGGCTCCCTGAAAAAAAAAGGTTTGAAGTTTTAGTACAATTATGCTGTTTTAAGATCAGAATGCCAACAACAACAACTCTCCACAGTATTGGATTAGTTGCGATTTAGATTACTTTTTCTGTTAAAGAAAATCACAAATAATGTCTCATCTTTCCTTAAAGAAATGTGTAAAGGCACCAAGGTTAAAAGTCGTTAATATTGTAAACTGACGGGTTTGGCAGGACACGCGGAGCGCTCTGACCTGCCTGACTGCAGCGCTCTGATTGCACCATCCAGTATAAATCATCAGCTACCATCCAGACGGACAGAGAGCTGCTGCACACACAGGCACTTAAAGTCCAAAAAGGAAAGTGTGCATCCCTCTGACGACACAAATAAGAATTTATTTGTATATTGGTGGTGTATTCTGACTATGAGGATGAGGCCCAGGAGTGTGTTTGTGTTTATTTCTTCATTTTTAATACCAGAATTTTGCAGAATATTTCTATTTCTCTCTTCTTCATCAGTGCTTTTTTAACACACCAAAACACTTAGCTGTCTACTTAATGAAATGAATGGACTGTAAAATTTTAGATGCCCCCTTCATTTTCTTTGCTTTACCTCGTGCAACACATGACCACAGAAATAAACTGCACAGGTTTTTTGTTTACATGCATGATTGTCAACATGCCATTAAATGCATTTGCAATCATGCACCTTATTCTGTCTGATTGTGAGGTATAGAGGCTCAGCGCCTGCCTCACAGATATACTTAGGAGTATGCATGCATGCGTGAAGTGCTGTGTCTGAAGTTAAAGGATACCGCAGGGGTCTCACTAACATGCCAGCAGCACCAGTAGGCATCTGATTCTGCGTACAGCAACGACACCCTGAACCCAACACCACCTGTCACGCTCTCGTCTCAGAGACAGCATGTTCTCTCCTTTTAGGTCCCGGGTGGGAAGCAGGACGCCGGGTGGCGGGTGAATGGTTGGCTGGGTGAGCAGGTGGTTTGACAGCACAGACCCCCTGCTTTCCTCTGAGTCTGTAGTGAGCAAGAGACTAAGCCTTCAATGCACAGCCACTGAAGCCTGGCTATTTCACAATCAACGCCCGCTGTCTCGCCCAATGTCAACAACTTGTTGCCCGCCACCTGAGACTCCTTCGCCACAGGCGGCAGAGAGGCTGAGATAAGACAGACAGCAGGGACAGGAAGAGGAAGGATTCCATCATGGAGAACTTGCTAAGGGATAAAGATATTTGGATATTAGGGAGTGTGTGTCTGGTTGCCACTTTCCTGTGGGGACGGCTGTGGAAATTATTCTCCACGAAGAAGAGGAGACGGACCACTCCGTCTGAAGACACACAGGTAATACAGCGAGAGGGTCTGTGCACCTGTGCTGCAGGTGAACAGGTGGATTTGGGAACATGCCAGAAGTTAATTCAATCTTAATGTGAAGCAGAATGGTTGTAAATAAGATACAATGCAACAGTCTCTGTTTATTGTGCTCAGCTGTCATGTTGAGGATTACAGCAGCGGCTGAAGTGCTGCAGGCCTGCAAGGACCGGAAATGAAGTAATGGATGTTAACACATTATCATCTTGCTGAGGCTGTCTTAGTGCCAAAGGGATGCAAACTAGCTGCTTTTCCTGCCCTTTTGACAGACTTGAGCAAAGCTGCTTGTGTTTTATGTCGGTTTTCCTGATGGTCCACTTTTTAGATAGCAATTGGATATACATTTTAAAAGTCTGTTTACAGATTAGAATGACATTTGGTAGAAAGTTTGGTCATAGACCAACAAACAAGTGACAAAGTTTTGGTCTGAATCCACATCCAGGAATTGAGCGAGTTCTTCATATTACAGCTATGGGAATTTTTGAAAATTCCATTTTTATTTCTCAAAACAATGCACTTATTGAACAGAAAGAGTCACCAGCACTTTAGGGACAAACTTCTTGGTGGGTTCTTGTCAATTTTAACAGTTTTCCGGATTTTAAGAAAAAATTAAATGAAGAAATCATTTTTTAAAATAGAAAATTAACAGATTAAGGTGGTAGGAAGCATTTAAAGATCTGGTTACTTTCTGAATCATAATACAGTGAAAATATGATTTTTCTGCTGCCTTTAGAGGCGAGCAGTAGCTGGATGCAGGTGGCTTGATTATCATATCTCTGACTTTGGAAAGATGAGCCTGGAATATGTGAGCTGAGCGATGCTGGTGTTATCTGTGGGTGGCCTAGTTTCAGCTTTCCCTCTGAGGAGAGGAGTTATGTTTCTGGAGATGTGAACAGTGTTTCAGCAGAGGTCTGTCCCTGGATGAAGCAGAGCCTCACTGACTAATCTACCCCGTGTGTACACACTACAGCTGTTTTCAAGGAATTCACCGTGTACAGGCAGTAAAACCAGCCGAGGTTTCTCTGGCATCCTGAACTGTTGCTTTGACAAACAATGCAACAACAACATTTTTGGCAAGTGCAGCATCCATCTGTAGCTGGTGTGTGAGAGCTCAGTGGAAACCATAACGTCATGTACATGCGTCACACTCTTGTCACCAGCCGTGACATCTAAATTCTGTCCAATAGCACTTAACTCCAGCGCTCCATGTTGGCGAGCCTGCTCTCTGCGCTGCACATGCCGGCTCCAGTATAAACCAGTTTATTATGTTAACATAATCCAGCAGGAAGCAATTGACTCCTCATAAAGTGAGAGAGCTGTGGTGCTCTGAG
>CAFUXE010000168.1:412146-422457 GCA_903364295.1 Serranus cabrilla | reverse complement strand
TGTGTGTGTGTGTGCGTGTGTGTGTGTATTTAAGAGTCTCTGCATACTTGTGTTGCTTATGTAACATATTTACAGGGTGGCCCAGCACAAACACACACACACATATATATACACACACACTTTGCTGGCGTCATACAGAACCTCTATTCCATGAAAGGAATTTCTTGGTGTCTGTCGGAGGTCATAACAGAGAGAGCTGGACGAATGTTATCGCAGCAGCTGAACTGTGACAGTACAGACTGTCAGCAGCCAGTGGTGACACACGCAGGTTTGTCAGATAAAAGCAGCAGGTGGAGCTGCAGAGATAACGTGCAGCCTGCTTTCCATTGTCATGTACGCACCAGACATCAAGCAACAACAAATGATATGCCATAAAAAGAGAAATTTGACATAACCTCTCAGCCGCCAATAATTCCATCAGTAACGCTGCATGTTGCAATGTCAAGCACTCTTCAAATCTATTTCACTTTATTTGAATTCTAGTTATGACACAGAGGTTTCCAAAGATAGCAGATCTGTCAGAGTGAATGATGGGGATATGTGCATACATAGATTGTGTAAGACGTGTTGAATATTTCTATTTCACAGAGTAGTGCAGCTACATGCAGTAGCATTTGAATATTAATGAAATATACTATATGTCACATGTAAATAATGTAAATTGTATGATTGGAAAAGTGAGTATACGTGTCTCTAAATGGAGCATTTAACTTAAATAAGCATATTTGATGAAGTTGTTGAACTTGCAAGTGTCAGGACATAGGTTTGATCATCAATGCTGGTGCTGTTGGCTGAAGTCAGTGTTTTCAGTGGACAATTCTGCAGAGAAATGGAGGTTTCAAGGACAAATGGATCAACTCTTCCTTTATCAGACCTTCAGGGACATAAACTGATGTGCTATATCTGCAAACTGTTACTGGCCTGACAGAGGAATTTAATGGTAAACAGCATTATAAGACCAATAACAAATCATCAGTGAATGGTGCAAACGTGAACAATTTCAACAATATTATTTTAAATTTTATCTCACTAAATTGCGACACTGAGTAAGCCAGAGATGAAGAGCTTGTGTCTGGTGAAACTAGCTGTGTGTCCTGAACCTGTGTGGCCCTCAGTGAGATGCTGACTCCCTATATTGGGATCAGAATTTAAACAACCCCTGCTGTATGTGTTGTTAATCACTTAAACACTATCTGTGACAGAGGAAGCAGAAGAATACACTGCGGTATGACTCACACCTTTAACACTGAGTATTTGGCACTTTATTGGCCAGTACAGTGACTCGCTGGTGGTGAACTCAGGGCTTTACACGTGGCCAAGGTCCATTTGAATGTCGTCATCTGAAAGCAATTATTTTTGCTCTCAGCCCAGCTCTGTGCAGTCATCATGGTGGTATGGTGAATCCTTTGTGGGCAGGGAAGCCATTTGGGGCTTGGGGACCCTGGATGATTCAGGGACCCCTGTGCTGGACCTCGGCCCTGGAACTCACCGGAGATCAGAGAGCTGTCATTAAGCTGTCGGGCCAAAGTTTCTCATCTATTATGAGGCAACCCTAGTAATCTGTCTCGCTTGATGAGTAGATGCAGGATCTGCTCAAAGTACACAGTTCTCTAAAATGGATCAAATTTGGTTAATTTGGTTTAAGGTATTAAAACAACATAATTATAGATTTGAATCGACTGCAGGCTATCTAGACATTTAACAGATTGAACATATTTAGAGAAAACAGAAATAAAGCAATACACTATTTAAGTTCCATGTAAGATAAATGCACAATGTTTTTATGTCAAGTAAAATATAAAAAGAAAAACGGCGGACTTTCATCCAGGAGAACAGAGTTCGTGTCCCCTGTGAAAACGAAAGTAAATAACTTTTTAACATAACTGCGTTTGTACGTAACTTCCGTGGCTTGTGAATTGCTTTTTTCCGTAGCTTCACTTCCGGCATTTCCGGTAACTTCCGTGGCTTCGGCATTTTCGGCATTTTCGGTATTTTTTATCTAATTTTCTTTTCTTTTATAACACCTTACCTGGAAGTTCTTGCCCTAAACCTACGTAGGTGGTTTTGTAGCATAAACTCACAGAAACGGCAGCATTTTTTTTTTACCACCGTATAATGGCGTGTGTGCTATTTTTAGAACACTCCGCTGATTCACGGACTTCACGTTGGCATCGTTTCCTTACTGCTGGTATGTATTTTACACATTTTTCGTGCCGCAGTCACGTACTTCGGGGTTAAAACAAACATGGTCATTTCATGTTAGCTTGTGAGCTCAGGTTGATATATGTAGTCTGGAACATCTTGCAGCACAATAATACTTAATTCTGAAGGTATTTTGACACATATTTTGCAAAATATCACACCTACCTACAATTTGGATTTTGCATTAGTCCATATTGGAATTTTGATTAATTGTGCAGCCCTTCCAGACTGCAGTATTTTTGAATGTGTACTCCCAACAGCACATGTGTGTTGCATGTCACAGTCCATTATTGTGCTTCTGGGCTCAAACCTTGTTGCATTCATGTTGTTCAGGAGGCGCTGCAGTGATAATGGATTACTGGACAGTCTGTGACACTAGAATAAGCATTATGTATTGTCTGTGTCTTGCTGCTGAGTAACTCTATATGTGGAGAGAGTGGCGAGGGCGCGTCAGTCTCATTCCCAAACCGCTCTTCTATACCACACCGGCTCTCATCTTACCATGTAACCTTTTCTGACTCGGGATTTCAGAGATAGTCAAACAGGGTACAGTTAAACCTCCCACTTCCCCCTAACACCGGACCCAGACCAGTCCACCACCCTCCTCCTCCTCCTCATCGCTCTTTGTAGTGTCAGTTTTGCTGGATTGATTTTCGGTTTCAGACACATAGTCTAGTGCGTGTGGCATGAGCTGTAGCCTAATACACGATGAGTACGTTAAAAGAAAACAGCTGATGAGGTTGCAGTGAAGATGTCATGGCGTTTCCCTCACTAAGTCCATTGTGGTCTGTTTGGGAACTGTGAGTAGGGCTGTCACAATCATGAAGTTTACTCTACAACTACCAGTCATAAAGGTCATTGCGAGGAAGGATATAATTGCCTATTTCTGTTCATTTTATGCTTTCTTTGCAACTAGACCTAAATCTAAACAATGCAATCATTGGCAAAAGATAGTTTGCTGACACAATAATTCAGTTCTTGCTCTTTTTCACAATTATTTATTTCAAATGTGCTGTTCTAAGATGGTTAAGTAGCCTGACCTTATGTCTTCTCTGCTCTGACCTCCAACACCTGTTGCCACACTGGTAACATTGTGTTTAAATTGAAAGGGGCCTCTTTTAGAGACAGTTTCCAAAGTCTTGTATTTTACAGCTGATTGTTTTGGTTTTACGGCCTGCAAAGTTACTGTTTTGATTTAGTCTAACCACCATGAAGCTCAGAAAAACAGTTCAGCCTTAAAACAAATGACAAGCAATGTTAGCAACTAGCTGGTGAACATACCAGAGCACTTAGTAGCCAAAACAATAAAACGTCCTGAACGAGAATAAATATTAGACTTGACATGAATCCGAATGTTGCACTGTGTCTGTTAAATTTGCAAATAAGCAAATGCTGATTAACATGTTTGGCAAAACTACTTCATAAGGTGATAATATTTTGTAGTTATAGCATGTTTCACTATCACCAAAGTGTCAATTAAGGCTGCTTCAAGTGTGTTTGTAGGTAATTGGTTTTGATCAGTTGGCTGTCAATTGTGAGTTCAGAGTAATTTTTGGTAAATCTTTTCACAACAGTCTGTAGATTATGGTTATAACCTATTTAGTATTTGAAAACAACAGTTTCTGTCCAGTTGAATTCATTGCTTGAGGCCAATTTTATGTGAGTTGGCCCTTTAAATTCCTGGATAGCTGCAATACAAAGGAGTTGCAATGCTCCATGACAAGCTCTGAAGAACAAAGACGTACTAATGTTAAGAAACCAGGTGAGAGTGAAAACAATTCCCGCTCACTGATCTCTTTGTCCGTGCAGTATGTTCTGTACACTATCTGCACAGTGTCCTCTTTCATTCTCACCTTAGCTGGTAAATGGGCACCGGGGATCCGAGTGTTAAACCTGACAGCTGATGAGTTGTGTGTACTGGGAACAGTGCGAGGGACGGGGTATAGGTCAGGTTTTTCCGGTGCTGACAGATGGGTGCCAGTATATAGGAGCCGGCGCTTTGTCACCCTGCCTACTCCAGATATCAGCGCACAGACGTGGAAAAGTCTGAGGCCAGTGTGCACAGTCAGACACGTCTCAGTGAGTGTCAATCGTTTGTGTCTGTGCATGAAAATGGACTTCTGGGTCCATGTGTGTAACTGTGTCAGCTTGTCCTGTTTAAGTCTCAGCAGCAACACATGTGCACTGAGCTTCCTCTCCCACAATCCCCTTCTCCTCTGTATCAACAGTTCTTAGGTGTCAGTGGTGTCACCTGTTTCCTGTTTTCTGCTGTTGTGTTGTCCCTCATCTCGCACAGACACTGAGTCTATATTGGGAAGTCTTTCCGGCTCCAAATGAAACTAACATTTTTTTCAAATTTTCCTGAATAAATGTCTTCCTCTTCTCATCCTTCTCCTTTTTTTTCTTCTTTTTTTTTCTTTTCGCAAAGTTAATTCTATTTAAATACAACATCCAGTATGGAAACAAAGTAAATTTTTGGTGGGCAGGAACTAATAAAAATATTTTATTAAATCAATCAAAATAATTTTAAATAAATCGATGGAAATAAAATTAATAAAATCAGTAAAAAAACAGCAGTTATTTAGAAAAAAGACATAATTACCAATATTTAAACAAAATACAGTTACATAATTTTCTTTACAGAAATGTTTAATATTAATATGTAACCATAAAAAATAAAAACAAACCTAATAATAAAAGACATAGATGTAATAACACATAATAAGAATTACTGGGTCACTAGCTGAGGTTATAAATATTGTGGTTTGTTGCAGTAGTCCAACATGTGTACTTGTTCCCTGAAACAACTGAATTATAATAATAAAAAAAGATCAGACAAAATTTAATAATAATTTAGGGATTACCTCAAATTATAGTTAATTCACATTTTGTATTATTATTGATGTTTTGGCATGTATCATCTAATAATACAAGTATTTATTAAAGGAAGATTTTTACATGATCCTATATTAAAAATGACAAAAGTGAAAAATGAAAAACAAGACTTAAGTTAAAACAAGTGAAATCTCGACCTTGGCAATTTGTGCCAATTATGCAATCTTCTGCTGACACATCTGTGTTAAAACAGATCTGTTATGAGAACCATGTGGCATTTGGGGAGGTTCAGAAATACCCACAATGTCTGTGTCTTTAACTGAGGTTCAAGTGGTTAATAAAGTTTTTAGTGCCTTGCACACGCTTGCACCTGTCACCCTACTTCCTGTTATGGAACAATGTGAAAACCAGATACTTCATCATAGAATCCAAAAAACTAGATCCATGTTTTGCACAACATGTAGTCAGACTTCTACATCTGCTGAAACTTGCATCTGCATCATTTTTTAATCATAAGATTTGAAGTTCTTCTGTCCGTTCTTTTTTTATTGGCTGTACATTTTATTTGTTTGTCTTACTTTTTACGGCGTCATATTTCAGTCCCAGATTCTTGGCATTCTGACACCTGCCTGAAGGGCTTTTGAAGTGTCTCAAATGTCACATAGCGACCCTCTCCTCCCCTAACCCGCATCAATCCCCAACTGCACACCAGAGCCCTCAGCTCTTATCACTGGCCACTCAGCCCCTGACGTCCACGGGGGGCTGCGCTTTAATTTGGAGGACAGCCATTTGCTATTCTTAAAACTCAACTGTGTGGAGCAGTGTTGAGGGAGAGCTCTCTGTTCTCCCTCCACTTCTTTTCTTCTGCCTGCGGCTTTGTCTGGTAATATGGTTTTTGTTGTCGTTTCCATCGAGCCTGCGTAAAAGTGATTAGTGAGTATAAAGTTTTTTGCTGTTTGTGAGGAGATCTGCCATCCGTCCGTCATGAACTCCAGCCTTGTCAACTCTTTGGCCAAAGTCTATGATCCAAACCCTCTTCATGGCCAGAAGCCTGGTGGGAGGAAGCTCTCTCTCAGTGGATCCCAAGCTTCTTCATCGTCACCTTCCTCCACTCATGATGCCGCCCTGCGCTGCGTGGAGAGCAGAATGGACTCGCTGAGCTCTCAGATGGAGCGTTTGCTCAACATGCAGCAGACCGTCCTGACCCGGCTGGACGGCTTGTCCCAGGACGTCCGGGGCATGGGTCAGGATCTGGCCTCCATGCGTGAAGAAGGCCACAGGGGCCGACGTGAGTCCGGGGTGGAGGCGGCATGCAGAGAGCTGTGTGGGGCCGTGGAGAGGGCCAGCGAGCGGATGGAGAGTCAGGGACGCAGGCTGGATGGGGTGGAGAGGCTGGTGGAGGGCACCCAGCAGGTGATCAGCTTCATTGGGGAGGTGGTGAAGAGCTCCAGGCTGGTGGAGCTGCTGTTTAACCAGCGTGGGAAGAAGGCTAAAAAGAAGGTGAGAGGTTTAACTATATTACAAGCGAGGTTTTCCTGCAAGAAGTGGCCTCAAAATCAAATGTGTTGCTCTTTGAATCTACGACATACACTATTTTGGAGGAAGGTGCAATGCAATGCTAACATTGTGGTTCTATTACTGTCTGCTGTGTCACTAATGGCGGCATAGTGAGAAGTCTAATTGCATTGTGATCATAGTGCTGGAGGCATTAAGTGCTGTCTGAGAGGTTGCAAATCCTCTTGGAATATGTGACCTGTTTGCAACTTTACTATAAAAAAAGCTGTCTTTAAAACCTGAAGGTTTTGTTGGTAATTTATATCCACCTTATCTGTGAATGGCTCCGTTATATAAACTCCTTCTTTGCATGTAAAGCTCATTCCTCTGATATGGCTCCTGTACATCTATTATTAGCTGTGCTGTACTTCAACAAGTCGTCCTCTGTAATGTTAAGTAATTTTCCTTCATGCAGTGATTGTCGTTCTGAGGTGTAAATGATTAGAGTCAGACTGCTTTATCTTATCCAAACCGAGTCTGTATCAGCAGTGGATGGCCTGCAGCTGCACATGCTCAGTTTAGCAGCAGTCTGGCCTCTTCTGAATAGGTGACATTAATGCATTCATTGATAAGAAAGGTCTGCATGTTGAGTGTACAGAGCCCTGCTGCAGAGCTTTTACTGCCTTGTCTCTGCAGAACATTTGTGTGTGTTTGTGTGTGAGATGGAATATCTTACATGCTAGAATTCTGCTGATTCAGAAGCTGTTTTTAGGAATGGGTGGATGGTTAACCAAACAGATTTGTTTCACCAGTCATATTAAATGACAGAGAAACCATAGAACAGACCACCTGAATGTCTTTTTTGCCATTCTGGAAAGTTTAATTCATGGAAAATACATTTTATTCATATTTCCCTGCTATCATGTTGTTTAATCAGTGTGAGAAAGTGAATAAAAGTGTTTCCTGTGTAGTGTGGCATGTCGTCTGCTACAGATGATACGTGACCTTTCCTCTGTATCATGGAGGAGGCATCCGTCCTGCAGAACATTATACAACCATAGCAACACTGTCAAACATTTTGGCTTGCTGTCTGACTATTGTGCAAATGGAAACCAATATACGACTACGCTGTTCCCATCAGAAATCAGACTCCTGGCTCCATAACTATGAATTACATCTGATCCCTTTGATGAGTGAAGGGTCAAAATTGCTGCAGACACTCAGTTCAGAGTCTGTTCCTTTGTAGATCCATTGTCTCATGCTTTATTTTTGTTTCTCCTTTCTACAAACAAAGGCAAAAGATGACAAGGATAAAGCCAAGCTGAGCCTGAAGGGCTTGAAGGCCCAGAAGAAGAGGAGACCTGCAGACACGTCAGGTAGGCTCAAACATGAAATCATACTCCAATTATGTGAGTTTATGCAGAGATGTGCTAAGCATCTTTGTTTTACCTGAAGCATGTCCTCCTTTATCATTTATGTTATTCTAAATGGCATAAAAATTTTCAAAATGCACATTATGGTATGATGGCACATTGTTATTGAATGAATTTTTACTGAGGTAATAAATCAAGTAGGAAGTAGTTATCAGGTCATTTTCCTAAAGACTTCTATTAGACTTCTTTTTGCAACCAGTGGAGTCGCCCCCTGCTGGCCATTAGAAAGAATGCAGCTTTGTGCAGTTCTTTTATACAGTCTGTGATTGCCTCAAACCAAGTTTTAGTTTGGCAAACCTTTCCAAAACACGTTGGAAACAACAGTTTGGTAGTTTTAATGTACTAGCAATAAAAGAGAGAGTGGTCTTAACCACTTCTGGTTGTTTTCTCTGTTTTTTCCATGTCAGAAACGTCCTCGCTGAATGAGCCTGTGCTGCAGGAACAGGTGGAAAAGCTCAACAGGCAGAACACCGAGCATTCCCATGGAAAAGCAGAAGCTGACAATCAATCTGTGGAGGACAGAACACAGGAGCCGGCGGAGCTGATCCTGGACGGACAGCACACCTCTGTCGCCCCGTCAGAGGACAGGAAGAAAGAAAGTGAAGAGAAGGAGGGAGTAGAGGAGGTGGATGTCTTTGAGGACTCCGCGTCAGAGGGAGAGGAGGAAACGGCTGATGTTGTTAGTCCGGAGCAGGATGGAAAAGTGGAGGATGATGGGAAGAAAAAGCAAAACGGAGAGGTAGCAGAGACATCAAATCTGGAAAAAGTCCCAAGTGTCATCCCAGATACCTCCAAGACCCCCCTCCTCCCACAGGAAAGGTATTTCTGTAACTTTGTCAATATTATGTTTGTTTGTTTTTTCATTTTTTAAAAAACAAGTCACACTCAACAGCAAAAGAATGAATGAAAGTCCTCATTGTTTTCATCTGTGATCGTGTGCAGCTCAGAGGAGGTCGGCGATGTGGCCACTTGCAGCAAACGTCGTGTCACAGAAGAAGACCTGGTGAAGGACGACCTCAAGAAGAGCAGAGTGGAAGACAGCCAGGTGGAAGCTGCTGACGGACCGGTGGGGGAGGTGGGCGAGCCTCAGGCCTCCAAATCTGAGGAAGGAAAGACAGAGACGGAAGAAGAGGGGAAGGAGGGAGAGTCGGCCGTCAAGGAATTTGTTATTGGTGAGACATTATGATTTTACAGCACATGAATGAATGCAGGCGTTCTGAAGTTGTTATCATGTGTTTCTTTCAGTTTTGGTGGGGATCAAGTGTGGAAGTATATTGTCAGAAAAACTTTTATTTTGAAACTTGATGCCATATTTGCTTAATAAAAGTAAACAGAGTGAGTAATACAGTTTAGTTTTGTAATTTTCTGCCACTAGTGGTCTCTCAAAAGATTCAGTAAAGACTTTGATGATGCCGTGGAGTAGCGTGGGATCATGGGAGTTGTTGTCTTGATGTTCCAGGAAGAGCTAATGCGTGAAAGTTTTCCTCATGTTACGTTAAGTCATGTTAATTCACATTATGTCATTTCATTCTAATGAAATAGCCGAGCTGTGAGTTAGCCAAACATTATGCCCAAAATACTTTTTCCCATAGACTAAAATTGGGAAAGAGACAACTATAAATCAGTGGATACCTTTTTTTAACATCACAACCCCAACAAGTTTACTTTACGATTACTTCACTATCTATTTCCAATAACATTTGTAAATTCTAGAAAAGCCATACAATTAAATAGTTTTATCCCAATTCAAGTTAGCCTGCTGCTAAACTGGAAATGTTTGATTATGGGCCCCACAGATTCAGAAGAGCCATAAAAAAAGCTCTGTATTTTTATGCATGGAAGTCCAACTTATTTGTCTTCAAGCACCACTGAGCAACTTTCATAAGAATGAACAGGGCCCCGCCTCCAATGCTGTATCCAGTTTTCTCGATGCATCCATGGGGTAAAGGTTATGTAACCCGATTCAGAGGCGACCAAATTAAAACCGACCATGACCTTGAATTGATTTTTAAAAATTCTTTAATGCAGAAATGTCACATTTTATATTTTTAAGGGGTCTTTATTTATTTCCATGCACATCATGTTGGAGAGCATTTTAAAAATATTTTTGTCACAAAAATGATGACGAATCGATCAAAAAGTATAACCGTAAGCCTGCAGTTAAAAAACAAAACTGAACCAAAAGAAGTAAAGAGATTTTCTCCATAAAGGATACATATACTACCCGACCACAGTATTTAACAGATCCACTTTGTGTCATCTTCACACATGCAGCAGGCTCCAACTCGCCTGTTAGTTGGTGACATTTCACTTTTCGTTCCTCAGACTTTGAAACAGATCCCGTGTC
>CAFUXE010000168.1:392467-408564 GCA_903364295.1 Serranus cabrilla | reverse complement strand
ATTTTAAAGGCTTTAAAAAAAAACACAAGAAATCTCCTTTTGCATGACAGGATTCTGTAGTGTCAAAAAAGTGTGCAAACAATGCTTTCCGTCTTATTTTAATGACTTTTTCTCTTTGATATATACACCTCAGAGGGAAGAATTTGTTTTAAAAAAACAGAAATGAATTGTTTTTTCATCTATATTTATTGTAATCCATCTTTTTCTTGTTTCTTTTTCAGCCAGAGAACATTCTTTGTGTCAGCAGAGCGACTAACAAGATTAAAATCATTGACTTTGGCCTGGCCAGGAGGTAAATCTATCATCTGTTTACACGTAGAAGCTTTTTGGACGTCCTCAGCCCTGCTTATATCTCTGTTATGATCTCTGCTCAGGTATAAACCCAGAGAGAAGCTGAGGGTCAACTTTGGAACCCCTGAATTTTTAGCTCCTGAAGTCATCAACTATGAGTTTGTTTCATTCCCCACGGACATGTGGAGCCTCGGCGTCATCACGTACATGCTGTGAGTAGTGGCTGCTCATTAAAGAGATAAATACTGTTTATAAAAAGACACACAGCGGGACCCCTGAACTCTCTCTCTGTCCAGGCTCAGCGGCTTGTCTCCGTTTCTGGGGGACGACGACAACGAGACGCTCAACAACATCCTGGCCTGTCAGTGGAACTTTGAGGAGGAGGAGTTCACGGACATCTCCGACGAGGCCAAAGACTTCATCACGCTGCTGCTGGTGAAGAGCAAGAGCTGGAGGATGAGTGCAGCCGAGTCGCTCAGACACCCCTGGCTGTCAGACCGGAACCTGCACTACCGACTCAACCAGAAGGTAAAGAGCTGCACCTTTATTCACCCTGCAGAACAGAAGAGCCGGCCACCTGCTCCTTTCTGTTGTTTTTTTTAGACCAAGCAGAAGTGGTTTTTGGGATGGATGCAAATTGCATCATAAAACATTCAATTTAATTTCTGATTTCTGAATTCTAATTTATTTATTTAGTTTTTTCAGGACATTTTTTACATTAGCTAGTAGGGTCATGTGACAGGGCTGGTTTTTGCACATTGAGTTTTCAAACTAAAAAGAGTTTGCAGCATTTTCCAAAGTTTCCTTTTTAGGGGTTTGAATTGCTGAAGTAGTGTGGATGCAACATGCAACAAATTAGTTGGATCTTCACTGGTTTTGTTATTGTTGATGCAAAAGCTTCCAAAAAAAAAAAATTGGCATACAAACTAGTGTTCATACAGACATTTTTCTCTAATGCACTGTTTCAATGGATCCTCTCTCATTGCAGAAAAACAAGTGCCACTCCACACATGCTCCTTCTCCAGAGAGCTAGACAGGTAAGATTCACATTTTATGTAAGCTAATGCAACATGTGATTAAAGATGGGGAAGGCAGTTTCAAACAACCCTGCAAAAACGAGCGAACGGACAAACAGACGTATCTATGTGTTTCATTAATACAGTCACCATCCCAATTGTGATCCTTATGCAGTTATTTAGCAATAGTGGTTTTCTTACAAACTTGTTGCATGTAAAATCCTTTGAGATGAGATACTTTCATTTGAGGTTCTAGTTAGCTACATAACTGCTAATTAATTAACTTGAATGAGTTGCAGCGGTGAGTGTTGGCGACAATTACCAGAAGCCTAAACTATTTGCAACATTCCAAGAGGAAGTGCATGCATCTTGTTTTCTTTCGTACAACTAGAATTACACTATGCTGAAATTTATTATGGCATTTCTGCCCAAGAACACCCCCAAAATTCTGCCTACCCTAGCTTTAATTTCTCAATCTAAACATTGCCTCTTCACCATCTTGCTTCTTAAGAACTTAAAACCTAACATCTGCCTTTTTTTCTGTCTTCCTGCTAGAAACACTGTGAGGCCCTCAGCATGCCCCTTGACAATGTAGAGCCCTGGAGCTCAACACTGGACCAATGCTGCTGTACCTGTATGGCTACTGGAAAACTACTCTGGCATCCTCATGTTAGCTTAGCTCCACAGCTTGTAGTTCTGACCCGAATAGTGCGAGTCCCGCAGGAGCACAACAGACTTTTTTCATGCTTCTGTCGAGGCACAAACCGTCCGCTAGCATGCGTACTGTCCTGTAGAGCACAATGGCTGTATGGTGGTGTGTAGAACGACCTCTATCACAACGGTGAGTCCAAAATATTTAGGGACTAAAGACCTGAGTAACTTGTCACTTCTACAACTTCCACGTGTACTGGAAACAGGCGCTGTTATTCTCCCTCTGACAGCGGTCGGTTTGTCATGTCGTCCTGGTTTGTTGCATGCTTTGCACTTTTTGGCCTATTTCTTCAAGATTTAGCAAACAACTTTAAACAAAAAATATAGACTGAATGGTATTATTTAAATGATATATTTTTGTGAATACAGATTTTTTTCTTTCTTTTAATTTACAAGTCTTATGAAAATGTTATTCTTTCTTGAACATAAGGTAAAAAAAAATGTAGAACTTGGAGTTGAAGTCACACCACATTAATTTATTTTGTAAATAACACAGCAGAGCATACGCTCATTCCCCTGAAAAGTGAGAATATCTCAATGACTGAATCAGCCTGAGTCAGCCCACATTTCTGGTGCATTTTCACTGTAGTCTGGATTATCGTCTGCATGCATTCATGCCACCCGCTCGCCTTCGCTTCGGCATTTTGGAGTAGTCCTCTCACCTTCCATGAAGGCATAACGAACAACAGAATACTACCTATGAATGATTCACGTTTATGACTGAAGTGGATTCTTATGTTCATTTATTTACTGGTTCAACACCAGACTGTACTTGAAGTGCAAAGCTTTTTATTCAAGATGGGATTCCTTTCAGGGGAGACTAACAGGATTTCACGTAGTTCTGCACATTCAGTATGTGTAAATGCACAGTTCAGCTCGATGGAGAGCCAGCGGCGGAGCGGCGGAGACATCATCAGTCAGTGCTTTATTGGTTTCTCCTGTAAGGGAAGTTTTGGATGAATGTCCGTCACTCAGCTGTTGGCTGCTCCGTTTGGAAATGGAAAAGCTTTGTGATATTAAATACTTGTTTATTTGAATCTATGATACTTTTTTCAAGTTTTCTTGTGTAATGATGAGACATAATTAAATGTAGAATATAAACAAGCAAATAAATAAAGCACACTAGTAAACATTTGAGTTTCTCGCTGTGTATTTCTTTGGAAATAGAACTTTGATATTAAAGGGATAGTTTGGATTTGTTGCCTAAAGTTTTTACTGTATTTAGAATATTTTCAGCACTTTTCTTCGCTGTTAAAAGGCCCTTTCAGACAGGGAACTGAAGCCGCTATATCCTCTTTTCAAAGCTGCCAGACTTCTTTGATAAAAACAGAAATTTTACAGAGCAGAACACAGGAGGTGCTGTTCTACCAGTGCTTCCATCCGGTAGTTTGTTAGTTTTCTTGGTTTCTAACCATTTTTAAATAAGAAAGTCACACGTAACATAAACAAGGCAGCAACTCCTGTGCTGCAAGGTAAAATTCATGTTTTTCTGAAAGGAGTCTGGTGGTTTTGCGGAGATCATCGATGGATAGAGTCTAATATCAATCGATTAGTTTATTTGTCTTATTGCGTGATTTTGTTGAATCCTAATAGCACTCAAAAATGTCAAAGTCACATAATTGTGCAAACAAACTAACCGATTGAAGCTTCAGCGGCTCTCGCATCCTGCAAGGTAAAAATAATGTTTTTGTCAATGGACTCTGGTTGCTTTGCAGAGATCATAGATAACAGCTTCAGCTCCACCCACATAAACTTCAACAGCGCTGTCTGACGCCATGTAAAGTACCAATTCACCGACTGTGGATAAGTACCTCACACTACCCACCGCCATCGCACGCATGAATTAAAAGCACAATGTGAAAGCGTGAACTGAAGCAGGTGACTGTGGAGACTTCCAGCTGAAATCAGGAAGAGCTGCATTACTGACTCCTAAAATACTTGTCCTGGCCTGAACTTTATCCTCACACTGTCATTTAATCTTTCGATCTCACGTCAGCTGCTGAGAGTCCGAACCTCAATTAGGAACTTAGATCCAACTATGTTCCGCTCCGTATCATTCACCTGGAAAAACAAACACGTCTCTGTGCACGGGGAGGATTACTGCCCAAAGAGAGCCTCTCTAACTATATGCTATAGAATGCAACTTTTTCCCCCTTAAACATACCAGACAACTGTAGCTCAGGGTTTAAACCACCACATGTGATCAAAATGATGTTGATTTTTCAGTGTAAGCCAAACCTTTGATGCATGTGAGAAGCTCTGGGAACAGGAAGAGAAGAGGAAACTCAGCTCCAACCCAAATTAATTTGATGAACACAAATAATCTCACAGCTTTATCTCAATGATTTGTTTATTTCTGTCTGAAGTTTCAGTAAAACACACAGTTTTATTGCTATTTTCATGATTAGGATTGGGTAATTCAGCCATACAAATATTTTTGATCCAGTGCCGATATATTTAAATTTCTTTTGGGTTATGTATTTTACCAAAAGAGTGGTTACTTTTGCCCTGTGTTATGCTACTTTACATTACACTGGTTAAAAAAATCAAACAACAGCAGGTTGTGTTGAAGCGTAAGATGGTAAACACATCTGTGGATTTTCTCAGGGTGTGTCAGTGTCACTTTACAAAACTGTGCACAAAGAAAAGAACAAGGCGGGGCCATTTTCTCTCCTGATTGTTTTGCTACTGAGCTGTTTGGAAACTTACTTTTCCACAGAGTGTTTGTGGATTCAGTCCGGCTCATGGACTCTCAGAACGAGTGTGTGAAGGCCGGAGGGGACGTCAACTTCTAGCTGCTCTCTGAGAGTGACTCCATCTCACAACCCTTCACTCTGCTCTCACACATAAAACACACGTGTGGAGGATGAAGGTTTCTGCACAGCAGTGGACACACAGTGAGAGTCAAATACCTCGGAGCACACAGCGAGACACCTGCCGTCCAAACAAGAGAAGAGAAGAAGAGGAGCCGGGAGCTGTAACAGAGCTGTGTGTTGTTCTCTTTTGATCAGGCGGGGTGGACGAGCACACTGCTGTGCTTCTCAGGACCCCGGCACTTGTTTTTACAGAATCATGTTTACATTAGAGTGTAATGAAATCACACCTCCCATCACGCTGTGCACTCTGGGAAGCCGAGGAGAGAGAGAGTGCTTTCACAGCGCTACTGATGCTCGCAGCTGGAGCAGATGTTGTCATACATGCTCGAATGTACAAGAATAATAAGAGATTAGGAGGCGCTCTGAGTGTTTGATCGCTCCTGTTAAGAAAACATCTCAAGTGATGTGAAATCATTCCTCGATATATCAAGTTCTGCTCCTGTTTACTTTGGAGCACTGACAGGTCAATTCTATGACAAATGTAACCACTCAAACACAGATTCTCCTCTTAAATTTCCTCTAAAATAAGGTTTGAAAAACACCCTTTCCACAGTTTTTCCTCATAAATTTGCCCTAAAAAAAAATTATGAAAGTACCCTTTATTCACACCTTTTCAGAGCATTATATGCAGTTTATTCTGCAGATTTTCTTCACATATACATTTTCACATGTTTAAAGCTGACATAATAAGTATTTTTTGCAACATTTGGTATCTTAACTAAAATGAGATATAAAGTTATGTGGGTTTGAACAAGCATGTCCACAAACATTCATCTGCAAGGGAGGAGACATTTTCTTGAGAGTGAAATTTGCTCATTTGAATAATAATGTTCACAATCTATTATACTCTGTCCAGAAAGTTCCTGTACAAGTTTATATCAACTAAAACGTAAAATGTAGCTAGAGGTTTTGAAAGTTGTTTAATCCCCATTCAGCTTCTGACTTTGCATACAGACTCACAGCAGAGGCAAATATCCCTGTGAGCACACAAATGGTGCGTTCAAATGCAAATGTTTGAATATGCCAACAAGAGTCAACAAGACTGAATTACTGCAAACTCAGACCCTCAATTCAAGTGACGTAAAGTAAGTAAAGTACCTTCCACCACCACTGCAACTAACAAAAATCTGAACAACCTCTGTGATTGTAGTAACATGAAGCTGCCCCCCCTCCTTCAGGTGGCGCTGTGTTTATTAACCTGCAGCTCTCTCAGACATTCTGCACTCTTCAAATAAGCCTCTTCGCTGCCTCTTTAATGTGTTTAGTGGATAGTCTAAATGTGCCTCTAAGAGGGTCAAATAATGCTGTAGAATAAAGGATAGGTCACAAAATAAGCCTCTATAATGTTGTTTAGCTTTAAATGATAAAACTCAAGTGGTAAAAGCCATTTAATACCTGTTTAATGTGTTAAATTAATAATCTAAATGTGGAAAGTCACTAAGAGGGTCAAATAAATGTTAAGGTGTAAAAATGTAGCTATACTGTTTTGTTTCTGAACTCTGTGGTGGAGTAGAAGTATTTAAAGCAATGTAAAATGCAACTAAAAAAGATAAAACTCTGTTATTGCAGTAACATAAAGCTGCCGTTCTCCTCCCGTCCTTTAGAGGACGCTGTGATATTTTCCCCGCAGCTCGCGCAGACTCTCTGCCCTCTTTACTGAAGCCTCCTCTGCTGCCCACACATGCTCTCTTCTCATTGGCTGCTCGGACTGCCGCTTCCTGCTACGTACGTCGCTTTGTATCGGCGTGTAGTTTGGTTTGCGGATGCTGAGGAGGCTCGTCGCTGCGCTCACTGTAAACACACAGACCGGACACTTTTTATTCCTCTCGGTGCGGCAGCAGACTGTGAACACCCCGCCGGGAAGTCATGGCCCTGTGCTCCGAGCCTGCCGGCGTCAGCTCCGCGGTGAACGGAGAGCCGCAGAGGGAGAGGAGGGTGGCTGTTATCACCGGCATCACCGGACAGGTAACAACCACAGCAGCATCCAGCTGCACTGTTGCTCAAAAACATCCTAACGCGTCACTAAATGTGATTCATCCTTAAATGTTTGTTCGGTTTTTACCACCGCTGGCGTTTACACCTGCGACAGGTGCTTTAAAACACAATTTCATCTCACTTTCCCCTTGAAACCTAATGTTTACTGTGTTTTACCTCAGGCAGTTTGTGTCTTATGTTGACTTAACTAAGCTAAAGTACACTGGAGTTGTGCCGGAAGCTGTTGTCACACCAAAATCACGTTTCAGTGGTTCAGTTTGATTAAAAACACTTAAGGGAAATGGATCTGCAGCTGCAATACAAGGCGGGAAAGGTGCAAATATAAAAGACAGTTGGGTGCAAATAAGGTGGAAATCTAATGTAAAATATACAGGCTACAATGCCTTAATCAGGTTAACAGTATGGATTACATACAGATGGATAGTATAGGCCTATTTTTCCACAGTAGGTACATACTGGGGATGCAACAATTATTTTCATTAGTGATAAATTGTATTCATCAAAGGTTTTTAAAGTCCAAGCTGAAGGCTTTAAATACTTTAAAGACTTTCGCAGTCCAAAACTCAAAGATATTCAGTTAGTATAGCATGAAACACAGACAAATCTCTGGCATTTTAAGTGTGCTAATGTCTTATGTTGACTTTAGTAAGCTAAAGTACACTGCAGTTGTGCCTGAAGCTGTTGTCACACTGAAATCACGTTTCAGTGGTTAAATCTATTAACTAGATGAGATAAAAACTTTATTTATCCTGAGGGAAATAGCTGTGCAGCAGGTGTAAGACAAGGTGGGAAGAGTGCGTGTATAACAGTCAGCAGGGTGCAAATATATGCATCCAGAAGGAAGGGGGAGAAGTGCAGGGAGAGTGGATGAGCATGTGCAAAAGACTGTGCAAAGAAAACTTTTATGTATTTCAGAGTTTCTATTATAACCTCTAAAACAACATGCATTATCTATGGAGAGTTGTCAAAGTGAGCATGGTGTAAGTTCAGGTGCAGGAGTTCATGTTTAACCACAAATATGCATGTTTATGTCCATGATGCTGCCTTTAATGTCCCATTTTTATGCATTATGTCCCGTTATCTTCTTGCAGAAGGGATGGAGAATATTTACTTTCCTTAAATAATTCCCTTCTTCTCCTCTTATCTCTTCCATCTGAATCACCTGCTTCCACTGCAGGAAGTGATCAGGTTACACATTAGCCACTGTTTCATTGAAATTCATTCTGTAGCAGCCAAATGACACCAAACAGCCGGACAAGCAGAATCTGGTGATCCTGGTGCATCACAGTATTTTATAAATTAGTATAAATCAGTGATTGTATATAAAATTAAATATAAGATAACCAAACTGATCTTCATGCCAGGATGTTCAGTTACTGTTTACAGTTACATTTCCAGTCATTACATGACAACAGGTTTTCTGCCCTGCTGCACTCAATTCAAACTACCGGTAACTGCTTAATATATTTATTATAAAATCTGTAGCATACAAGTTTGAAATCCAGTTTTATAACTCACACTGTAGATGCAGTGAGTGAAGTCTAATCCAGCAAGTCCTAAAATCTGAGATAAAAATACAGTTCATGACTTATCAAATGAAGTCTATTTGAAGTTGTTAATCTGCTGTCTGACAGCACTGATGCATTCAGTACAAAGTACAACTGATATCACTCGCACAAAGTTAACAGTGTGGACATATGCAGAGCTGCAGGATTATTTTATTACTCATATACTACTTCAGTTTCTGTACAGATACTAAAAAGACACTTATATTGAAACCTGATTTTGCACATATGCATAAACTGTAAGTTTGTTTGCAGGGTTTCTGTTGTTCTGTCAGTTCTGTAATGCATCATGGATATTTTAGTCTGGTACCACCAGTTCAAATATACAGCCCTCTTTTCAGTTGTAAAACCTGCACTGGTTGTTGCTTTTTCTGCCCACTTAGGGAAAGCAGTAACAGGCTGTGAATGCACTAATGTATCATCACATTTAAAGTTGGTATGAGAACGTTTTGCACACATTGCTCTTGCAACTTGCAACTTGTACAGTCGTTTTTTAAAGCATTTCTGCTGGAAAACCTGCTGCAGCTGAAAATGATGCAATAGAATAGAAAGCATGTCACCTTTCACATCCAAGTAGTAATTTGCTCTGCTGTTATATAAATATAAACATATTGGTCAGCATGATGAGCAGGCAGAGAGGATGCTGAGGCTCCGAGTCCTTGACAGTTTGCTCATGACGTCGACCAAAATCACTGTGTGTGTGCGCCAACGTGAACAAAGATAATCATCAGTTTGATGGTGGCCGTGTGTGTGTGTGAGTGTCAGAGTTACTGGTGATGGGATTTGGAGAGTAGATGTGTGGTCTGAGTTGGATTTTGGACAGTTATAGTTGAGTTTTTTGAGGCCTTTAATGGAGATATATATTATAATTGATTTATTTATTTTTGGAAATTAGTTTTTGACATATAAAAAAGGAGAAATTACCATACAAACAAGTAATATATACAGAAAATAGAAAATAAATTGTCACCCTTGGATTACATGTTTGAAAAGGAATGAGAAGAAGAACAAACAGGATCTGTGGGAATGCAGGCGGACTTACTTAAAAGATCATAACGTGAACAAAACATCTGGACAATAGGCAGAGAGAGCGGTTTTACAGGAGTTTAATGTACAGATAAGAGTGGATGACCTCATCCTGGGTCAGTAAATGACACTATAGTGATGATGTTGTAAAAGCTGTTTGCTATCATGTTGCTCTTACTGCTTTGTTTGTCCTCGTTCCTTTGTCACGAGGTCAGGAAGTTGTGTCACAGTCATGGTTATAATGACAAAGGACCCATAATTCATCACAAAGGAGTTAATTCAGTGGTTTTTACGCACATGGTGGGGTTTGTGTGTACTTCTAGGTCAATTTTCCTCAAGTTACTTGTATGTGTACAAGTCCTTTTTGTGCAAAATCACAATATATCTACAGTGTCACAGTGCTAAGTTGATTGTGTTGTTGGTTGTTCAGTCCTCTTGGTACATGTCATGGTATTATTATTCCTTATCACAAGCTCTGTCTTTTTTTAAGATTTTTGTCAGGTGTTTGACTGATCTCCCAATCTGATATTTGCACTATAAATGCAATTGTATTTACATCAAATGTTATATGTTATATTATCAACATATATTGGGGACAGAATTGGAGAAGCAATGATGGATGACTCTCTCACTCGCTCTTAAGTTTTCAGTGGAAGTTATTCTGGTCGTCTCTATAGTGACAAAGTAACTTTATGCTCCATGGAAATCTTAATGATACGAAAAAGTAGATTACAAATTGCAGCATTTGCATCTGTGGTTCTGTGTGTGCACCTTCATTTAAGTTGAACAAAGCATCGTCAGTGTCTGGGAGTTCATTTCCAAATCAAATAGAGCACATAATCAGCAGGGAATGAGCAGATATTTGGGAATGTTTGATGGTTTGAGGTGAAAGCTGTCGGCCTGATCCCCCTCCTGAACCATTGGAGCTCTTGGAAAATCATTTTCAACATCTCACATTCCTTTGTGAAGCAGCACTTTTCCAAAAGCTCCCGCTCCCCTCACCCTCTTTAAGGAAAAAACAAAGAATAACAGCGTTAATTCATGTTTAAACCGCCGGCCGTGCTAATGCTCTTGGATACGGGGAGCCTGTGCAGGAGGCAGCAGGCAGGCATCTGGATACACCATCTCACAAGTCACGAGCCGGGGTGTCCGGGTCACAGTGATGCCATAAAGCGGCTGGCTAACTACTGTTCATAAATTTCATGGCAGCATGCTGCTGGGCCTGAATGTTCCTGACTGCTGTCTCAGTGTGAAGCTCGGGGCTGAGAGGGTGTGAGTTATGGGAGACCACCTGAGTGCCAAGGCAGCGCTGCAGAGCCGGGCAGGGGCTCTGGCTGATAGAGCTGTTTAACGATGCGGGGTTATGAAGAGGACAGGTCCAGCCTCTCCGGCCCACACTAAAACTTTATTTTGGCTTTGAGGTTCACGCGTCTTTCTTCTGCTCCCCTGGATGGGAAAACAACGCAGCGCAGAGCCCTCGAGCTGTTTGATGCTCATCCTTCCAGCCTCTCTCCTCTCCTTTCCTTCTTTCAGCCTTTGTTGGCGTTTGATAAACTCTCATTCCTCGCTCTCGCCTCCTCTGTTAGCACAATCGGAGCCAGTGCCAGCAATAATAATCATAAAGCTAAGAATCTGAGCACACATCTCCTCTGTCGCTCATAATGGCTGCTGATGGCTCCTTTAAGGCGGATTCTGCTCTCCTGCTGACTTGTAGTCACACAGAGAGATGCAAGCAGCTGCAGTCAACACATGCATATCTGAAATACAGTTTTATAAACACAGAGCTCGTTTAAGGTTCTTAAAGGGAGTAAAATGCTTAATTTAATGCTTTCAAGGTTAGGAATATGCTCGAATTCAAATGTACAGCATGGAATGTTTTTTTGTTTTTTTTAGCATGATCTGCTGTTTCATTGACCCAACCAATCATGTAAAAGTGAGGCTATTATTCTCTTAATATTTTAAGGATTAGCAAGACCTTAAATAACAAAAATGCAATAAAAAATGCATTTGAACAGCTGGAAAAATAAAAATGACAATATAGCTAATATTTCACGTAGCATTTCAACTAACAATTGATGAAAAGAGGCTTTGAAAATCTTTAAATAATTGGTTAAAGCTTTTTAAAAGTAGGGCTGGTATTGCCACAGATTATTTGAAACCATCAAATTCTGATTTACAAAGTCCCCATTCAATCCGATATCGACTTGACTGCATATATTTTAGTTAAAATGCAAATTTCTCATGTATATAAAGACACTTAATGCTGTAAATTGTACAAGGAACCCTCTGCATTATTAAAAATATAAATTTGTACATTAAGAATAATATTTAGAGACCCAGACATCTGCCTGACATCAGGTTTTTCAGTGCTTTCAGTTGAGCCAACCAGGAGTTCCTTCAACAGAATATTTTCTGTCTGTTTTTTATTTAATGATCATGCATCTACGGGAAGAAATGTTGGCCAAAAAGGCACAGAATATACATATATTTATGTAAAAATGGATCTCAGAATTTATGAAATGATAAAGTGACGTTTAATAACGATTTTTTAAAAACCCAGCCCTACTTAAAAGTGCCTAAAAAGTGCTTGAATTTCACAGTTAAAAAGCTGCATATGAACCCTGAATACTTGACACTTGGTGAGTGAGCCTGGATCACAGGAAGTCCTCTTGGTACCAGCCGATCTCTTTATTTATCCCTGAGTTAACGCACTGAGGAGAGCTTCAGACTGCTCTTCACACACGCCAAACGTTCCTACTCGCTGCTTTATGAGCGTGCATGTGCTTGTGTGTGTTGTGGTCTGTGATTACAGCATCATTAAACCATATCAGGCCTAATTGCAGACCAGTGGCGTGCTTGGCAGCTCCTCTCTGCGGTCTAATGAAAGCACATTAAAGTGATTCATTTGTAGTTTACACACCATGACAATTAAAGGCACGCATGGCCTGGAACTGTGTGTGCAGAAATACACACATAATGTCTCCAGATACTGGAGATTTTTACTTTAATGTTAGGCAGGTGATCTGTCTGTGATTAGGTTTTAAAGCTCACAGAGCAGACTCAGTGAAGCTGTTGGTGGAGGCCCCATAAATTCATTGGTCCACCAGCAGGGGGCATGAAACTCACAGTGCTCAGGTTTGTGCAGAGACATGAAATACTCCCTGCTTCTCTTCTCTTTAGCTGAAGGGATGACAGCAGCTGTGACGATAGTTATAGTTATAGATAATAGTGACTTCAATGCAGATACTGATCAGTACATACCGGTCCACGTCTTTGTGTTTCTCAAATCTCAAATTGTTCTTTTTTGACACCAAACTGATTATCTTTGGGGTTTGATAGGTTGATGAGACAAAACAAAAATTTGATTCAGTAAGCTTGGGCTCTGTGAAAATCTAAGTAAAGAAAGAGAGAGAGAGAGAGAGACCAAGTGCTTTCTCAGTGGGAAATTGTACCTTTTAATGTATTAATATTTTAACCGTTATCAACTTTTTACATTCTTTTCATTACTTTTGTTTATTTGTTATGGATTTTGTTATGTAATAGTTCTTTCCTCCTGGTATCTCCTATTTTAAGTGCCTGTATTATTAGTTTGTGCTTTGAGGTGCTTTTTGTGTTATCAAATATATTTTATTTGAATATTATTTAGAGCAGCATGGAGCAAAAAGAAAGGTCTCAGA
Organism: Serranus cabrilla; assembly: GCA_903364295.1. Lineage (NCBI taxonomy): Eukaryota > Metazoa > Chordata > Actinopteri > Perciformes > Serranidae > Serranus > Serranus cabrilla. The sequence goes on along the minus strand of CAFUXE010000168.1, from coordinate 395,407 downwards.
GGTTGGTAGTGATGAACTAAAGGTTTGGGAGTGATGTGATTATGATGGTTATGTGGCAGTGCCACCTTGTGATGATGATGATGAGATAATGATGATGACGGGAATGTTGATTGGATCTAATGAAAGCACTCGGAGGGAGCAGTTCTGATGAGAGCATTGTTAACATTTTTCAGACACATGGACTGATTTAGTCTAACGTCAACATCAGCTTCAATCTTTTTTTCTTCTGTCCTTTCATCCTTTCTCCATCTTTTACTGTGTTCACTGATGTCTTTACATTTTTTGGAGCTCCCGCTTCTTAACTGTTGTCTCTTTTGTTTTTGTTGGTGGTAGTATTTTTAAAGTCAGTAAAAGCTTTCTCACCTGTACCTGTATGCAGCAGGAGTTTTCACACTCTTGCTCCCCCTGTGGACAATCCTCAACATTCAGAAAAGGGAATTTCAAACTCTCATGATGCCATTATTTAAATGAGACCATCACTGTCTCATACTTTAAGAACCTCCTCCCTCCTGTTGCTGAAGCAGCTTTTGGGCTTGTGTCAGCGTGTGGAGAGATCACACTGTGTCAAAGGCCAGAATGAGTCTTTGAGGAGTTTGTGCTGTGACATTGACCTGGCAGGTGAGCATGTAGTTGTGTGTGTGTGTGTGTGTGTGTGTGTCCACCCCCCTCTGCTCCCACCGAGCGCCCAGCTCCCCATAACAGGAAACAGCGAGGTGAGGCCAGGGTTTATGGGCTAATACGGCCTCAAAGGAGCCTCTTGTTTTGAAACAGAGCTGCAGCTCTTCAGGCTTGTTTTCCATATTGGTCTGGCGTGGAACGCTTTGACCCTGGCACAGGGGCAGGAAAACATGACACCGGCTGGAGCTTTGAACGCCGTGGGGACGGGCGAGGGGCTGCCAGGGCCCGTGCCCATCTCCCTCCCCGGGGTTAGGCAGGAACAGGTTGGGCATCGGTGCCAACGACCGCACAGCCTGAAAGCTCAACCTGCACATCTGAAAATCATACTGACTACTATTTAGGCATGCATTATTTTTCTAAAACTTAAAATTTAGCTGTTAGAGGACCGTGCAATTTTGTAAAAGATTCTTAAAATCAGCCACATGTTTTGGCTTGCACCTTATTGAGGGTTTTTAAGCAGCCATGAGATGTGTGCTGAAATTTAATCAAGAAAACACCTGTTTGGATTTAAGTTAAAGCTTAAAGTTAAGTGGCCCATGACTTCATTAACCCATGCAAAAATAAACATGCATTATGAACAAAGTTCATTCTCAACATGAGGAGGAATAGTTGCCCGTTGTGGATTTCACCTCAACTGCACATTTATTTTTCTGTTTTATTACCTCCTCCAAGGCCAAAGGCCAGGGAGGAAGTTATGTGATCGCCAGCGTTTCTGTCTGTTTGTGTACAAAATAACTCAAAAAGTCCTGCACCGATTTGGATGACATCTTCGGACAACGTGTGTATTGGGACAAGGAACAAATGAGCAGATTTTGGTGGTGATCGGTGATCCGGAACCCCATCTGGAATTTATATTGTGAATTTGTATTATTGCATCAGTGACCCTATTGCCTTCACTAACTGCCGCCATCTAGTGGATGAAATATTTCAATTCCAGTGTGCTCCCAAAATACATGCTTTCAATATAATCCTTCAAGTGTGCAGTTTGGTATTGGTATTTGGAGGTCTGCGCTCTGCGAGTCTTTTAAATGTGCAAGAAATAACTAAAACTGAGCGTCTAAATGAGATTTAACACATCATTTATTTCAATCCTGTTTCCAGCTGCAGGAGAAAAGAAAGCAAAGAAAACCGATAAACCTAGTGAACACGACCAGCAACATGTCAGGGCTGTGTGTTTTCTTCTGCCCCCTAGTGGCCATAAATCAAACAGCTCCGATTTAACTCAACTCACTGTGAACTTAAGCTGAGAGATAAAGTCTCTGCTGTTTAAAGAACTGGCAAAGTTTTTCCACTTATCAGATTGGGAGAGTAAAGTTTGCTCCATGTGAGACTTTGCCCACCTGTGCAGCCTCCCCAGCAGCAGGCCCCGGCTGCACCATGTTCCTGCCCGATGCTGAGTGCAGGTTCCTGGGTGTCCTCCAACATCCAGCCCCCTCTTTAAACCCTTTCCCCCACTGCTCCCGGCCCTCCACCTCCACGGTTACCCCCAGACCTGGAGAGGACGTGTGGGGCTGGCAGAGTGAGTGTACGTGTGTGTGTGTGTGTGCACATATGTGAGGGGGATTGAGGGATGAATGCCATGACTAGTTCGGAATGTTCCAGAGTGTTCCAGAATGTGCGGTCGGAAAGTCTGAGCAGGGAAAAAAGACGAGGAGTAACATGGGTGAGGGGAACAAGACCTTATTGACAGGGCTCGCTCTCTCACACACACCAACACACACACACATGCACACACAAACACACTTTGGCTCAATGTCGGCCCAAAGCTCCGGATTCATGTGAATGTTACACCTAACGATCCCGGGAGTCGGTGCGTAGCTACAATCGGGAACACTGGAGCTGCAACTCATTATTTTAATTGTTGATTATTCTACTTCCTCAATTAATCAATTACTTGTTTAGTTCTTTCCCAGAATCAATTAACGTTTTCTCAAACTTGGGCGTTGAATGTTTCTCTATAATAACTCTTTTCATAGCTCTTATATATTTTTTTATGACATTTAAAATATTTTTTAATGATTGTGTCCATTTGTCTTCAAAATGCTTTTGTCTTTTCTATGTTTTTTGTTTTATGCACTGTCAAAATAAATCTGTGTAATTTACGGTACAATGCTGTGGTTGCCAGATCTTCACTGTGAAACATACAGTCAGAATATATGATACATTACAACATGCTTTTGCTGTATGGTGAAAGGTTTTCTACTGTAAATTTAAATGTGGACATCAGTAATATAGATGGAATAATCCTGTTATTTTTAGGGT
>CAFUXE010000168.1:250527-273912 GCA_903364295.1 Serranus cabrilla | reverse complement strand
ACGTGTGGTTGGAAGCTGTCAGGGTTGTTTTGAATAAAGCTACAGGTACGTTTTAAACTGCTCTAACTGTCATGGCTGCCCTTTATTTCCATTGTATTGGCTTCGCCGAGCTGTCAATCACAGCTGTCAGCCTGTGGGTTCCTGCCAGCGCTGAGGTTTGGCTCAGGTGAGCAACCTCTGCCTGAGCCTTTGCAAAGATGTGTCATGGCCTATTATGCACTAATACTCACTATTACGTGGGGTTGCCAGGTGATATACAGTACCAGGGCTGTGGATATTTCTGGTGTGATCGGATGGTTTCCTCTGTCTGGTTCTCACGGTGGTATTTAGGCCTCGTTGAGAGATTTACAAGGCTGGAAATGATCGCTGACTGTGTGAATGTGGTTCATGAACGAAGCTACAGAGGTGCTAAAAGTCCCCATAGGTATGTGAATTAGTACAGTATAATAGATGAATTAGGTGGTGTAATTTTCAGCTTAGGTGTGTGTGTGTCTGTGTATGTGTCTGTGTGTGTGTGTGCAGAGGAAGAAAAGTGCAGACTATAAAATCCATTATAGTCGCTCTGCAGTAATGTAATATTGCCCCATACATAAAACTGGAGAGTCAGATTTAACGTCAGATTACAAAAGAAACAAACAAACAAAATTGTTGGGACGGAGGCAATAATTTCCTGATTTTTACTTCCCTTTGTTGGGACTTTCAAATCTGACACTGTGAGCCTGTACTCAGTCAAATTAAAGTCAACTTTACTCCCATATTCCTGGTACTTTTGCTACAGTTATCATATTTCACTTTATCTTAAACTGTATTTACTTCCAGTGTTTTCACTTTTAGTTTTTCTATCAAAGTCATGTATGAAAAAAATTATTTTAGACCATTATTATTATAATCTGTTTACAAAACTTTCTCAAAGCTAAAGCAGATAATAACTAAACACATAAACAATCTCCCAAGCAGCAAATTCTGGTACTGGAAAGTGACGCGAATGCGGAAGTTCTGCATTCTTCCTAATGTCCAGCAGGGGGCGACTCCACTGGTCGCAAAAAGAAGGCGATAGTATCAAAGTCTGTGACAAAAGGATCCTACTTCTCACTTGATTTATTACCAAAATAAACACTTTCATGTTGAGTTTATATATACAGTATGGAGGTCATTTTTTATATTATAGTTCCATGTAGAGAAAAATAGAAATTCAGTGTGGCTTTGAACTTTGACCTTTTAATCAAGTTTTTTCTCTTCATGAAGTTAATCTTAGCACCTAAAAATATCTTTTATAAAAGAAAATAAAACATTAAAAAAGATGTCTCCAAACTGTAGTTATGAATCGATAAGATTATAGTATAGGAGTTTAATTTGGCCCAAGATTGATCAAAATCAATGTAAAATCCAAGTACTGGAGATTTAGTGACTTGTGTCATATGACTGATAACAGAAGCAGAAGTTTCTCTCTCCTCTTTTGCTTAAACTTGAAACTGAAATATTTACTTCAGATCCAAATTTGTCTCTGTTGACCTTGGAGCCACATATTGTTCATGCAGACTTTTATTCTTGTGCACTAGTTAGTCTGAACACTTGTATATAAGCATTGCTGTGTGTCTATTTGCACGTACACACTTGTGCAGCCCGGCTGTCATACTTCCAAGTTCATGTGTCGCTGCAGGGGATAAACTGCTGCGAGTTGAGTGACAGCGCTGTGGTTTTCATCCAACCTCTCATGCAGAGGAGGAGAAGAAGTGGTGATGAATGGGAAGTTGTCTCTCAATCTGTCTTTATCTCTCTCTGTCCCATCACTGTTTCGCAGAACTCTGACAGTCATTTTCTCAGCACAGCACACCTCCTCACCCTTTTAGCCCCTTTGCACTCACATCTGTGTCTTAGTCACAGTGATGTCACCAGTCTGCAACACAGGAATGCCCTTCCAGGCGAGATCTCCCCCCTGTAAGTTGCACCTTTTACCACCTCAGCTTTCCATCAGACAAACAGGATTGATGATTGCAATCAAATCCGGTCATTAATAGGAATTTAACTGATAATATTCTTCTTTTTTTGTCATTTTTTAATTGAATTGCATTTAAAATAGTGTAGAAATTGGGTTTTAATCCATTAGGAGTGAGTAAAACATGAGCTAGCTCTCAAATTCAGCAACATTTTATCTCAAAGATAAGCAGATTCTGCAGATTGTGTTGTGAAATATCATTAAAAATCTAGAAGTAATCTTCGCATATTGACAGATTGGAGAGATTTCCATCTTTGAGCCATCAGTCTGTTGGCAGCTGAAAGGCAGGATAGCCAGAGGCACCTCTGCTCGAGTTTCCAAGGTGAAGCCTTCAATAAGCCTTCCATCAATAATCTTTTTAATTAATCAGATATTTTAGTTAAAAATATGCATGAATTTGGTAGGAAATGCACATCATAGGTTCCCAAGGCCTGAGGTGACAAATGAGACGTTTGATAGATTATTCTGAAGATTAATCGATTGTCAAATTTGTTGTTTGATTTTTCCACCAGTCAATTAATCAACTAACTGAAAGGAGTTTGAGGCTATTTATCTCTGCGGCGTGTTTTGATTGACAGACAGGAATCACCATCAGAAGTTCCCATGTATCAGAAACAACAAATGTAAATTAGGCTTTGTCGGAGTCACGTACCAGCATTCCCCGCAGCACAGTCATGTACCATCAATATGTGGCTGATCAACCTTTTGTTATAAACTTGCAAGTTTATTCTTGCGCGGCACAAACAAGTGTGAAGAGCGGGAGTGCTGCATACCAGCGCTGCTGCTGCTGCTGCGGCGGCGGCGGCCTGTGTAACTCCCAGTGTGTGCTGCACACACATAAACACACAGTTCCAGGTTATGGTTTATCTTTGTGTTCATGCAAAGAGAGGAAAGACACTGATCAAATAAATTCTGCTCTTATCTTTGCTCTGACCCCGAGCAACATCCTGATGCCGCATCAGACGTGTTCTCGCTTAGTGCTGCCATTGTTTGTTATTTATTGACAGTTAGAGGACTCTTAAAGCTGAATTTCACATTTCTTCCCTGTGGAGAAGAGTGTAAACTTACTGCCTGGACCATAAAATTAAGAGTTCCTACAGCAGAAACTGGCATGAAATGAGACGTGGAAAAATGTGGTTTGCATTCAGAACCTGTGAGATTTTTGAGGGCAGTTGCCAGGCCTGTTTTTGTTTTATTAAATCAAAAGAATCAAAAGCTCCCACATCAACCCCTAAAAATAGCCCTGTTGACACACCACACCTCGGCATCTGTCAACCGTCTGTCCGTGAGTGCGCAATCAAAAGTCTCGATTCTAAACTTCCTTCTTGCTCTGGATGGATGTCATTCCTGCAGTGAGATGTGCGTAACGAACTCACCAGAAACAAACTCTGCTGCATATTCTCATACGTCACCGTTCCTGTCGTCACTGGGAGAGCAGCACAGAACAGACAATGGTTCCAGTGATTCCGGAGAATAAAGACGGCGGGTGTTGTGGTAACCTTTTATAACTGTTGGCAAGCGGAGTCGACCCACCTGTTGAGGTCATCAACGTGACAGAGACATACCTGACTGATCTGGTTACTAAATAATGTTTTGCATTGTCAAGCTTTATTGAGCTTAAAGGACAATTCCACCCTCGGATCCTCTGGCACAGTGAGATATCATCAGTGTGTGATGTTGAATGCATTCCTTGTGGCTTTGTGATGAAGTGTTGTGACCTGCCTCCACTTCTTCAGTTAGTGATCTCAGGAGTCTCACACGGCGTCATTTGATTGCTCTTACAGACGGAGCCTGAACGGAGCGAAGGTGGACACAAAAAAACAAAACCTACTCGCTAAGAAAACGAGCCATTATGTGTGGATACAAGGATTTTTGCGCATAAAACTGGTTATCTGTCTACTTCTTGTTGATGTTGCAAGGTAAAATAAGTATTGTAATTATGAGAAAAACAAAAGGAGCAAACAAACATAGCCACAATAGTTTTTCCAGGTCCTTAATACTTCCTCTGTGTGTACTGTGCAGCCCCTACAGCTGCTTCACACACGCTTACACACACACACCCAAAACTGAAATACTGGTATGCACACTGTGAATAGCATCCTGAGTACCGTAAGCAGCATTACAGTACACTCATTGTCTCAGGTCATCACTTGTTGCTATTAAAACCAAAGAAAAAACAAACCTTTTGAAAACGTTTAATCCCATCTGCGCTCATGTTGTCATGTGTTAGCATGTCAGCGTGACGGTGTAAGAAATAAGGAGGATGTAACCAATGGTAACGCCAAAGGTGCAGCCAGTTGTGGCCACAGCCGCCCTGATACAATCACTAATCCCACCTTCAAATTAAATTAATTATAACAGAGCCTAACACATGTATATGCTGGACGGATAAATAACACATTAAAACAGGATTGTTGTGGAACTCAAACTGTACTAGTCTTTGCAAGTCAGTAACATTAACGATGACATATGAAAACAAAGTATTATGTAGTTTCTTATCTCTGATATCGTTGCAGAGTTAAGAATGCCAACTAACCGATATACTACAAAAGCATGACAGAGTTCCTGCAACCCACTTTTAATATTTCTGCAAACCACAGATATGATGAAATTCAACAATTTAAAACCACAAATATGTTGAATATGAATGTTTCTCAACTGCTGCAACACGTTCTCATTGTGACACATAACTACTGCTTATTTAAACACACGGCAAACTTTTCATGATTGCTCTTTTGACATGTGGTGATCACTGTTTTGAACATTTTGGTGAAGGCTAGCCACCAAACCACTTGGGTAATCTTAGGTAGAAACAACAGGGTTCGACTTAAATATAGTAACTCCAAACATGGGACATGAAAACACTACATCTGGACAAAACTCTCTCTGTATTGGTGTTGAAGATTTGGTAAAATGATGAGCCATTCTGAGGGTCAGACCCAAAACCGTATATGCAGCATTTATAGTTTTTAGGCTGAATTGTAGCTGCACTTTTAATATTCAGATGATGAAGAAAAACACAGTGTAAACTCCTTGTTTATTACTTTGTAAAAGTGCACCAGGCTGAAAAGTCTTCAAGACAAAATGTGCTTTGACAAACACATGTTGAACAGCCAGGTGTTGTTTTTTGCTCTAACTTTTAGTCATTGTCTCAGCGGCTCCAGAGATATAAAATGTGTCCGAGGAAACTGTGGGAAAATGTATATAAAATGACAAGTGTGTACAAAATCACATGACAGCTTGAAATTTTCCAAAAGATGTTATGGTGCCGCCATGAAAACATGGTGGTTGAAATAATTCATTTAGTGTAAGCATCATATAGTTTTAATGCAGCGTTACAACAAGCCGAGACATAATATATACGCGCTGTTGTCACACAATGTGGAAAAGAGCTGTATTTTCTAACGTCAAGGCTGCTTAAGAGAGAAATTTAAGGGGGAAAATCTGAGTTCAAGAGTTTAAAGCTACATGATATGTTTAGCAGGTCTGCGAGGTGGCTGAACAAATGGGCAGTGTAGGGGAACCCCCATCATATATTTAAGAATATACACTATTTATAGAGTTTCATTCCAGAAAAACTTATTTTCATTACTCAGCTTTAAAATAAAAAAAAAGGTACCTACCTGGTAGAGCAGTTTATTCTCTTAGTTAGCTCCTTTATTTAAAACTTTTTAAAGAAAAAAACATTGTAGATCACACTGCAACTGAAGGATTATGCAATGTATGCAATGTCGGTCTTACTGTAAACAGAGCAGTATCATTACACAGTATTATTCATATTAATTTGTGAATGATTATTCAAATACTAAATTGCAAAGTGCTTCTTATAAGACAAACAAAAGAAAAGCAACAGCACTAAACAGCTAGTTGAAACATGATTGTAAATTAAAAAAACTCAAGAAAATTAAAGATAAAGTAAAAGAATAATGATGACAGTGAGCAAAACCAATGTAGTAATAATAATGTAATAATGTAATGTATATTGGTTTACCTTCCATACTGCCTGTTATGTGTATTTGTAGTGACAATGAAGGAAACTTGAATGTAGAAGTATGGGGAGGAGAAGAAAAAAACCTGGTTAGCGTTAAACCTTCGAAGGTCTGAGGTCCTCAGTCATAACGTCTAGATCACAACATGTTTACTTTAGACGTGACCATAAGATCATCAACAATGGATGAAAGAGACTTTAGAGCGAAGGTATGCTCAAGATCAACTTCCTTGCACCTACTTTTGTCATTTCAGTTTTTCGAATGGAGATAACGTCACATATTTTCTGGCAACCTTTCCTCAAATGCATTTTTAGTTCACACACCTGAAATATGACAGAAAAATTGGGCTGAAGTAGAAGAAAAAAAGATTAAACCCTGTCTGCTTTCTGCGCAAAGTGCTTTTCAAATGATTGGTTTTGGAAAGTAAAAAAAAGTGTTTCGGGGACGGGAGTTAGGGACACTGTTGGACCATACGATAAGCACTTTGGTTGAAGCATAGTGACACCTTTATAGTCAGCACGGTGTCCTTTGTATTGGCAGACATGAGGCGCTCGGTTCTCAGGCCTCGCTGAAGAAACAGAGCTGGAGTTGGGTTTCATTTGACTCCATGCAGGCGGTCCAGACCTCATAAATCCACTCCCAGGGTCCTTGTAGTGCTGTCTCCACACACAGAATGAGTATCACAGGGTCTTTGATTGGAGGAGGACGAGCTTTGTTTGAATTGCTGTCAAGTGTCTTTGTCTTTCAGCAGGCATTGTATAACTCTTCTTAAATCCACACCAATTACTGATGTTACTTTCTGAACTTATAGTGCACATTAGCACCAGTGGAAGAACTCATGCACGGTAAGATTGCAGCAACCGCAGTGTCAGATCCCGTTGTGGAGCAAATTCTTTATCCTAACAATGAGAAAAACAGGTACGGCCCCACACACATGTGTGTGTGCTGCTGACATAATGGCTCCTGGCAGGCAGTAACTCATGCACTTCTGTCCCTGTGCCCCAGAGAAGATTTTAACAGTTGGCCTGATTTGTTGCGTAATATCTGCTGTTTAATGAAGCCTGAAATATGGTGGCTATTTCAGAGTTTCCCAGTATTAGGTTGGAATTCTCTCCAGGCGTCCAGTTGAGACGTTTTTTAAAGCACAAGAGGCTCTTAAACCCATCAGCTGTTTCATATTCTGCTCTTTCAAGGACAATTTTACAGAGTGGGGCTTATTTTCATTTTTTATTCCTTATTCCTTTGGGTTATTAAAGCATTTCAACCATCAAGTTGATTATAAAGACTGTGGCGAAACTGCATGAAGAAGACTTCCCCGTAAAAAGTTTATATCTACAGAACAACACAGGCACAGTACACTTGTAGAGATCTATCTTGTCTCAAAATTACATATCTGTCAAATTCACTGCAATGAAAACTGTGAGAAGAATGATGGAAAATGTATTCAGTGGAGTGTAATGGTGCACTGCCCTTTTTTTCACCCTTCTCCGCTCAGAAGGTCAGCTTTATTTGTAACTCCCAGACCAAGCCACCACTCATGAACTGCTTCCTGTAGTGTCGTCTAGTGTGACAGAGTCCAAAGCTTGAGTCCCAACCAGAGTTCAGTAGAACTGTCTGTGGGTCTTGACAACCGTGACTGTCCAACTCAGCCAAAGAAAAGGATCAGACTCAAGTTCAACCCAATTATATAAATGTTTTATTACCTGATGTAAAAGTTTAGATGAAAGTTATCCCAATAAGTTCATCGATCCGTCCATTTTCTCCCTCCAAATTTGTCCCGGTCCAATTTTGTCAAAGTCCAATTTTCTGACTGTAAACTTGTCTTGGTGGTGAACACAGTTTTACAATGCTGTTACACTTATACTGCTTCAGTATATAGTCTATAGGTAATTAAGTTTAATGATGAACCAACGGGCCCAGCTCCTCTCTACATGGCTGAGTGGAAATAAAATCCAAACATTTTTAATTAATGCAAGAACGTTTTTGGGAAATCTCTTGTCCAATGTCACTATTTTGCAAGGTAAAGCTGAAACATTTGTGCATTATTGTATCCATATATTAGAGTTCCTGTTAGAACTGTAGATGTTCCTGCTGATCATTTAATTGATTTTAAATGAGGACTTGTTTAAAACTTACCAGAAAGCTCATTTGGCGACTTGTACCCCTTTCCATTTCCAAATTACTCAGTCGTTTGTGGAATTGGTAATTTGGGAATATCAGCCTTGGCACTCACTCTCAAAGCTATTTCTAAACAGTATTGTCATAATAAAAAGTAAAGATGGACCAACGGAAAAGATGGAATTTTCTTTTTAAGGGTCTATTTCACTTTTACTAAATAACTGTCACAAAATTCATCAGTCTGGTTCAGTCACCCGCTAAATATGTTGACCTGTACTCACGGAGCTGATTTCCGTCAGGCTGCAGACTGAGGTATCCACCTTTATCATGCAGTTAAATATGGATTTGGACAATGTGGGCCTGTCTGGTCGGTATGGGCTGGGGAGGAATGAGCAGCTATTATTATCCTGCTTTATGTCTCTGGCAGTGCAGCGGTGTCAGTCAGAGGCCGGCGCTGGAAGCCAGGGGCCGGTTAGGACTGCTGGCTCTCTGAGGTGCTTCATCTCGGGGCCGAGGCAGCGAGACCTCTAACTGAACCGCAGCCGTTTGGATGGAGAAGTGCTGAGGCAGCAGCCCATTTCGCTGGGTGGAGTTCCTATACTGTACTATAGGTCTTTAAACAAGAAGAGGTGGCGGTCGGCCGTGAGCCAGCGCATGACTTTATTATCATGCAAAACATCGTCCCAGAGCTTCACACATCATTGTCAATTATGTTGTTTTATTCCACACTTGTTCCTCAGCCGCAGTAGTTAGCACCAGCATCTGTGATCAATTTGTGCGATTTATGTGTCAGAAATGAGTCTGTGTTTTAGAAGCAGCGTGCGTCTGCGTTTCACCGTGTCATATTGGGTGTTGGCGAACAGACCGAGCTCCAGGATTCCTCAGATTCCTCTTTAGTAGCAGCCAGTGATAAGGGGAAATGTGAGGTAAGGAGAGGCCTTAGTGTTCTGACAGCAGTTTGCAGCGCTGATGGATTGAGGTGAATGTTTGAACACCAGACAGACATAAAGGAGCAAATGGCTTTTATGAGCAGCAAGATTTATCTATTGAACAAGTTTTGTAGAGCTCCACCGGCTGGATTTATGGCGCTTGACACACGAACCGGCTATCAGTGCTGAGTTTAGATGTTTGGCAGCGCTCCACGGTACTTTCACACAAAGGAAGCATGAAATATTAGCATTATTTTAAAAGGTTTCCGTATATTAGGGAGGAATTGGGTGTCCCTTTCCAACATGGCTCACAGGAAAGCCAATCGCTTTTCCCTTACCTGGAATTCTGCTTTCTGGAAAGATCGCTGACAGCCCGGCTCTCTGCTGCTCCGGCTGGAAAATGATAGAGAGCGATAAAAGACAAGGTTGCAGAAATGGTCGCACATTTTCACTCATAGTTTCAATTTGTCAGCCTGTCAGCCAGTTTCCACAGATATTTCGATGGGATTTTAATGAATCAAGAGCAGGAAACTTTGGAAAATTATGTTACACTAAAATAAAATACTTTTTTTTCCTGCAAGGGACTTCGAATAAGTCTTTTGCCCTTTGGCCTATATGTGTTTTTCAATATTTAACAGCTACATGGTGCACATTTTACCTGAATTAGGGCTCGATCAAAATGTGTGAACCTGCAGCTGCATTTGGGAATCATCATGTAATGTTTCGTATAAAAAGAAAAAAACTCACTGGTGACAGGATCTGTTGTGACAGGAAGCTTTGGATATCCTCTGTTTCTTGCATGAATGACATATTTAAGTTTCAAGTGTAGTTTTCAAACATCAGCAGTCCTTTTAGAGGTGTGGAAAATGTCACTGAAATAGACTTAAAGCATCAGTTTTATTCTCCGTAATCACTTCCTCTCACTTTGCAGGGTACGTGACATTCACTGTGTTTTTTAAAGTGGAACTTCTTCTCCTTTTGTTGTTTGCAGACGTTTTCTTATATACTGGCACAGATTTTAACACATGAAAACAGAAGAGATGTTTTATACAGTAGCTGATACAGATTAATAACTTTATAGTCCTGGATATGTTTTGGAAGATTAGGACATTCTGAACTTTTCCCATTTTGAATGAGGGAATATCACTCTCCAAATAAAATAGTTTAAAACTCAAAACTTTTAACTTATTTTCTGTTTTCGACACCATTCAGCCAAGTCGTTTGGACTAAACGTGCAGGGTGGCGAGGACAGCTTCCCCGTACTGTTTGGCAGCATGTTCATCATGTCATCTTCACATTTCCATAAGCCTCATTATCAGATCAGGGACACTTCCTCTCCGATGGTTTACACCAACGAACATGAAGCCATTCTCTCTTTCCCTCTTTCTCTATCCAGTTCAGTTCAAGGATGCTTTGTCTTTTACTCCAAAAACAGTAAATCAGTTCATACTATTAGTACTTATTGAGAAATTAAAGAACACACAGAAGATACTTTTAAAGCAGTTATGTTTGTATATCCAGTGAAAACAAAAGAAGCCCACAGATCCACAGACGGCTATAAATCTAACAAAGTGAAGTTCTCAGCAAACATCTAAACACGCAGACATCTTGTTCGTGTGTGTGAGAAAATGATCACCTGTCAGTTTCAGTGACATTAAGCTCTTGCTCCCTTGTGTGATTGAGAGTCACACTGTAATTAAAAAGGATTATGTACTTGAGAAACCGCGACATGATCAGAAGCAGATTTGTGTTGAGGGAGAGTCGCTCGTGCACACTTCACCCAAATGCGCATGTTCGGTTTGGGTGCGGTTTTCTTTAGTATAGAAGCTATGATTTAAAGCACCGCCGTGCTGTCAGCCATGTGTATATCATACTAAGTGGCTTGTTTGACTCGGTCTTTTTCTCCTGATCGGCCACATGTATAAGTGGAGGGAGCTGCTGGTGACAGAAGTATTTTTCACCGCCGTTGGTTCCCATTATGACGTTTGTTTTTCAAATCATAGCCTGGAATCACGGAGGACTCTCCTCGTTATTATAGGTTTATGTTGTATGGCCACTATTTTAAATTATTTCTGTGTTTTCTTTGTTACTCAGATACTTAAACACTCACACGCCTCAGATGCCATTCAGAGACTTTTTCAGCCAAAAGTGACCCACAAACTGAAGCTGATTCACTTGCTAAATGTTAACATAAGTTTGCGTTTGCTTTTATATGCGTACACAACAGAATTTTACGCCTATTGTAAAAGAAATAGATATTTTTCAACACAGTCGTTCAAACAAAAGTTTCAATAGTTTTACAGCAGAATGTCTCTTCGTTTGGCCGTGTACCCTATGTGTAATTTTTCCTATAAAAACTCACTGGTGACAGGATCTGTTGTGACAGGAAGATTTGGACATCCTCTCTTTCTTGCATGAATGACATATTTAAGTTTCAAGTGCAGTTTTAAAACATCAGCAGTCCTTTTAGAGGTCAGTTTTATTCTCCCAAACATCAGTAATGGACATTTCTTATTGTTACTATTTGCTTACACTGCTGCATGGTTCAGCTGCTCACATGACTAAAGTAGAACTTGCCCTTCATGTACAGATTTTTTAACACAGTTTTTAAATTTTCTGTTTGTACGATACAACCAAGACACTCAGGTTATCAGTATAGTATCATGGGGAAGAATAAAAATTCACACCATGAGATTTTTGATAAATAATCATCTGTAAAGTCGATTTAATGACTAAGTGGGTAAATAAAAACAGTTTGAACAGTCTGGTGAGTTCAGAAAACATCATCATCTTACTGTAATGCAGCATATTAAAACCAGGAAAAGATGAAACTAATGTAATATAAAGATATTATCACATCCAAAATCTTTTTGGATTTTACTCCTGGAACCCAAAGTATCTCCTCCTACTTTTCATTATAGTGTAAAATGTTTGTTTTTCTGTGCAGGAGCCTGAGCGTTACCTCCCAATAACCTGATCCTCCGCAGCACTAAATCCAGCTTTAACTCGGGTGTAACAGAGACGCACAAACACAATGACACAAAGAGGCCAGCAGTGTTTTAAACATGTTTTTAACCATGTCCAATTCTTTGTGTGAGTGGTCCCTGAGATCAGAGAACTGTCTGTCAGGGGGACACTAAAACGGTTGTGAGTCAGGGGGGGGCAGGGTGGGAGAGAAGACGGAGAGTTTCCGACGGATACCACTCCCTCGCCACGCGTGAACTGATGTGAATTTAGGTGACGGGGAGGCTTTAACCCCTGGGAAAGGATCTGTAAGGGGAAGAAGGGACGGAGAGGGCTGAAAAATGGGATTGACCCTTAACCCTCAGAGTCGGTAATGTGATCCTGCTATCTCTATTGTGGAGGGAGCAGGGTGGGGAGGAGGTCACCGGGGGAAAGGGAAGGTAGCAGCCACGCCGCGCTGCTGATTAGAGCTTCCTGTGGTCAGCCACAATGCTGCAGCACACAGAGGTACGTTTCAGACAAACAGCACATTGGATGCGTGTAAAACAAGCACAAATCTTGCTTTGTCTTTAAACATTTGACACTGAAGTCAGAATCACAACATATTTCATGTTGGACAGGGCTGGACTGCAAAAAATCCCCTCTACAAACACACCAGATATTGTGCAATCTGGAGAATTTGAAAATAGCTGAAATAAAGCCAAGCCAGCCAGGCCATAGCGAACATAATCTGACTGGAATGGCTTGATATAAGCAATGCAACTTTAGAAACTTAGATAAAGGTAACTGAAACCCAAACAACATTTGTCAATACCAACAATAACGACACAAATTAGCAATTTTGCGGTTCCCGGTAGAAAGCAAAACTTAAAAATAGCACACATGTAACTATACATACACGTATGGTTCATGGCTGCAAATAAAAGCTGCAGTTTCTGTGAATTTAGGCTTCAAAACCACTGACCATGGTTTAGAGCAAAACACTTCCTGGTTAGGCGTTATAAAAGACAGTTTTAAAAGTAAATAAATGTACGTAAATCATGGAAGTGTAGTAGTTACAAGGGTGACGTGAGCCATTGAAGTTATGGAAAAACTTAAGTTACATTGAAAATCGTTTATTTTTGTTTTTACATGGGACATGAACCCCATTCTCCTGGGTGAAAGCCTGCCATTTTTTCTTTCTTTCACCATTTAAACTACTCCATCACTACTACTACCAGTCTAGAAACCAGCGTTTGCCCTTTAATTCAGCTCAGTGTAGGAGTTAAAGAGAAACTTGGCTGATTTTTTTTTCCATATGTAGATGGAACAGTGTCCACGGATGAAATCTGCAAAGTTTCCATCTAAAAAGACATGTGCTGTTTTACACCTGATGACGAGGAGCTCCGTCTGAGGTTATAATTAAAAACTTGGAGTCACTGGTGCAGAGACTGGCACAGCTGGGCCTCTGCTGCCCAGGTGCACATGGCAGTAAACCTGAAAACATGTCGATACATAAAATAAAGCTCAACTTGTTAGAAGAAAATACTATAATCAAGCAGCATTTCCCTAATTCTGATGCCTCACCTGCAGCCACACTCTGCTGCTGAGTTGTAATAACAGTAATTCATTTTATTAGTGTAGCTCTTCAAAAGGTGCTCAGAGAATTTACATTGTAATAAAAACTGCGTCACAAACCGCAAAATCAACAGCAATGTAAAAACAACCACAACATGAGTCGTACATATTATCAGATCTGCCAATCAAATTTGTAAGAGACAATAAATCAGCAAGATACCATCATGGAAATCACTTCTCTAAACTGCCAGTACTTGCGTAGTGTCATCTGCATATAAATAGTTTATTTGATCTCATGACCTTTATTGTTTTAGCCCTTTAAGATTTCAAGAAAATATGAAAATAAGAGGGAGCTTATCTACAGAGAACACCGATTTTAAAGGCGGGCCGAGCGTCACCGGTATCAACGGCATGCAAACGAGCTCGGGGATGTTGCGTCATCACTAACCTATAAGGATTTGAATATGTCAGGGGAGGACGTGATTAATGTTCTGGGATGCACAACTCTTCTTCTTCCGTCATCCCCACAAAAAAAATCCTTCCACATCTGACTGAGGGGAGGTCGGGTTACCTTTCCGTGCTGCAGTAAAAAAAATAGTCACATCATTTGTAAGAAATGCTTTATGAATAATGTTTATTATGGGAAAAAGATTAATGAAGTTGTTAAAAAAAATATCTCCAATAGTGTCAAGTTATTGTCCAGTGATTTTTTGTCCAAAACTTTTTAAAACGTTGATTTATGGCACTAAATCTCACACTGTTTGCATAGTTTTTAGTCTTATATGTGAGGCTCAATACCAGACAAAACAGCGCAGCAAGTACAGCCACTCTGATGCACAGCAGCTCTTGTTCACTTCTGTAAAACCTTGTATAAAGGTGTGTGTTTTCCTGCATGCTAATTAACCTTATTATTTCACTCTTCAGGTAGCACATAACTGAATCCTCTTTTACTAGTCTGAGTGAAGAGGTTGGGCTCTCAGGGGCTGAAACTTGGCTCTGCTGTGATTTATTGTCTGATTGAGCTGACTCGTTAAACTTAGCTGTAATTGATGCAATAAAAAAAGCCTGGCCGCCAGCCAAACGCCGGGTTGTGTAACACCATAGGTTTAGTATGCAAACTACCATACCTGCACCAAGCAGAGCTGTGTTTCCTGACAGATTCTCTGTGCCGAAACTCACTGAAAAACAGTTTGTGCAGGAGCGTTAGTCTGCGTGTCGGAGAAAGAGAGATTGTGGATTGTGTGTGTGAGTGTGTGTGTCTGGCAGTTTGGTATTTCCTGAAGGAGTTTCCTCCTACCGTCAGAGCGGAACCACCCTGGGCCCCTCAGCAGTCCAACCCACAGACTGACCCGGTACTGCTCCCAGAGTGAAACAGAGAGACACGTTAGATATGAAGGTGTGTGAATATAATGGAGCATTGATAAAGCTGGTGACAAACAGTGGTGAAGGATGTTATTAAGGCAGGAACGCGTGGTCTCGCCAAGCGAAGTTAGCGTCTCCAGTTCTGCTTCAGGCTGTCGGCAGTTAGCCAGCGGTCTGAGTTTCTGGTGTTTTGTTGCCTGTATTTGCATATGTTGCAGTTATTTGTCGCATGATGTCAGCGGTGTGATAGATAGGTGTGTCTTCAACACCTTTACAGTAATTCCTTGGCCGCCGTTTGCCCCAGAGATAGCGAGGGAGCACCGAGGTCTGCGGGCCTGGATTCCTGTGCTATCAGCCAGCCTTCCTCAGCACCGGGCCTGACGAGAGAAACCTGCCAGACGAGGTGGAAAGAGAAGGGGAAGAGAGGGAGAGCCTTGTTGACAGGGTGAGGGAGAAAAGGGTGAGCTGTGTCAGCCTGTGTCTTTGCCCCCTGGTCCCAGCTGGGCTTGATTACCCAGAGTTCTCCACTGAGCAGCTTCGGGGAACATGGCCGTCGGACTGTCAGAGGGGAGGAGGATCTGGGCAGGTTTTCAGACCTCAACCCCGACCGAACTGAGAGCAGCTCGCCTACGGTGCTGTCACGCTTTTATAAATGAGGCTGTTTTCTGTTTTGAACGTTGAGTTATTATGTGAGGATTATGACAATGAGAATAGTACTTGAAAAAGAGATGATCTGCCAAAAGTTTCCAAAGCCTTTCCCAGGTTCTGTACACAGCATCCTTCAAAGTCAGTGATTCCCATCTACCTCCTCATCCGCCATTTAAACTGTCAATCATGACCACTCTGTCAGCAAAATGGCGGCAAACAAAAGTCTAAAACTTGAATATGTGTTGTATTTTGCTGCCAGTACAAACACCTTATTGTGTGTCGTTTTTGAGGGGAGTCAAAAATACTTAGCAGGTCATTGGATGAACCATCTGTCTATCACCATCTTCTGTAAATTAAGATACAATCCATACTTCTGATACAACTGATGCTATTGCAGCATCTCTGCTAACCTCTAAAGGAGCCACCAGTTTGAACCAACAGTCACCTCACGCCCAGTGCTTTGGACACAAACACACTACTTGAAGCCAGACAAAATCAATTTCTTTATCATGATCTTGTGTTATTTCAACAAACGAGCTGCCTTTCAAGGTCAGTTGTGTCCTTTTCCAATAAGAATTTAAAAGCTGCACCCCTGGTCCCACAGACACTCAAAGAGGGCTGAATCAAGAGAAACTTGACTTGGTTGTGGACGCTTGAAGACGTATTTAAAGACCTGGGAGTCAGTTAGAACTGGAGAAAACTTTGGATGAGAAGTGAAACATCCTCAAGGATCCCAAACCAGTCCAGACCAAGTCCAGTTGCCCTTGATTCAACGTCAAGAAAGAAACGTCACAGACATCCCCCAAATATATCGCTATTCACAGAAAAGAAAGAAAAAAACAATTAAGAAACCATTTGAAGTTAAAATAAGTTTTGCATGTCACAAAGTTCAAAAAGTCCTGTAAGTTTTGCTCATAGATGTGCAAAAAGAAATATGATCCCAAATTAAAATAAATTTAAAAAACCTCTGGTTGGCAAAGTTCTGTTGTCTCATGGTGTTTCATCATTTCACCCACTGCATTCTTTTTCACTGTAGAGGAACTCTGACAGCAGCTCACACGCCAAAATCACATTTTCCTTCTGCAAAATGATCTCCGATTGCAAAACAATTCAGCAGTCCAGTGCGGTTGCAAATATTAGGGGGTTTCTTTTCAAACAAGTTTCATTGTGATTGATGGGAATTGTTCTTTGAGCACTATAATAAAGTGCCGGGCGTCATGTCCTGTTTGTTTTCTTCACGTTATTTAACCAGGAAGAAGAATTCAGAAAGACTTTGGAGGAAACAGTTCTGCATCGAATTCATGAAGTCGTTTTTACTGAAGTAGTTTTGTCAGGATATATTCACCTGTGGCACTTATCATGTTTTAAAAAGCATAATTATAAACATAAGTCATTTTAAACATATATAACTGATGGATAATGCTCATATTCTGACGAGGAAAGTCTCTCAAGAATCATATTTAATGAAGGCATTTGTTGGCAGAAACGTTCTCTTTCTTAATCCAAAGACTTTATTACAGAACGGGTCACTTTACACTGATTGATTGCTAATGAATAAAAGGCTCCATGTGCAGCTGATGTAAAATAAGGCAAACGTTCCTTATGATGTCAGGGTTGGATTTATTATTATTCAAATAACTTTTTGATTGCGTTTTTGGGATGCAGAATACTGTGATAGTTGTTAGTTTGGGAAGCTACCTCATAAATACACAAAATGATGTGTACTTCAGATGATGTCATCCCTCTGGTGTCTCGTCTTCATTGTAATCGGCGACAGAAGCAGAAAACACGAGCCGAGCCGAGAGCCCAGAGGCTGAGAATGACAGGAAAGGCAGGAAGGAAGGAAAGGAAAGGAGGAAAGTGAGTGAGGGATGGAGGTGTAGCACCGGCTCACAAGCGAGCCACTGAGATTTTAATGTGTGTCTCTGCAAGTGTGTGTGTGAGTGTGTGTGTCCCATAGAGCGGTGTGTTTATAAATCACAGAGTCAGGCAGTGTGTGTCTTGCAGGGCCGGTGTTTCCTGCAGTGTAATCTGAGTCTCGGGTGGAATGTGTGAACCACATCCGACTCCACTCCACTCGAGCCCCCGACTCACTCAATATCCCACTGTAAACAACCCGGCTCTGCCAGGGAATCTGGAGCGGGACAGGTAGAGTCACTTCACCCCCGCGAAAGAATAACAGAATACAGGAAATGCTTCAA
This sequence comes from Serranus cabrilla, assembly GCA_903364295.1. NCBI lineage: Eukaryota > Metazoa > Chordata > Actinopteri > Perciformes > Serranidae > Serranus > Serranus cabrilla. The sequence continues at coordinate 256,148 of CAFUXE010000168.1, read as the reverse complement.
AATAAAAGCATGTCAGGTTGCGTGGTCAGCGAAAGTCGGCGCTGGATTTTGAACTGTGACTTTTATTCACAGTGTTTTCTGCAGTGAACCTCCAACTCTGACGCTTTTTCATTTTGTGTGTGTGTGTATGTGTGTGTGTGTGTGTGTGTGTGAGAGAGAGAGAGAGGTTTAGACTGAGAGGTTAATTGTAGAGTGACCTCTCTAATGTCTTTCCCTGGCTTGTTATCTTGATTGGGTAATTAATTCTGGGGCTGCTCTCTTCAGTCACCCCAGTATTCACACACTCATATGTCTCTCTTTCACACACACACACACACACACACACACACACACTTTCGAACCCTCCTGAACTCAGGAGCCCCCACATTCCTGTAACCCTAAGGCTGCTTCGTCGCATTACTTTTCCTCTCTCTCTCTCTCTCTCTCTCCCTCCCGTCTTTCCTCCCTCTCTCTCCCACTCTCTCACTCTTGCTCAATTTATTTCTCTTTCTCACTCAATCATTCTCGGAGCTCGCCCGTCCGTCGTGTTGTGCTCCCTCCCTCCTCAAACTGCTTTGCTTGACTGCAGTGGTGGAAGAAGTTTCAGATGTTTCTCTTGCGTTAAAAAGTTAAAGTCCTGCATTAAATAATCAATTTAAAGAAAAGATTTGTTACGACTTTGTACAACTTTTACTTTTGTTGTTGTCTCAGCTATCCTGACAGACGTGATACAGGAAGTCAGACAACGCGACAGCTTGTAAACCTAAATGTTAACGGCTGTCTGTATTTGATGTTAAAAATGAAAGTGACACTCCCACAGCTAATAACATTTTATTACACAACAGAAATGCACAGTGGCAATTATGGCGGCTCAACCGGTCAATCAGTCTGTAAACTTTGATTGATGTTTACTACCAATAATTTAGATCATGATTGTACCTTTCACCTTTTGCTCCCGCCCTTACGTTATGCTTATTTAATAGTCTGATTGTCTGGCCTATTTGTCAGCCATGTTGTTGTGTTCTGTGTCGTAGGGAGTCACATGTTGGGAGGAGTCAGTGGAATGCAGATCCTGACATGAACAACAATGAATAAAAACAAAACAAATATAAAAAAAACTCAAACAAATTAAGTATAATGAACAAAACATCAGCATTCCAAATATCCACCCAACACACCACAATAAACAGACTTTTTAAACTTATATGAACACAATGTTTTTTTAACATTGTACTTTACTCTTATATTATAACCCCCTTCCCTCTCACAAAACATTTTTTGAATATTACCGTTGCTGCCTTTTCACAAGCAAAGTGTGGAAACTTTTCCAACCTTTTCACCTTAAACAAAACAGGAACACACATAAAATGAGACAGACACTTAATAACACTGCACACTGCTCCATGCAACTTTCAGAATCTCAGAACAGTTATTATCTATCGGTTTGGGTAGTTAGTTAATTGCATAAAACTTCTCCATAGTACGCACATAAGCAGATACTGGAAGGAGTTAAAACACTGAATAATCACGAGTGTAACAGCACATCCCGCACAAACCTGTGTTTCTTTAATAGCATTTTTTTTATCTGCTCAACCCAGATTTAAAGAATGTTTGCCTAAAAAAATGATGAAAGGATCAGTGATTGCCCAGTTGGAGACAATGTCACCCAACATTTCTATATCTGAGAGTCCTGCTTACAGTGATAGAGTCAGTTCTGTGCAGAGGAAAAAAAGACCTGGTAGCAAAAGTGAGAACTAAAGTGAAAACTGTAGTTTAGTCGAGTTCAGTTCTTAAGATTCTTTTAAATGAAGTGTAAAAAAGCATGAAAATAATTAACATAATTAAGTAAAGTACGTCAAGCACAGTGCTTGGTTGTTTGGTTTCTCTCCTGCCCTCTCACCTCCCCTCCTCTGAGACTCTTTGGATTTTGGAGCATGCTCTGTCTGCGGGACGGAGAGACCACTTCCTCTGAGCGGCAGACAGCTCGCTGTTTTTCTCCCGGCTTTATCACTCTATCACCAGCCAACAGACACAGAAAGAGAGAGTCAGTGTGAGAGAGAGAGAGCTCCTCACACTCTCTCAGGTTCTGGCTCTCCCTGTTTGGGCACGATGAGAACGGCAGATTATTGGGGCTGATAAGACGAGGAATGCTGCTCGGAGAGGAAACGCCGTTCTGGAGGAGATGTAGCCTATAGAAGACCGTTCCCTCCTCCTCCACATATGTCATTCAAACCCCCCTGCAGCACCAACACCAGGCTTTTCCTCTCCCTCTGTCTCCCTTCACGCTGAGAGAGGACAGGGAAGAGGGGACGGAGCAGGGATTGAAAAGTGTTGACCCAGGACCGATGGGCATGTCCATTCAAGCCTCCCTCTCTCTCCTGCTCGCCCTCCTTTTACCTGCTGCTCTTACTTCATGTTTGGTCATTAATAAAATGCTAAATTCTCGACTATTCAGCAGTTTTCACTAGGACCATTTCCCACTAAAGAATTAGGAAAATTGTGTGAGACAAGTGTGTAGATTAGGCAGAGAACTGCATCTGGAAATAGATGTTACCATAAAATATTTATAATTTTTCACCACATCCTGCAGGCAGATATGTTAAAACCTTGAGAGGAAAAATTCCCAAAAATTCCCATGGATAAACACTGTTAATGGAAAGTGAAATATATACTTTCTTTAGTTTGTTTTTACTACTTTATTTAAAACAATTTCTACTATTTTTTCTTGAATAATGCTTGCATCTGTGGTGACATAATTTCACACTATTTTGAACATGAATCATAACTTGTTTGTTTGAATTATGCCAGTTGAAATATTGCCAATGAACTCAGACAGCGTCGGGATTTGACAGAGTTTTTCTAGCTTTGGCCTTGGAAGAAAAATTCTGTGCAGCCAACTGTTGGCATTTTCCTCTCTCTTATCATTTAATATTATTATTATACAAAATACTTGAAAAGTTGAGGAAAAAACATGTATTTTCTTCTTTTCCGTCCTCTTCAAAGCCTCACAGTCCCTTGGACTTGTCCTGTGACCTCTGACCTTTTTAAATATCATCAACAAAAATAGCAGATAGAAAATATTTGCTCAGAGATTTGTTAGATTTGCAGCTCGACATATTTAGTTTTTTTACCAACTTGGAGACGGATCCAAAAATAGAAACAGCCATCAGAACCTAAACCTCCTGTATTTTTCATTTCTTAAAAAAGTATTAAACATGTATTGAGACTGGCTGGCTGCAGGGAGTGAGCGATGGCTCGGGGAGGAGGAGGAGGTTGTACGTTCGCATGTTCAGAGAGCAGCTGGGGTGAAAAACAGCAACAGACTAATAAATAGTGTGTTGGGAGCTGAGGGTTGCAGATTTTGTGTGGAACCACCTCGTCTAACCCCGACACCGCCGCCAGCTCAGCCAAGGCCTGAATTAGACCACATATATCACGTCCACCGTGTGTGTGTGTGTCGTTCAACAACAACTCCCCTCTGTATCTCTCTCCCTCACATCTGACATCCATGTCACCTTTATCCAGAACAGCTCCTAAAAAGGGGGATGGTATGTACGGTAGGCTGTGTGTAGACAGTTTGTGAGCAGAGGCCAAAAATAACACATGATGGCAACATTTCAGGTGCGCTTATTTTGAATTTTTACCTGAAATGGTTTGATACAGTCTCGTCTGACTGCTTTGTGTTTCTTTCCCCGTCTAGATTAAAAAAAACAGTTTGATGCATTAAACAAAACAGTGAAGAAAATATGATTTAAAGGAAGTAAAACATGGGTAAATGGAAGGTTAAAAATCATGTAAAATCAAGAAAGACTTTCTTTTAAGAAAGAAATGAAAGGAGATTATACTTATCCAGCTGACCTGATTATCTTCCGGTAGATTGTTCCAGAGTCTTGGGGTCCAGACTGTAAACTGTCCCCTTTAGTTTTCAGCCTGGACTCTGGAACAGGTGAAAGACGTCTGCTGGAAGATCTCAAAGTATCTCAAAGATCCTCAAGAAGTAATCAGTGAAATCTTAAAATCTGTTCTAAAATAAGGAGCGTAACAAAGAAGATTGTCTCTGAAAATCTGTAGAAATAGTCAAGTAATTCATGCTGAAAAAGGCCTTAAAGAAGTACTTTAAAAGGAGCATTTTATTTTTTCAGAATGGTGTAATTCTGCTTTTCTGGTACCCCTGTCAATCATCTTGTGATGAAGGAGTCCCTGCCTCACAGGCTGGTCAGCACTGAACTGAAACAGTTTGTTTTCCTGCTGGATTCATCCTCAGCACTGCAGAGTCTGTGAACTGAAGATCAAGTTAAAATGTGCTAATCCTGACTTCTCAGAGGAAAACTGGCATGTTTTTAAAAGTAAATTGTGGTTTGTGTAATGCAGCAATCCTGTGGATTATAGTAGCATTTTACCCATCAGCCCCGGCTTTACGAGGCTGCGCTGCAACCTCAGCAATCAAACAGGATTCCCAGCAGGTCCAGTTTATCCCAGTAATCTAAACCAGTGATGCTCAGTTAGGCCGGAGGTCTCTGGGGGTCTGTGTTACAAAGGTTCACAAAATCATGTCTCCTCATAAAATATAGTTAAAAAAGTGGCCTCTGAGGTGTAGTTGTGCAAGAACACAAGTACAATATACTATTATATCCATTCCTCCCACACGCAGACCTCAGTCAGCTGAGACTCTCAGAGTTTAATCATAGATGAGAATCAACATGCACACAGTTATGCAACACGCTGAGTAACCATAAAGGGCACTTTGGTGTCAGTGTGCAACAATAAGGACCATTAAACACTCATTTTATTTGTGGTTTGGCAATGCTCTGTGCAACCTCTTCTAAAGCTGCATTTCAGGCACTCCAGAAGATAAGAAAGATAGGAAATACGAAGGCTCAGTTATTTAAATGTAAAATGAATCGACCACAGTATCACAGACTTTTCTTAGGTGTTAAGCTGAAAAAAGAGGCAAAGTACTGTAACAGAAAGGAGCATAAAATACAAGAAGAATATTGATGATAATATAAGGAATACACAATTAAAATACTATAATATAACACAATATATCTGTACGATATAGCAATAAAACTGTCATAAGGTTGAATGTGCAGTGTAGATCTTTATCAGAGCTTTAAACACAGAGACATCACAGGTGTGGCCTCACCTGTAGCAGCCAATGGGAGGCAATCACATGACCCTGATAGTAAGAAAAAAAAAGGATTTTGATCAAGAGCACCCAATATAGCTGTCTAATATCCACCTATTTCCTCCTCTATCTAGCACTGTTTGCTTTGTTTCTAGCGAGAAATATGTCAATTTAATTCACACAAGTGATGAAAAAAATCAGAGCCAGATTGTGATTCCAAGAAATAAGAAGCTTTTCAACAATCCTCATCTACCTTTAAACGCTGCGGCCGGGTGTCAAAGCCCCGACAGGCCCCTCACCGCTTCACACAGATTACACAACAATTAAGATAAGGCTGGGTGATGTTTTCCTCTCCCTCCCTCCCTCCCTCCCTCTCTTTCAGTTTGTAGTATGATTGTAAAGAATGTTGTTTAAAGAAGGGAAACTGTGTTCGCTTTGATGTGTGCTGAAATATGAAACACCCAGAGGCTGATAGAAACACACACACACACACACACACACACACACACACACA
>CAFUXE010000168.1:210011-222227 GCA_903364295.1 Serranus cabrilla | reverse complement strand
AGTCCACAGCGGCAGCAGAGCTCACATCACGCAGGGTTTGATGTCCTGACACACGCTCTGGGGATGGTGATGGTGGTGATGGTGATAGTAGGATCCGCCAGCCGAGGGGTGGAAGGACGAGATGCCGTTAAAGTTTAACACGAAATCTTTCCTGTCGCACACCGAGGAGTGGCTCTGGTAGCGAGGGATCCCCACTGCGGAGAGGGAGAGGAGGTGAGGACATTAATATTCATCATGAAAACAAAACGGATTGTTTTTGGCATTAAATTATTCTGCACAAAAACAATGAACGTAAAAAAAAATCGTTTGTTGGGACCATAAATATAATGTCATGCACCTTCAAAATAAAATATAAAATATCCTTAAATGTTTCATAATCCGCAAAATATGTATTCACTCTCATATTAGCTTTAAAATGGACAAAATAGACCCCTGATGACGGATAAGGCCTCTTTTACATAATTCTTTGTTTATAAAAAAATATATATATTCCCTCTAACTGCATTACTTCTTTGTGGATTAAATAACAGTTATATATTTATGTATTTTTGTTGCATAAAAGCAGAAATTGTAAAATTTTTAATAATATTTATTACATTTAATTTTTGGACACCTTCCACTAGATGACAGCGCAATCACTTCTAGTATTTATTTTATTTTAAAAGGCACCACATCTTCCTTTAGCTATTTTTCAAAATAAATTAAATGCTTTTGTTTTGATTTCCAAGCAACAGCAGTAATATATAAGTATTTCCCCCCCTGGAGAGCCTGAAACCTGCAGGAATATTTAAAACGCGACTCGTCGTTTTGTGTCTGTAAGTGAGCCTCTGTTTCCAGAAAGAGAAAAATAAATGGAGAGGCTGTGGCTTCGTCAAGGTCATAAGGACTCCAGATGTGACTGTGTTTTTCAGGGGAAGACAGCAGGCTTTATCCTCCGGGCCACAGCTCGCTGCCCTGCAGACAACACAGCAGCCCCTCTGACTGACAGTGCAGCCACCGACCCTGCACCGAGCAGCCCGGCACATTTACCCTCCGTACAGGCTCAATTAGGACGCTGCGTAAAGTTTAACAAGGCCTTCCGTCTCTGGTGGATTCTTGGTGGTTGGAATCCTCCGCCGGTGTGGTCCGACCTGCGCAGTCTTTGTTTAGTTAACCTCTGGGACCCTTTCGGGCTCCAGCATGGGTTTACTCGCCTCGGTGAAATCCCCAGACTTTAGTAAAGCCTCAGTGTGTTATGTTAAAGTAAATGAGCGTGAACTGCAGAGGTAAATTAAGAACGCGATCACAAAATAGCTGTTTTTCTTTATCAAAATAGCCCGTGAACACTTGTACAGATGTGACGTGGATTAAAGAGATGTGGCACATCAGCAGCTCTGCACAGTGTGAATTATATTTATTTATTGGCCTTTAAAACATTTTGAAAAATGACGTTCATTTTACTAAACCAAGCTTTGGCCAGTGCATGGCATTATAGGAGCTTTTTTTTATTCTATTAACATTTAATACAAATTTATTATCAAATAAAATGAGTTAAAAAATTGTTTAATTATTTTTGTCACCCACAGCTGCTGAGCCTTTAAACGCTCAGCTGGAAATAAACGTATTTGAATTAATAATGATAAATTATATATTTATTATTATTTCTGGCCCTGCACTAATATGCAAACTCCCCCTTTGTATTATTTTTCCTTTTAAATAAACACAACAATTCTGATTTTAATCATATTTATAAAATATATCACGTCATGATTTAGTTTTCACTCCTTAAAAACAGTTTTAAATTGTCACAGGCCTCTGCTGCACACAGAAACTAAACGATGCATGTTGCAGGATTATTACAATGTGTTTTTCTTAATTTATTTTCATGATAACCCCCAAAGATATGAGACGTGGATCTTCATACCTGATATGTCGGTGCTGTGGCTGTCCCTGCCGTTCTGGTGAAGGTAGCTCTGCTCCAGAGAGTAAGGCGACATACCGGAGTGTAAACCGGAGGATGCGGGGCTGCTGGAGGTTAGAGGCTGCTGTTTGATGTATGGGGACCCGCCGGAGGACGCCCAGTGTGCGGATGTACTGGCGTACGGGGAGTGGCCGTCCAGCGCGCTGGCCATGGCTGGAGAGGACGGCACGGGGCTGCTGCTGCTGTCCGGGCCGTACTCCCCGTTAGACGGCACGGGACAGCTCGCCATGTACGTGGATCCGGGGCTCGGGGACATGTGGGGGACGTGGTGGCCGCCGCTCAGCCCGTCGTAACCCCCGGCCATTGAATTGCTCATCATGTCCAAGTTGTAGCTGTTGCTGTGACAGGCGAGTGTGGCGGAGGGACCCTGAAAGTCAAAACTCTGCGGGAGAATGGAGGTGCCGAAGCCTATGCCGTTCATCATCCGGTACATGGGCTTCAGAGCTTGACATTTTCTCCTGAAGCCTCTTGGTCTGCGACGAAACGAGCCCTCCTCGAACATGAACTCACTGCCCGGGTCGATGGTCCAGTAGTGGCCTTTCCCCGGCCTGCCCAGCCCTTTGGGCAGCTTGATGAAGCACTCGTTCAGGGAAAGATTATGCCGGACCGAGTTCTTCCAGCCCTGATATGAGCCCCTGAAGAATGGGAAGCGAGCCTGCAGGAACTGGTAGATCTCACTGAGTGTCAGCCGCTTGGTGGGGGAGCTCTGTATTGCCATAACGATGAGAGCGATGTAGGAGTACGGCGGCTTTTCCGGTCGCCGTAAACCAGAGCTCGTCTTCTTTCCCTTAATGGCGGTGGACGAACTTTCCGTGGCGGCTTGTGGACTCAGCATGGCGGGGTGCAGGGCGCCGGACGCCGGGCTGGATCTCAGAGGAGGCGGAGGGTCCAGCTGCTGCTGAGGGGTCTCGGTCGTCATGTCAGCTCTGACGTACGACTGGCGTAGAGTGAAGAGAGGGAGGGAGAGAGGACGAGCCGTGAGATGTTTCAAAAAGAGAAATATATCTGCATCCAGCGGTCAGTGTCCTTGCAAGTGAGCGTTACACCGCCAGTGGTCCTCAGAATCCCAGCGCAAAATGGAGTGAAATCTGTCTCCAGTTACGCACGACTCTCCCGTTACGCACGGTGCTCCCTTGACGCATGCAGAACGCACGGCGAGTACGCACTGACAGAGAGAGGAAGAGGAAAGGAGAGTGGGGGGAGCTGGTTATCCACTGGAGACTGAGTGTCCAGGGCTGCAGCTCGACACAGGGGCTCCTCTGGGTGTCACAGCGGCGCTAAGTGGTGCTGTGTGGCGCGACGGGTGGCCATCGACCGCCTTAATAATCCCTCAAGTGGAGGAAACACGAAAACCCCTCGACTTATTGCGCGCAACAGTCCAGCCAAACAAAGCTCCACCACCTATCATTTCATAAATCTTTCTTCCCTCTGCGAGAGCCCCCCTGCCCCCACCTCTTCTCCTCATCCGCACTCGCCTGCAAATCTCCCTGAAATCAGTGACGAATAGAGCCACCCCCCTCCACCCTCTTGCCAAATCTGGCCCAGGTCCACTTACCGTTCTCAACTGCGTTAAAGCCTCTCATTCTCTCCTCTCCTCGTCCCCTGTCTTCCCCTCCCACCCCCCTCTGTCCAAGTTCGGACTACACGCAATTAAGTCATCTATCAAACCTCCCCCAGACATCCCAATCAACAGCGCCACACGCCAGACGCACAAGTTAAAAAACGAGCCTCCCCCCTTTGGTCCTGCACGTATGAAGCTGTGATTTCAGCCCGATGTGCCACACATCATACATTTTCCTGACACGAATAAACGATCACAATATGTGCAAAAATTCCAGCTTGCAATTGAAAACACGATGAGCCACAACATTCGCTCGGGCCTACATGGATATCTGCGGCAGATGATCGCTGTGAAGCAATAAAAAACGCACCATCTTGTATTATTTGTATTATTTTGCTCATAATTTCCTCCCAAACTGGTCCAGAGGATAACAAAAACAAACTGTCGCGGTGCCGGGCTGGGGCGAGGAGTGTGAGAGATGGAGAGGTGGTGGTCTTTACCGTGCGTGTGTAAGCGGGGGGTTGCTCTGAGTAAATGACTTTGACATGAGTGGAAGCAGGCTTTTTCCATCAAGCCCGGCCCTGGATACCACACACAGCGCGCCAGTGTCAGCTTACCGCCCCGGGCCAGAGCCGGTCCCATGGGCCCCACGTTCATTAGAGAGAGAAAAGCGAAATTAGGCGAGCGGGCGTCGACAGTTTCCTCCCCTATGGAGACATCACACACAGATTTGTCCAACATGATGGAGTTATATATCCCATAAAGGTAATGTCAACATCCGTGCTGCGACGGAGCGGAGATCAGTGCAGAAAAAAAAAACATCAAGTTTTGTCGCTCGAGCTCTTGGTTGTGTTGTGCGTATTTCTCTTTATTATGCTTTTTAATTTCTGTTTATGCATTTTTAATATTTCAACACAATTTTAGGTGCATTTAATTTAATCAGTTGTTTCCCAGAGGCCCGTGATGACGTCTCCATTAGATTAAACAACACCATCATTTTGCAGTAAAAAAATATCGTTTCATATTTCTGCATTTTGATTTTCACACACTTCAAACTGCGTCTGTGCACGTGTGTGCCGACACAGGCTTTTTAAGTTTAGATATAGCCTGGAGGACTCTCCAAACAATGCGCAGCAACAATAACCTTTGCACTTTGCACAACAAAGGATGTGCGGATAAAATCATTTTCCACCGTGACACACAGAGCCGTTTGGAGGAGCGTAACGGCCCCAGAAATTTCCTGCGACATCAAAACTTATGACCCCCGCCGAGATCAGGATGCCTCGGCCTGCAGAGGGGATCTTTGTTCTGGGAGCGCTTTGAAGAGTGCGCTCCGGCCGCTTTTTTACGCACACAGCTTATATGAGCTCCTAATTTAGCCTTTTGGAAATATCAAGTGATCGCCGGCCACCACGAAAGCTATTCAGAGGGGTTTGGATAGAGGAGTTTGCTTTTGGACTGCAGTCACGGCTGGAGGCCCATATGAGCCTGTTACCGACACAATAAGGCCTTCTGTTTGTTTTCATGTTTAGGCTGAAATATATTGTTTATCCTCCATGAAATATTAGGTAGATAAGATTCAGAGAGAATGCTTGTCTGGCTCTCTGACCTAAGGTAACCTATTTCAGGTCAGTTTGAAATAAAATGCTCACAATTCTGCTATATTTATATGAAGTATAATACGTTAACAAAATCATAAGGATCCCATGTTTCTGATTAAAAATAACCATCAATAAATATTCTATTTAACAATCCTAAATAATATACAAACGCGTGTTTTTTAAATAATAATTAAGGCTGTCCATGCTTTTATTGTTCCTATATATATTATAGGTCTGTAATAAATATAAGTCATTAAATAAAACAATAACACACACTAATCTAACGTTGTTTCTCCTGCAGCCTGTGTTTCCTGTGGCGGTGCCGGGAGCTTTGGAGCAGCCTGTCCGGGACTCTGGGAGGTCAGGCGCGGTTCAGTTTGCCGGAGTGACAGACTGTTTGGACTTCCTAACATTGTGCCTGCTTTAAAAGTTTGGTTTCATAACACTGCGGGCCTGCGAGCCCTGAAACAGGCCCGAGTCCCTCCTCAGGCAGCGTGCTGATGATGTGGAGCGGCTGACACGTGAACTCAGAGAAGAAGAGGCTGTTTACTGATCTGGAGGCTGCGCGTCACGACAACAAGGATGTTGATGTGGAGGGCACGTGACGGCCCCGCAGACAGGTGTGCTGTTCCGGCGTTTCACCTGCAGGTTGCAGCATTGTCCCTGAAAACAGGAGCAGGTCTCACCTGTCACCTGTCACACTGCTGCGCGCGCCCTGAACACAGAGCTCAGCTTGTGTGGTGAAGCCTCAACATGTGTGTGTGTGACGCTCAGCAGGAGCACGTGATACTCAGAGCGAGCAGTTTATAGACATTATGAAGGCTTTATCAAAACATATTCATATGTTGAGATGAAAATACAGAATATTTAATGCTGAAATGTGCACATTAGTTCTGATACATCCCGTTACATCAGCTCTGCGTGTCCAAACTCCAACATCAATCAGACTTCTGCCTTTAATATCGTTTCCGTATGAAGGACTTATTATTTTGAGCAGTAATTTAAATGTTACACTCGCTGTCCATTATATAAATAACAAAACAATCTGTGGCATCAGTTTGTTGTAATTTTAGAAGTGGCATCTTATTATTGTGGTATATAATCCTTCTTGGTTTGTGATTACATATGAGGTAAAATAACCGTATTATTTAGCAGAGATATGTTTAAATACAACACAGGACATACCAGCTCGGATAAAGCAGCTAAGAATAAGAAATGAAAAAAATATATATAGTGGGCATCATATTCATCCACTATAGTGGAAGTAAATATACTTAAGTACAATGTTGAAGTATTTGTACTTGTATTTCCATTAATGTATCCTCATACTTCTACTCAAATATTGTACTTTTTACTGAATTACATTTAGTTGTCACCTTTAGTTACTTTTCAGGTCAATATTTAACATGAAAAAACATGATCGATTTAAAAATAATTCTGCATTTTTCTAAATTAAACCACATAAACGCTCATTAAGTTGCTAATATTACCTCATACCTTGACATCAGTAAAATGCTGTTACATAAATTAATAAAAAATAATAATACAATACATACTATATATTTGGAATTAAAAAAAACCATCAGAGTGGGGCCATTTTTGCTTAACAAGTACTTTTACTGTTGATACTTAAGGTACATTTTGATGCTGATACTTTAGTACGTTTTTAATGCAGCTTCTACTAATTTAACAGTATGATTTTAGTACTTTTACTGAAGGGGAATATCCATCCCCTGATTAGGCATATTTTCAGGATAACTCTCAGACTGAAAGGTTTTTATTGGATGTTATATAAAACAGTGCACACCAGAATTATCAGAGGTTATCATATTAATATTAGTGGACATCCCTGACGGACTCAAAGGGCGTTTTGTCGTCTTTATATTTAATTTAGACGAATCATTTTGTTCAGGATATATATATCTTAATATATTTCCTCATGATCAGTGTCCGGTCAGTGGGTCTGGGGTCTGTTTCAGCACCGCGGAGAGCAGCTGCAGCCTCCTGCGGACACAAACAGCTGCAGGGCTCAGTGCGGAGGATTGTTGGAGGTAATCCTGAGTGTGTGCGAATAAATCTGAACATCTGGCCGACAAAAATAATCATATAGTTGCGTTTTTGATGACGGAACAAATTGAGTGTTTCTTTACATACAATGAGAGCCACGTTCCACACGTGTGTATCTTCACTGTCCGTCGTGTTTATTATTAGTTTGTGTGAAATTGTGAATCACGGCGTCGAACCGATTTCACGCACCAAATAATTCTCATATTTTAGAAATGAATATTGTGAGGCATATTTCATGTTGTTATTTTTGATAAAATACTTAAAATTATTCGTATCAATTCTGGTTTGATATAAAATAATAATCAAAATATTGGCTCATATGAACGACAATAATAATAATTTTAATAAAATGTCCTTCATTTATGATTAGTTCTTCCGGATTAATTGTCATTACTTAATATGTTAAGATGTTTTTTTAAATGTAGAGACACATTTCTTTATATTAATTAATATTATATGTTAGGATGTGTTATGTTTACCTCTGACACACTGTGTTTTATGAGCATCTGCATGACACATTAAATAACATAATATCACAATAATTATTAATTGTTTTTACAAATTTAATCTTCATTATTTTATTTGTTTACTGTGGTTGTTGCCTTGATTGCAATATATCAATATAGTGACTTTCTTTTTGCTCTTTTAAAAAGACGTTACTGGCAAATGTTCATATATGTTCTAATAATAATAATAATAACAATAATACTACTGAATTAATCAGTCTAAGAGCAGCACTATAGCAGTTTTCTAGACATTAATTTTAATTCTGATATTTTGACTTTGGCGATTTAGGAGTTAATTTTAAACAGATTATGAGACTTAACAATCCCCTCCTCTCTCTTTTTTTAGCCTCTACAGTAAATGTGCCTCAGATCTGTGTGCTGCTGAGCAGGTGTATGTCCCGCCCCCTCCGCTCTGCACACCTGCTTCTGATCTCTGAGACACCATCTGCCTTTCAAGTCTGTAATGAACAACTCTCTGCACATCAGGATCCCATTGTTTCAAGTTTTTTATTCACAAAAATACCAGGCATGCATGAATCAATCTGAGGAAAAACATCGGAGCCATTTCCATGCGTTTCTAGTGCAGCCACGTGACTCTCATCGCAGCTCAGTCAATATTTTTAATATATTTATAATATTTACAACAATATTTTATACAGCAGTTCATACAAAACATGGAAATATAAATAGGTTAATAGTTTTATGTTTCAACGTGGCGCTTGGTTGCCGTCATACAGTGGAAATGACAAATGAACCACACACACACTTTCTCTCTCTATACACACTAACACGCACACACACACACACACTGGAATGTCCTGCGGTGGCAGCAGCTCTCTGCTCAGTCACCACACAGTTAGATGTACATTGACAACACGTCTTGTTTGTTTTTTTCTCTGCAGGATGACTGACAGCATCATGATGAGTCCCACACAGTTAAACAGCTGAAGCACTGGAAGCTTTAAGAGCGCGCGCTGACTTGCACGTCGTGGGTGAAAACACACAGGTGTGACAGCAGTTCCGGTGCTTTACGACAGCAGGGAGTCTATATGGAACCCTCGCGCTTTGCTGGGCATCTGCAGCGCGTGCAGCCCGGCGTCAGGTGCGGTGTGCTGGAGGTATGTGAGTCCATCCCTGCTGGGCTCTGCCCCCTCTGACAGGTACGTGTGCTGCGCCGGGTAGCTCAGAGCGTACGGCAGTAAGTGGGCCCCTGGGGACCAGTAGAGCCGGGGGGCGTGGGTGGTGTCTGCATCCACGTAGCTGTCCTCCCTGCGTTTGAAGGGCGTGCTGAGGATGCTGTCGATGGCAAAGGAGCTGGAGAACTTGGCCCCCACCCTCTCCTCCGGGACCGGGAGGCGGGTGTCCTCACTCAGGATGTCCGGGCTCTCCTGCTCCTTGGCGGACCTCTTGGCGATGCGCTTCCTCCTGCGGCGGAACACCCCGTCAGCAAAGGTGTACTCGCTGTGCGGGTTGAGCATCCAGTAGTTGTCCTTGCCCCAGGGCCTGGAGGGGTCCCGCAGCACTTTGAGGAAGCAGTCGTTGAGTGACAGGTTGTGGCGCACGGAGTTCCTCCAGCCGGTGTAGCTGCCGCGGAAGAACGGGAACTTCTTCATCAGGTAGTCGTTGATCTCCGCCAGGGTGAGGCGGCCGCTGCTGGACTCCCGGATGGCCATGGCGATGAGCGCGATGTAGGAGTACGGGGGTTTGGGTCTGCGGGTGTAGGGCTTCCCCTTGCTGCCGTCGCCGCTCTGAATGACAGGTGCCGGGCTGTTGGCCACGCAGTCCCCGTCCGAGCCCAGCTCATCCCCGGAGAGAGGAGACGGGACTCCCCCCTCTGCGTCCATGCACAACTCCAGCGGCTTTTGCGCGAAGTGGTGCGCAGAGAAAACTTCAAGTTTCATTTTTCCTCAAAAAAAGCTGGACGGTGTGTGTCCTCCGGTCCCGTCTGCGCCGAGCAGCAGAGCAGGTGTAGCAGTCCTGACTGTCTGTGTCTGTGTGTTTGTCTGAAGCGCTGCAGGCACCCTGAGCCTCAGTGTGCAGCAGCAGAGTACAGATCTGTCTCCGGAGACACGCTTGTCTTGCTATAATATAATGCCCCGGCGAGGGACGGCCCACAGGCGGAGTTTCAATCCATTGAAGCGATTGAGTGATTTAGTGTATGTATGTTTACAATGGGACGCTACCGTGCGACGAAAAAAACAGAGGGAGGGAAGAGAGAGAGAGGGAGGAGAGAGAGAGGGCAGGTATGAAAAATAATTAGTCTGAGAGTCATCTATCTATCTACCTATCAGCTTTACGCATTATACCATCAAATAAACTTTTTTCCTGCTATATTATTAATCAACACAAAGTTTGATCAGTTCCCCTTTTTCTGCTTTCCAATTCCAGTGAAGTGCATTAAAATACGTTGTTTCTCGCTCCGGTTTTGATATTTTCCTTCTGAAATAAAACTGCGATAAAGAGCCGATTACATTGTCTGGTGTTTGGTGGGAAATATGCAAATTTTTGCGCACAACAGCAAAGCCTTCGGGCAGCGCTGAGAGCCTCCCTGCTGATGTTTAATAACAAGGAAAACAGTTGATTGGCAGAAAGAATAGAGCGGAATAAACGGAGCCTGTTTACTCCAACCTGTTACTCTTCCTGCCGGTGGAACGGGGAAGTAACGCGGACGCACAATTGAAATAAGAGAGATGCGTTTGGATAACTTCCACCTCGCGCACAGTGATTGATATCCAAGATCTCCGATTAAGCAAGAGGTTTGAGGGAATTTAAAAGGAAAATGAGGTCGTGCAGAGTTCAGAGGACCATCGCACCTGCATGCAAAGACACAGTGAAGCAACAGAAGCGATTCACTGTGAACCGGTGATGCAAATAAGCAGAGAGGGAGTCTGTCAAAACATCTGTTAGACATAAAGGGGTCCAGATGGTCCTAACAACCTGTACATCGTTTTCTTGGCTTAAAAATGTGATTATATTTTGAATTTAGATGTTGTATTTGTTTGAGAAACATCTATAATAAAACATTTTGATATGAGCAACCAGTGGCATTCATGTATTTGCAAAAATTGCACCAAAGTCCCAAACTGTTTAATGAGAGCCAGGGCCGGAACAAGAGATTCTGTGTTCCCAAGCAGAATCTATCATTATTCCAGAGGAGGCTGGAGGTTATTTTGTTTGTCAAGCTGCAGGTCGACTCACATTAAGGACCTCTGTAGTCACTTTTTTAGACTTCTGCACAGCATGTTAACAGGGACAAACAAATTGCTTGAGTTAACCGTTTATGAGCTACCACTGGTTATAACTGCCTGCAAAGAAATTCATCAACAATCAATTTCTTTGACTTAAACTTCCAGCTGTTTCATGATGTAACAAGTTATTCATTCAATTTAAATTGAAATGCTCACTGGAAATCTTTAGATGATTTCTATTTCCATTTCTATACTCCAACACACAGTGCAGTGTATGAAATCCACACATATTTCTAAATTAAAAAGGGCTTGGTGGGCGTTAATGTGATAGTTTATAAAGTGATTCAACAAATCTGCCAACAAAAAGTATTGAAACTATGTAATTACTTAATCTTATGTAAATCTCAAATGAAATAAACTAAAATCGGACATAAAGGATATCAAATAACTTGAAATGTAATGTAAACATGAAACGTGTGAGTAAAGTTTCCTTTTTATAGGAAAACTTAAAAAAACAAGTTTATTGCAACTATGGGAAAAAAATGCACAAGAGGACTTTACACTGTTATTATGCGATGCCCTCCATCGATAACTTAGTTTTCCAGCTCAAAGAGAAGAAAATCAAGCATAAAATTGTTCTGAATATACAGAGAGACACCAGGTGTTTTTAAACATTGCAGGTACGGTGGCTTAACCTTTCTGACCCTGATGTCCAGTTGATATCTGACCCATAAATCAACGCCATGTCACATTTGTCTGCAGACGTTTAGTAAATTACAGTCATAAGCTCCTATTTGTGGGGAGTGTATCTTCCCCAACAGGTTCTAAGTAAACCGACTTCGCTGACACCTGTAAACCAAATGTCTGTTTGTCCCACTAACTCTTCTCCTGTCAGCAGCTCTCAGAGAGCGGCTGGAGAGTTAACATGAGTTATGAGCTTGGCCCCGGGCCAGTAATAACCATTAAACTGTCTTCTCCGGCACTCCTCCTGTCTCAGCGGCTCGGACTTTGCTGGAACCTGAACGACTTACTGTAAGTTCAACTCTGTACACCAAACATATACATTCATGTCTGTGCACCTGCACTGTGTTTCTGAAAGATTTATAGCGATCTTGAGGTGAGTTTTGGGAATCATGCTATAGAGAAACCACATGAAAGGAATCCACAGTGATATCATAGAATATAAGGTAACAGTCTGATCCTGACAGCGCCGGGATCTGATTCCTTGTTTGGCATCCGGAGCCGTTTGTGTGTCTACATGTTTAAATTTTATCACCTAATTATCACCGTGACTGTACATGACAGGCATGAGTTAACATCTCATCGCACGTAG
>CAFUXE010000168.1:192139-207133 GCA_903364295.1 Serranus cabrilla | reverse complement strand
GGAGCCAACAAGGGTATAATTAAAGTAATTAAGGAAAGAGGTGAAGTACAGGTGAAGCACAGGTGAAAGGCAGCCTGGCACCGCCGGGGCCTGAGTCTCACGGGAAGGTAGTGATGTCACTCCGGGTCCCCCTCGCCATACACGCAATATGTTTTACACCTCGAACTAGCAGTGTGCAAAAGGGGGCTCTTTCCTTTCTTTTTTTAAACTTTGAAGCAGTTTGTGTGTGAATTAACTAGAAACTTTCATAACTAACTTTTGCTCTAATGTCACAGCAGAGGGGCTGCGGATGTTTGGTCATCATGCAAGTCTTGTTTTTCAAATTGATCTCAAGTCCACAAATAGGTTGTTTGCACAGGCAGCAAAATACGACTCATATTTACATTTTAGACTGTCCTCCGCTGCCATCTTGCTGATGTAGTAGTGATGATTGACGCTGATGTAGAGTTTAAATGGCGGTCGTCACACTCTAGGAAGGAAGTGGATGGGTCAAACAAATGGCGGACTTCCCCCCATTAGAACAGGGTTCATGTCCTGTGTGATAACAAAAGAAACTGACTTTTTACATGTATTTTACGAAACTTTGGTGGCTCACGTCACCCTCGTAACGTCTTCACTTCCGGCATTAAGGTACTTTTTTTTACTGTTTAAACTGTCTTTTATCACACCTAACCAGGAAGTTTTTTGCCCTTAAACTAGATCAGTACTTTTGTAGTCTAAATCCACAGAAACTGCAGCCTTTTTTACAACCGTGGTCCGTACGTATATGTATAATGACGTGTGTGTTGTTTTTAGAAGGCTCTGCTCTCCCTCGTTTGACAAACGCTGATATGAGTCGTTATAAGTGGTATTGACGAACGCTCTGTTCTGTCGTTTAGGTTGAAGATCTATGTTCATGTGCAATAAGGTTTTTTTTACTTAGGATGCATGCAGCACCCTCACTTTCCATCTTATTTATGTTATATTCTTCTGTGCATTATAGTATTTTTATTCAGTATTGTTATATAGTATTTTTCTACCTTGCACTGTTTGTGCATATACATTTTTCATACATTTTCTTGCATCTGTAATTGAGCTCCTATGACATTTCATTGTACTTGTGCATTGAGGTATCTTATGTTATCTTATCTCAGGGTGACCCAAAGTCCCCCAACTGGTACATAACCTTACAGCAAAAGAAGAGCTGCCCCTTTAAGCATTTTTTCTAACTTTGCATGCACAGTATACATACGTGTGTTTGCATGAGCAGATGTCTACTTTTGTGCAAACATTTGATGCCTCCTTTATCCTCGACATTGCACAGCCCAAAGACTGCATCATCAGCTGAACATCTCTGGTGCCTTTGCACAGATTTTGCAAAAACTCAGATGATGTTCTGCAGTCTACAGAAACTCAAAACACCACGGCATGCTGGGAGAAGCCGACCTGAGTGCACCCCTTAATCCTGCCTGGTAAACGTTACTGTAAGTGCGTGTCTGTCAGTGAACCTCCACCATGCGGGCAGCACAGGCTCAGTACCTGCCCTATCTTCCGCTATCGTCCAATTCAGCTCTTCACACGCTAGAGTCCCCTCGCATGCCGGGCTGGGAGGCGTGGAGGGAGTGCAGGGTGTGGGGGGGTGAGGGGGGGGTGGATAAAGAAGAAAAAGGAGCAATGATTGATCTTAGCCATAGACACCTCGCTTTATCGCTGCAGCTGATAGGACCTACCTCCATTCAGCAGTGCTGTAGGCTGTTTTTGTGTAAGCATAAACACGGGGCCAAATCAGTACCTGCGCTGCACTGTTTACCTGGCAGCCGTTCAGCCCTTTTCTGTCTAAACTTGAAATAGGATCCAAACACTCTACTCACGCATAGTGGTTTGCACGAGATGCTTTGCCTGCCTCTCAACCTACCGCGGGGCTCCGTAGTGCTATTTTTGCACCGTCTGAACCTTAACCGCCCCTCTTATTTCTTTGATTGAGAGGTGGAACATCTAGCTCCGGGGCTTTAACTGCAAACATAGCACTGATTTTGAGCAGTTACCAAGGAGTCATACCACAGACAACCCCAACAAACACCTCGCTGAGTGACAACATTAGTGCCTGGGTTATATTTAGATCACATTTTTCTCATCAGCATGTATAACCACAATTAACCGTTTTAAAAAGAGCTATCACACGAATATATCCTGGAGTTTTTTTTTTACCTTCTTTACCATTTAACCTTTTGCTTGTCATGCAGAACATTATAAAGTATGTGACTGAAAATGCATGCAACTGTACTTTTTACCTTCATTTTAATATAAATTTAGCTTTTTGGGAATTTCAAAAAGGGGTTCATAAGCTTGTACTTTACTGAAGCTGACAGTATGGTGGATTAAATAGAAAAGATAATATGTTGCATAATTCAGCAGTGCAGCACTTTAAAGGAGCACGCCACCAAATTTACATATGAAGTTCAGTTTACTTATTATTATTCAGCCTGCGAAAAAAACATTGAACGAATGTCTTCTGTTGCTCTGAGAGGAGCTTTTTTCAGTCTGAAAAGTTACCCCGATGATTTCAACAATACACTACTATAGAAATCGGACAAAAAGCCCTGAATTAGAAAGAAATCAGAAGGAAATCAGCAGTCACTGCTGAAAGTGAAAACCATTGTGTGTGAATTTTTTAAAACCCTGATTTGAGAGATGCTCAGAACCCAAAGCCAATGACAGCGTAAGATTTTGCAGAAGGGAAATAATAGGGGGCGAAGGAGTCCTAAAACCTGCAAAATCATTGCAAAATTATTTATTATTTGCTTCAACTCTTTTTGCAGAGCAGACAGTCCTTGTTGCCTGAGTCTCTCCAACCATTCTCTCCTCTATTTTCCTCTTTTTCTGTGTTGGTTTTCACTGCAAATTAGCCCACAAATAACTTGAATCAGTAGCTTCTTGCTGACATCTATTTTTTGTTGAAATAACTCCTGTCTTGTCATATTATATCTCACGTATGTTTCATAGTTTGGACAGACGTGTAATGTGCAAGCAACTTTATAATACCCTGATATAAGACAGACAGCCATGTGAACAGGACAGCAAATCGACGGCTGATTAAGTTGTATTGGTCGTGCTGTTAGCAAGTATTTGATTAGCTAATTTATGAGGTACTTCAGTCACTGGATCAATTTTCTTAACCCACTCAGGTCTTCAATCCCATTTTAGAGCTTTATAAAGTTCCACAACATCAAATTGTCATGTGAATTTGATCAAATAGCTAATTTTTTTACTTCTACATTCAGAGAGGCAGCTCTAATACACTGTGAATAAATCATAGGTTCCTCCCCATCATAAAATAATAAATACCAATTTAGAATTATGCCTCTTCTCTTTCTGTATAAAGTGGGACCACAGAGTAGAGAAACTCTAGACCAAGCCTTCCTCCCCAACTTAAATATTAAACGTATTAGCATTAGTTCTTGCTTCAGGTATTTTTCTAACCTCTGTAGACTTTACACGGCTCACTGCAGAGGTAATTAGAAACCTGGGCTCCGGGGCAGATGCTGCTGTTTGTAGTAAGTGCTATTAGATATTGATCCGGTGATAATTCGTAAATTATTATCATTAAGGATCGGAAGTTTGATTGGGGGGAAAAACGGCCTAATCTCCTCCAGCTGGCTGCAGGGTTATAATACGTCCTGCATTGATCCAGTGGAGCAAACAGCAGCTGCTGGGCTGCACAGGAAACCCCAACACACACATATATAAGATCATATAAAGCAGAATATAAAGACAGTGTTGCACTATGGAACTTTAACATATTAAATATTATGTCTGTGACAGAATAATCGAGGCAAAAGAGGTTGAAGATGATGTTCATGATCTTATTCTGAAGGATTCAGAATATATTCTTCTGCATCTTTAACATTTCATCACAAAGTTGATGACAAGATTTATTATTTTAGCTTTTGGTATCAAAAGAAGGCCAAAGAAACTCACTATCCTGCTAAAAAAGTGTGTTGCCTCATGTAGCCTGTGGCTGGGCTTTTCACACGGTTTTCCAAACTGAACTGATGCTTTAATGGATAGATTTCCTTGTTGATCTATACCATGGAAGTGCTTTGACTGTAAGTATCATAATATTGTCTATGGGAGAACTGTATTAATTTTACTGACCTGCTGGAAACCAAGGATGTCCAAAATGCAAAAGTTCTGGTCTTTTACATATAAAACCAAGTGTTAAATGTGAATAAAACACAAAACATTCACAAAACCACAAGTTTATGAGTTTGAACAATCAATACACTGTATTTATGTAATATGTCATGAATGATTATCAAATTATCCCATCCCAACTTCTTTCGGAATAGGTGTTGAGTTTGGTAGGAATAGCTTTATCAGGATTAACAGACAGTAGTTCATTTATTACATGTATTTGGTTGCTACAGAGGATTTGTTGATGAAAACACCAGGCTGTTCCGTCCCATAAAACCCCATCATCAGTTAGGATGATATCAGCCGCCGACGTCTAGTTTTCGGTGTGATTTTTGGCACAAGCCCCGGCTCTTGTGTTTAATTTGGAAATGGATCCGACTTCTGAATGTACGTACTTTAAGATTGGTTAACTCCCCCTGCATGCCAGAGGAACCGGTTTGGCCGTTGGGGCAGCCAGGTGGATGGCGGGGAGGGAGAAATAAAAAGGTTCAGAGGCAGAAACTGCAGCACCTGTTTGATGACCAGGTGAGAGACGGGATTGTAATGCAGCAGTGGGATTTCAGTGAAATGACCCTCAGCTGTTCCACAGAGAGCAGAGCACTGAGAGTTCACTGAGGGGTCAGATGATGTGTCAGTGAATGGTGTCCAATGAAGAAGAAAAACCATAATTGCTGCTGGTTCTTGTCAGGAGATGTGTCGCTGCCACACCACTCTAATTGAACTTTCTCTTTAAAGGCGTTGTAAGAAAACAGGCGGTAACTATTTATACAGCTACACACCTGACCAGGCATCCATCCAAACAAAAGGTCTTGAACCCAGCCCTTGCGTGCCTATCCAACCCAGACATCTGATTAATTATAGTGTGGCCGTTAAGGCGAAGAAAAACTAGCTGATGAAAAGTCAGCGAGTCTGCAGGCTCGACCTGCCCAAACAGCATCATGCGTGTTAGCTTGTAAAACCCTCCGTCCCGCCCCCCGCCCCCCTCCTCTCTCCGTGCGTTTCCTCCCTCACGCCCCCTCGCTGCCTCCCTCCTCCTCTGCTCCGGGCCCATTCGTGCAGACGAGGTAAAACATCTCCCTCGCTGTGTCAGAGCCCCGCAGGTGGGCCCCGCGTGCCCAGGTAGATAATATCACTGTTACTATAGACTGTGTTTGGGTTAGCTCAAAAACACTTTTCACGGCAGCAGCAAAACAAAGTGCTGTGCTGTGCAGCGCGTGATAACAGCGGGAGCTGCTCCCTACAAATTAACCTGTGGAAACACTTTGGCCTCGCACGAAACACACACACATAATACCTGCTCCTCCTTTTTTTTAACATGAGTTTACACGATGATCCTCTGGGAGCATGGAAAAGTTTTATGAGATTTCTAGAGATTTAGGAGAAGTCTCTTCTCAGTAATCCACCAAAGGAATAATGTTAATCCGAAACAGTGAAATAAGCCTTTAATGTCGTGCTGGTTATGTTATAGGGCGGCGCTGCCTTGTGTCCACATTGAAAGCATTGGACTGATTGGAGAAGTCACTCTGTTTCTAATCTGCATACTGCTCGAGCAGGAGACTTTATAAATTGACTTTCTTTAAACAAAAGAGGCATGAATAGCTCGAATGTGCTCAGGGCCAGAAGCTGGGATGGCTTCCATAAACAGATCACCCAGGTGGTCCATGTGTGAGAGCGGGAGCCGAGTGCTGCTTGAGAGGCCTGCTGCTGCAATCACAGACCTGGATCTTCTTATTTCAGGAGCTCCCTCTGTCTCTGAGCAAAAGTCTCAACTTCTATTGAGGCCATGAGGATCTGATTGGTAGTATTTGCAGCTGTCTGGCACCAAATCGTTCTTGTTGCACAAAGGAGTTAAAGAAGACAGAAGCACAGAAAGCGTAGCTGAGAGAGCAGCGAAGTTTAACTCTGACTGAACCAGAGATTTGTTGATTCTGTGTCCTGATACTTTTACATGTGCAGTTGCTCCTCTCAGGCTGCGATGCTCTCATGTTGGGGGACATTTTTCTGCAGACAGTATTCAGAAACTCTGGTAATTGCCTCTGCAAACTTGTGTCTTTAATTTGGGTTTTATAAAAGTTTTTAGAAAAAGATTGAACTAAAAAGATTAAGTATTTGCAAAGTATATTATTTTTATCTGAGGTGCAACTAAACATGATTTTAAGTTTTTCTTATTATTCATTAGTTCTTATTGAGTTATGTTAAGTATATTGGTAATGAAATAGCTGAAGAAATTTGAGCCAAATTGGTCAGTTTTTCTACAGAAAACAAGTTTACTTGACTGTTCTGGTCTGAACCTTCTTGGGACATCAATGACATTAATAAGATTGAAATGATGCAGAAACCAGTTTAATTTGTGATTGTAAGTCCAAACATCTTGCTTTAAACCATCTCACACACCAGGCCTGGACTTTAGTTACTAGAAAATCAGATCATTTAGCAACAGGAGATTTCCTTGGTATCGTTTAACCATAACAACAGTTTTAGTTTTTGCATTTTTGCACCTTGTTGTCAAACCTATGACCTATTCAAAGAATATAGATACAATCTTTTTCATTGAATCAATACTGTTAGCACTTGTAGATGTTCTTGCAACACATTCTCATGAACAGGCTCGTTTGATTTAATAAGAACATTTTTCGCCGCGTGTTTCTGCCAAATGTGACACGTGCAGAGCACCTTTTTCATCATAATCACTGATTTTAACATTTTAGTTTGAACAGGACCCGAACACCGGTGTCCGGGGGTTAAACATTTCTTTGCTTCGTCACTGGTCCAAATTCTGTGGGATTGCTATGATATCAGTGCATTACTTTTCATAGAGAGAAGTTTTGTCTTTCTCAGGTCGATTAGAAAACATAAATCATTCCTCTTATTCACTGATCTGGAGATGATAGTCCTTTATTGTGCTTCTCCACTAATATCACTCTATGTTCCTAATATTCTGTCTCTATTGTCTTATAAGTTTCCTCAGCAAGATGCTTTTTGTTTCGCTATGATTATTTTACTTTAATCGCCTCATTATTTAGTTTTGTTTTTACTTTTCTACTAACATGCTCTATAAATAAATGGACTTGACCTGACTTGTAAAAACAGGAGTGCCGATGCTAAAAACAGCCCCAAACACGGGCACCTCCAGTTCCCTCCACACCCAAATGCAATCACATGAATGTAATTGCAAACGGAAAAGGCGAAAGAAAGATCTTTGGGTGTCAAGTGGCAGGTTTGTCAAACTCAGCGTAATGTAGTATTTGTTAAAAGCTCATTCCTCCTGAGCCCGACTGTAACTGTGGGACTCTGCTGCTGCACTTGTTTATACTTTAAAGTTTATATTGAGCTGCAGCAGACAGACTCAGGCCTCGGAGCTACAGCATAACGGCTCAATATCTTATACATGGAAAAATACATTCCTCACACCTACACACATACGTCACGTCACGTGACGGGTGTATTCTCCGTCTTCAAGCAGGTGAGGGATCACACAAACAATGCCAGACGCCTGTCTGCTTTATGCAATGTTTAGATAGCATTTTACATAACTAGCGTGTTTTTGCGGCCTCTGTTATCGCGGGTCGAGCATGTTTCGTGAATGACATTGACCTCGGGCCTCTGCTGTCCCATCACCTGCAGCCCCTATCTCCATGTTATCACAGCGACCCGAGGCAGAGCGCGGGGTTAGTGTGCTCCGCCGTGGTTTATGTACAGTGTGCGTGACAGATCACCTGTCACATGCCGCCTGGTCATTCACTCAACATGTCCAAACATACTTGTGCTATTAGCCGCTCGCCCGTGTTTGTCTGAAAAAAGGATTAGCGTGAAATATGAGGAAACAGTGACTGACAGTATGTGACTCTGAGGGTAACCCAGCTAGTGTTTCACAATGCTTAATAGCGTCAGGTAATAGCTGTGAGTCATTGTTGAGAGTTTGCCATCGCGTGTGTGTTGAGCAGTTGAGGTTAGGCCTGTGTGTACGGTGTGTGAGTGTGTAGGTGCTATTAAAAACAGGTTCTTCTGAAATGTTTTTTTGGCAGATATCAGCAGCGCAGGGATCACCAGATACAGGGGGTTCCCTCCGCACTCACAAACAAAGCTCATTTAGATTTCCTGGCTTTTATTTAGTCTTGGGTTTGGCATTTAGGCTTAACCTGTAATGAATCAGGTCATTACTCATAAGGGTTTGGAGTGTTTGTCTGTGGCTTTAGTCCTGCAAAAGTTTCTGTTATTGTTTTTGTTCGACATGCTCGCTCTCTGACTGCAGCTCTAAAAATAACACCAAGTCCATAATTATGGTTTTAACCTAAACCCCCCCTCCTCCTCCTCCTCTCCTCCTGCTCCTTCTCCTCCACTCCTTGCTCCTTTTCTCCTGCTCAGCACCTGTGCTGTTTTACGGTGTGTCTTTGTGTGTGCTCACCAGGTAATTTACGGCACGGCTGCTGTCAGTTTGTCTGATTTTGCGTAAGGAACGCAGCCTGTGATGCACAGCAAACCCAACGGCTTTATATTTCAGTGGAAACTTTGTCTGATGGCATGAAGTCCTGGCCCTCAATAACAATCAGGAGTTTATTTATAGTTCTCCTGTTGTGTTAGCAGGCGAGGCGCGGCGCGGAGGATAAAGTGTCACCTCTTAGAATTCCTCTGCGTGCCTCAGGACATGTTGGCAATAAATTAACAACAAAACTTTAGAGAGTACACATTTAAACAACAACCTGCACCGATTATAAAGAACATGCGGGTGTTACGCAGGTAATACTTTCAGTTTAAATACTTCAGTGGTTCCTCAGGGGACAACTTAGCCTGTAAACACAATTCATGTACACACAAACAAAACAATCCAAGTAAACAAGGAAGTTAGTTTATCAGTCTATGCACAAAGTAAACTGACTGCACAGAAAAATGCAGTCGAGAGTCGTCCACGAAAATCAATTGCAAAGATGAAAATAACATAAAAATATGGAATAACAGCACTGGCATTGATGACAGAGGGCCATGCAGAAAACCAGAAAATAACCAGTCAAATAACTGTAACCGCTATAATTTATTTTACAGATAATTTCTTTAAAAATAGAGTAAATATCTGTATTTAAAAAATATAAATTTGGAGAAAAATAATAATAATAAATATGTTTTTTTCTTGTAATACTTTTTTTAACATTAAATTTCTTATTTTGTGTGTGTGTGTGTGTGTGTGTGTGTTATAGAATTCACCGTAATTTAACACTCAAGAACATTAAGCAATTGAGTAATAATGTAAAATAAAGATATATATATAATATCCCATTATATTAATTTACAAATTTCAGCTTCCATTTTATGGTTCAAATTTGTAATATTTGGAAAATAACTTTTTTTACAGTGTTTAAGTCTTCATCACTAACTAACAGAAGCTGAGTAATGTATTAAACGTTAGCTAGTGATACTTAAAATACTCAAATTAACCATAAAATATAATGCCTGCATTTCATGTCCCGTTCAGATGTCACACTGTGTAAGAAATCAGAGCACTGTGACTGTAAAATGAGCCTGACATGAGCTGTCAGAGACAAAAATAACTCTGAGGTTGACATTAGTA
The DNA here is from genome assembly GCA_903364295.1 of Serranus cabrilla. Classification (NCBI taxonomy): domain Eukaryota; kingdom Metazoa; phylum Chordata; class Actinopteri; order Perciformes; family Serranidae; genus Serranus; species Serranus cabrilla. The sequence goes on along the minus strand of CAFUXE010000168.1, from coordinate 197,397 downwards.
AACGATGACTCAGCAGACGGTGGTGACAGACTGGAGCATCTTGTTTGAATGTTTAGTCAAGACGCACTAACATAACAAGATCTATTTCAATATTTGCCACGTTTACGTACTTAAACCATAGTTGTTTTTCATAACCACGGTCTTTCCCAAATCGTAATCACACTATAAAGGGAAAACAGTTCAAGCAGGACGCTATTTTTGTTTAAATGATGGAGTGATTTTGAAATTGATCCAGTATCAACAGCTCTGGAGTAGCAACTAAACATGCATTTTCACTAAAGTGTTTGTGTTTGTCACTGATATTCTCAGGTTGTGACTGTGAACATCAGTGAGAGTTGGAGGAAGGAGTTCCTGGAAGAGTTAGTTGTGTTGGAGAGCAGAAAGTGTCGCTATTATCGAAAATATTTTCTATAAAAACATGTTTTCTTTCCTACACATTTCTGACTTTTTCCTACAAGACTTTGCATCATTTTCCCTAAATAAAAACAATATATAGGGTGTTTGTACAGGTAGAAAAATACGACTCATATTTACATTTTAGACTCTCCTCCGCCGCCATCTTGCTGACGTAGTTGTAATGAGTGATGGTGATGTGGAGCCACACTCGGGGCGGGATTGGTCGAACAAACAGCTGACTTTCACAAAGGAGAACTGGTTCGTGTCCCATGTGAAAACAAAAGTTAACATTTATATTTTTACAACTTATATTTTTTACATAACTTCCAGTAGTCATGTCACCCTTGTAACAACTTCACATCCGGCATTTACGTACATTTATTAACTGTTTAAACTGTCTTTTTTAACGCCTAACTAGGAAGTTTTTTGCTCTAAACCTAGGTCAGTGGCCTTGTAGCATAAATTCACCAAAAACTGCAGCTTTTTACTACCACGAACCGTACGTGTATGCTCCGCTGTACCACAAGCATCTTTTGACAAACACTCATATGTGTCGTTATTGGTGGTATTGACAAACAGTCTATTCTGTCTATTAGAGATCTTGTTGAAATATCTTTATAGACAAATTGGCTAGAAAAATGACATTGCAGCCTGTTCTGCTGTTCCCGCTGCAGTGCTCTTGCTAAATACTGGATGAGTTTTAAAAAATGAATTGGTGACGTCCAGAAACATCGTGAACACAGCAAAATGAAAAGGAAAGAGAAAAAACTTCCAGTGGGTCATAAGTGAAGATTGAGAGGGGGACTTTAGAAAATCCTGCACAGTGTTCCTTTGAACGGTCCGGTGGCTGAGATGTAACAGCAGTCTTATCACCTTTCTCCTTCTCACCTCCTCTGCACAGTCAGCCGAGCGGCTCCGGCAGCGGCCGGCTGCTGCCTATCAGTCCCCTCATCGCTTCTCTGTTTCTGCCGCAGTCAGATTACCACGCATGCGACAATAACGTGCCAGCGTATGCGGGCGTTTTCTGCCCGTTCAGAGTGCTGGCACGCTCAGCGAGGTGTGTGATGTCACAGAGGCAGGGCCACAGATCCCATCTGCCTGAGCCGAGCAGCTACGGCACAACAACACAGTGCACAAAACAATCAATCAGATAATGTCGCTAAGCTTTAAAGAGGCTGTTTCTTCTCCATCGCGTGTCTTTTAAAGAGTACATCAAACTCCCCGAGAGGTCTTAACACTTCAAAGAAAACACAGAACTAGATTTTTGTTCTTTTGATCTTCATTTGAAGTTTTGCATGACAAAAACATCAAGTGGAGATTCTGCTCTTTGTTTGCCTTTTCATGTTTTGAACTCAAACAAGAGAGCTACTGCTTTTTAGGTGCTCATGTGGTACGCATTGCTCCAAACACTGAACACATGTTTGCACATCTAAGTATAACATTTTATTACTAATCCGGTCTGTGCATCCTTGTAAACATGACAGCAACATAAAGATGCATCCAGAGACCCCAGAGTGGAGGTGAACTCCCAACACCTGGATGTCCTTTTCCAGACTTCTGTAATAACTTTATTATGAGTCTTTTGTTAAACCTGACACATAGAAATACTGCAAAGATCAGACAAGTCACAGCCACATTCAGTTATTATGTAACAAACACACTTATTTGAACTCAATGATCTTTTTCCTAAACTTAACACAGTAGTTTTCCTGCAGAAACTGTGAATGAAGTGAAGCATCACTGCTCTATAGATTAAGACACTAATGTACAGACTCCAATTAGTCTCGGGTTGGAAAAATTGTGCAAAATTAAACAATTTAAAAGCATTAATTGCTAATTTTTCAGCTGTGCAGACATTAGCTGTGTCTGGATTGTAGACATCTGTCCAGTTTCCTCATTTTTCTTCTTCTTGTGTCTGTGTTCATGAAGATGAGATAATGAGATAATCATCTCTGGAGTGGAGTCATACATTCTTGGTGAGCACGCATTTTCTGCTTCAATTAAAGAGACAATTTTCACAACCTCACTTCAACTCAACTTACGGGAATTTTCAAAGGTTTCCGTCATCTAACATCTCTGAAATTACTGCACGTTGCACTGCAAATCTTCCTGCATGTAGCTGTTTCTTTCTGAGGTTTTCAACTCAGTTTATACAGATCTGTCTTCTTAAAGTTCTTGTGTCAGAATTTACTCTGTATTTGCAACTCTAATTGCATTTGCTTTTTCTGCCATTTCAGTTCAATGTGCACTAAAATTGTCAAGTCTACGCACTTAATGAGTCATCAAAAACAATTTCATCATCCAAATAAATCACTCACTATTGTTAATATCTCATTTATGTGACACAGTAATGGTTCAAAAGTGTCTAAAAACTTAATTTACTGCATTTACTGCATGGGAGGGTTTACAAAAGAAGTTGGTATCTGTGGTTTAGTCCAGGAAATAAACTGGTGCAGCAGGATGGGCTGATACCTCACAGCATGCCACCATTATCTGATCACGCTTTGTCACTTTAAAACAGCTTAACTTTATATTTTTAGATGACCAAAATGTTCATATAATCTGTTCCTGTTTGTGTTAGTTAACCCTGCAGAGACAAACATGTAAGAGCTGAGGGAAGTCTGAGTGGAATGAAAAAAAAAAGGTGAAGGAATGTGTTTAAACTGCACAAAAAGCAGACTTTCAACATTATTTGTGAAACAGACGTAAATATGTTAGTCACTTTCTGCCTGTAGTAAAAACACACACACACACTTTCCCTGTGCAGCACACAGGTGCGTGAGAATTTCTTACACTTGATTAAATGAGCTGTGCTCTCGGATCAGATAAGCCTTATCAGATCTGTGCTCGAGTCGTTCTGTATAAACATCCAAGATAATCTGTGCGTGTGTTTGGGTGTGCTTGTGTGTCTGTGGGTGCACACACACAAACACACACTCTCAATAGAATATGTGGTTGCATGTTTACATAGGATAGATCTCAGAACAGGAGCTCGGGTTCAAACCTAAACAGGGCAGTAAATCTGAACTGGCAGCCTGCCGCGGGGCGACCGGGCCCGTGACTGACAGACTCACCTGAGCCCGTGTCCCAGGTGTGATCACACCGGCCTCATCCACATGGTCGAGGCCAGGTGCATACCCCACATTGTTGTACCCTGTGTCTTTGCGTCAGCGCTCACGGAGCATGTGCTAATCCTGCAGGTATTTGCACTAAATTTTCCCTAAAGGGCAAATATCCTTGAGCTTTTCACTCAAGAGCTCTGCTGAAGATTGATCCAGCAGACGATTCTGGCTGCACAAGGAATCTTAGACATTTCTGGAGCAAAAACAACACTTCACAGATGTCTAATTTGTTAAATTACAACAGCTGAATGTCTAACAGAAACGCTGAGTGACAACTTGGAGTCTTAAAGTCTTATTTTCTTTAGAGCGCTAAAAAGAATCTGCCAAAGGGGAGACATCCTTTCACTTGCTTCACCTTGTTTCAAGGATTTTCAAAGATCAACTTTCTCCACATCTGTGCAGGAATCTGGCTTATCCTGTCCAGTTTCAGGAGGCAGACGCTCTTATTCTGTGATTTGGGCTACAAAAACACTGACTTTGGTTTAGGCGTTATAAAAGACAGTTTAAAAAGTAAGCAAATATATCGTAAATGCCTGAAGTTATGTAAAAAAAAGTTAGGTTAAAAGAAAACGTGACTCACAAACTGTGAGCTGGAGAAGTTACATAAAATGAACACTTTCACTGCTTTAAACTCCGCCTCGCGGCCTGTCATTACTATCCATCACCATCACTGAGAGACGTTGTTAAACCAGGGAATACGTGCGCCCAGCATGAGAAAAGATCCTCATTGACTTTATATTGGCTTTGTTTTCGTGCTCGTGGCACGTTATTTTTACACATTACGTGCCACCAGCACAGACTTCGGTGTTAAGATGTCGTGGTCATTTCATGTAACTGTGGGATCAGGCTGAACGTCAAAATATGGACAAGTGGACCAGCTGGGGTTGCTTACTTCTTTGCATTTTAATTTTTCAAAGTTTTGTGCAACCCAGATGCAGCTCACATGAGTGACATGCAGTTTCTTAATGTGTCTTTAGGTTTTCCAGTGCAGTGTGTTCCCTCTAATCTGGTGTGTGATGCCACTGTCCAGACAGCAGACCTTACTCCCCTCTGCAGTTGCCATGTTCACACACACAAACTCATCACTATGAGCAGCAGCAGTCTCTGCAGCCAGCCTCCTCCTGACGTACGCAGGCTCAGGCCGGTACGTAGAGCCAGACATTCCTGCGTCCTGTCGTCTGACGCTGCAGCTCCGAGGAGCGAAGCCGAGTGACGCACAACACAAAGACTCACCTGCTCCTCTGGTTCGTGTTATTGTTTTCTTTCGGGGCAGAGTGTGTTTCACTGCCAGCCAAGTATTGAGGGCTGGACATGCTTCAACCAGCATCTGTCTCTTTCAGCTCTGAAAGTAGAAACACATGTACTTATTTCTATGTTCTCGATATAAAATCTGAACTGCTAAGTAACTGCAGTTTTCAGAGAAGTAGTGTACATTCCAGCTTGTACTTAAGAAGAGTACTTGAGTAGATGTATGCGGTTACTTTTGGTCCTTAGTGTGTGTGTGTACTCAAAGGGGAGATTATCTCCTCCTGATTAAGGAAACTGGGGAACACCTGCCAAAATACTGGTTACTTTGGTACATACCGAGAAGAGTGTGTGTGTATGTGTGTGTTTTGTTGTCTGCCAACGTGATAAGCAGATAAGATAAGTAACATGTAAGCAGAGTCATGGCGGTAGCAGGCGAGTCGCACGCCATGAGCTCCTCCAGCCTCCAACACATCTCCTTTACCTCCAGGTACT
>CAFUXE010000168.1:150508-177697 GCA_903364295.1 Serranus cabrilla | reverse complement strand
TAGAATGCTAAACTAGTTCAGTTCTAGAATGTTAGTTGCAGTTCTAGAATGCTAAACTAGTTCAGTTCTAGAATGCTAAATGAATTCAGTCCTAGAATTTTAGTTGCAGTTCTAGAATGCTAGTTGGTGTTCTAGAATACTAAATGAGTTCAGCTCCAGAATAATAGGTTGGAAGATTTATCCATCTCTAATTGAGAATCAAAGGTAATTGGCAGTGGGTTTTTAGGGGGAGATAGCAGGTAAACAATACATCCCACATAGAAGTGGTGAACATCATCTGAAAGCTGGAACCTGAAGGTTAATGTGTTAATGCTCAGCAATGTGTGTCACGATGTTTGGGTCAAAAATATCTCATAAAAATGACTTTAGTCATCAAAACAAGAGGAGGAGTCTAAAATATAAAACATATTCTGGTTTGTGTTCTGTCATCATTTTAAAAAAATATTCAGTATCAACCTACAATGTAGATGTAAATAATAAAAAATAAAGAAAAAGAGAAGGCGTGTCCAAACTTTTGACTGGTACTGTATAAAAAAGAAGCGAGCTCATAGCAGTGAACTTGGATTTCTGAGTAGCTGCTGCAACCCGACCCAGCAGAGCAGGAGGGATTTACTGAAATCTCACTTCTCACTTTTGACCTCCGCTTTGATTTCTGTACTCCGCTCCAGATAAAAGGCCCCTCAGCTCTCTGGGGACCGCGTACTGTACAACTGGGTATGTGACACACCGGTAGACGTGACCCACTTCACACAGCAACACAATCAGGACCAGGATGTAGCCTATTACATAAACCACCATCACAGCTTGTAATGCAACATCCTGAAGTGAATCCAGGGCGTTTTCTTTCTTTCTCCTCCTCTGTGAATATCATTTCAGGAGCAGATTCGACAATCTCTAACAATCTTTATAATTCATTAACCATTATTTCTATTTGCACAGATAAAAAAGATCAATACACAACGAGAATTCATGCTCTTGTAAAAAATGACAGAATAAACACAGATCGCTGCAGTGACATTCGTGCGTATTTGATCACCTCGGCTCTAAAACAAACTGTCCCCGGATTACACAGCTATAAAGCAATCAGCAGGAGATAGCACGAGCGCCACTATCAGCCTATTGAGCAATTCTTCCCCTCAGCGGGTGTGTTGCCACTGTGTTGGCCCGAGCCTGCAGGTCGTCTGTTCATTTGTCAACACTGATAGTGCTTTCACATGGCCAACGCTGCCCTGCGCCTGTTAAACAATCCATACTGTACAGCCACACATACACACATACACAGCTACCGGCTCTGATAAGCTTATAGTCAGGCTTATTTTGATTTATATTGAGGTTTACGGGTGATTTTGTAATATTTTTTAGTGTAAAAAACAGCAGAAATGTTCTCTTATGTTGATTTTTTTTGCAGGTATTTCCTTTTAAGTGACTTCAAAAGTCAGAAAAAGGAACACACAAACAGTAAAACAATTATAAAATACCATCATATTTCCTTTATTCCCATGTTAATTACAAGACTATTTTGTTTGCACGTTTCAGATCAGAGAGAGAAAGATGATTTATAATAATGATTAGTGTTTTACCGTAAAACAATCATGTATGGACGGTGTGGTCATCATATGTGTCAACATGATCCATTAAGGATGATAAATGGACTTAATGACTGTCTGTAAATGAATTAGCTTGTGGCGACACATGACAAAGTTCACAACTTTATCAAAATGTGTGATATTACTTTACAACAGCAGTTTGCAGCCAAAAGTTCAACGCTGCACAAAAAAAGAACCCAGGTCATGTTTAGTGGTTTGAAATGTTACATAATTTCTTACATAATTAAACACACAGAATGTGATTTTTTTTTTGATGATGTCTGAAGTAGTGCGGGATCATGGGAGTCACAGTTAACATGAAAAACCACTTAATATAACTTAGGCAGAAATAATGTTTACTGACCATATAATCTGCAAAAGTTGTATTTATTTTCCCATTTTTATTCCAATGAAATAGCCACAGGGTTTCCACTGAATAGGATTTTATTGTGGTGTTGCTGACTGTTATTACTTATGTGGTAAAATTTAATTTCAGGGTAGTCCAGCGCTGTTATCCATGGTCACTGATGGACTCAGCGTTTAGAAAAACCTTGCAAAAGCATCCTCTGATGATAGATAAAACATGAAAATTGCCCTTTCAGTGGAGAAAATGTAAAGATTGTGAAGGGGTTTCTCTTCCTTTTTTGCCCATTTTTGTAGTTGTTTTGCAGCTCTGTGGTCAGTTTGTGTCTCTTTATGGTTGTTTTGCCCTTTTTTGGCATATCTTTGTGGTGTTTTTGTGTCTTGTTGTAGTAATTTGTGGCTCTTTGTGGTGATTTTGCATCTTTTTGTAGATATAGTGCCTTTCCATTAGGGAAAATTTGATGAAATGCATGCCTTCGAGGGTTCCCCTATAGGTAAAACGTTATGCATTAACTTATCAGGCTAACTTTCATGCTAAAAAACTTTTTGCGAGTAAAAGCCCGATCATAAACCGCTGGTTGTTCATGAAACTTTTTACTATAATCGACCCTGCCGCTCTGACAGCCTCCACTGATCACGATCAAAACATTCATTCTAACTTCAGAGCACATTGAACGCTGCTGTATGGAGAAATACTCTTAGTTGGTGAAACAGAAATAACTCATGAAAATCACATGAATTTTACAGCTATCAAGCTCCATTTTGTGCAATCAGAACAAACCCTCAAACACAGATTAGATGTTTGGAGGACAAACATTCACTCTAAAACCACAAACTGGTTTATCGGATGATAACGGGGAAAAATGGACACGACACACTCACCTGTTTTATAACATTAAAAGGTTAGCTAATGATTAAGTTCGAGCAACTTAAACAAGCCTGGTTAATCAGGGAGCGGCTGAGGTTAACACTAATCAGATGTGAATCATCGTGTGATTCACTCATGGAAAGTTCTGCTTTGTTCGTCCTTTATTGATGACTGAACTCGGTTAATTGTGCCTGTCGAGCAGCGAACGGCAGCGCTTGTTTTTATATTTCGACGCCTCGGTGAGGACGCTGGAGTCAGGCAGAGGTGACAGCTCCACCTCAACAGTTGCATAACTGGCAAACAAAAACAGAGTGTGTGTGAGTGTGTGTCGGCCCGCAAATCCTAAGAAAAACTGGGTTATTAGGCAACATCGCAAAAATGTAAACAAAACAACTTGAGCGACAAAGCGAGGTTTCAAAATTCATTCATAACCTCGGTTACTGGAGATTAGCAGGAAGATAAATGTTTGGAGGATGATTCAGGCAGCAGAGCTTTGTGGTTCTCAGCGTCACCTCAGCTGCTCCTCGATTACACAGAGCACCAAACCAGCAGACAATAAAGGAGTTATATGGCACTTTTTCAAGATATTAATATTTATTAGAGTATGCTTTTAGGATTTCTTACTTAGAGGAATCAGTATTTGGTTGATGACCCTGAACTTTGCTGAATGTTTAACATACAAATGAAACAACTGAGTGCGGTAGCAGCTTGGTGAAAACACAAACTTGTCAAACTTAAAGGGATAGTTAAGTAATGTACAGCTGTGGACAGAGGCAGCAGCTAGACATTGCATTATTTTAGCAACCCTATAATAATTTATATTTGTTAAAGTTGACACTATATTAAGTGTATTTTCACACAGCTGTGTTTAGTTTTGTGTAAGGGGAACTGAAGCCACTCTCTGCTCATGTCAAAGCCACCAGACTCCATTGACAAAATCAGTCATTTTACCTTGTGACTGGTTTACCATGATTGATTGATTTATTTGTGTAATCATGTGATTTTAGTGAAAACTGACTAACTAAACAAGCTCCTATCACTAAGGATCGCTATGAGATGTGGCTGAAAAAACACTTTTTTGTTTAACTATTCCGATTTTTTTAAGGGACTACTCTAAAAACTTCTTGGTTCAGGCTGTTTTTCCTAATCTTACAAATGTTGTTAATGTTTTATTTCCAGCTCCTGAGTTTAGTTCCTGAGGCTCTCAGTGTCCTGGGATAAGTGAATGTTAATAGTATAACCAGATTTATTTTTTTTTCCATGCAACTTTTAATTATACAGATGGAAAATGTGTTGAATTGCTGTTCTTCATCTTGAATTGGTCAGTTTTCAACAGTTTTTATGGTACTTGTTGACATGGGTGGGTGTGCTTTTCTTTACGTCTTGTCAAGCTGTTTCGATGCTGCTCAAAACAATGAGTCAATCAGGCACTTAAGTCAGTTAGTTGACTAACACGTGCATTTCAAACATTAATCTTTCCACGCTGTTGTCTGGGAGGTGGATTAATGAAGCTGGGATACTCCCAGGTTTCACAATGCCTGGCCAGATACCGAACATGAACGCCTGAGCTGCAGCACAAGAAGAAGAAAACACATTGTGAGCATCCAGCTGCAGCCAAGCTCTATGAGTCAGCGATCTCGGGAACTTTTCTGAGCCTCGGGAGCTCGATACAAACATGGGCGGTTGATTAATTGGTTAGAGTGGTTGCACACACTCATAATGTTCACTCCATCTGTCGGCCGGTGACAGGACGCAGAGAGCCGAGGCTACTGTAGCATCGGGTGAGAGGAAACACACACATATTAGAAAAAGAAGAAAAGTAAAGTTGTTCTTCTTGGTGTGGATTCAGAAGCCGGACAAACCAAAACGAATTGTATGGTAACAGCAAAAGTAAATGAGAATATGAAACCATCATTTTGTACTGTGGGTGAACCAACTCTTTAAATCTTATTGATTCCCAAACACGAATAGAAACAGACAAGGATTTATAAGTTGTGAAACATGACACTTAATATCAACAAGAAGCTTCTCATATTTTGCACATTTAAAGTGTACACAAGTGCAAATAGTAGTTTTTGTTGTTGGGGCACAACAATGCGCGCAGTCATTATAAGAAGGATGAAACTTGCTGATCCCCACGGGGGAAATTGGGAAAATCTTATTGTAAATATGAAAGGATGTTTTCGCCGAGTTTATGAGGCTGCATCACGGCAACAACATAAAGAGCAAGTTTGCAGCCTTTGTCATTTTAATATGGCTCTGCGGTGTGCAGGGGTTCAGAGTTTTACAACAAATTTCACTCCTTGTCAGCGCTGTTGTCTGCTTCCCGTCTCGCTGCTCCGTCGCCGCTGACTTCTGTTTATGCAGAAGTGGCGGCTCGGCTTCATCTGCCCCCTCACAAAGGAGAGCAGCTTGTATCGTTCTCTATGTTAATGGCTCTCTCTTTGTGTGTGTGCTGCACATGTCGATAACTCCCAGCTTTAATCCAAGCCTGTGTCTTGGGGGGTGGCACATTCCTGGTGGCGTGCGTGCAAGGATTAGCTGCTGGGGTCGCTGTAACGGCGTCTAATCTACAGCAGGCCTGTTCTTCAGGGACTCGCTGCTTTCAATGCATCTGTATAGCAAACACAATAAGGGTGCTAGACATCCCTCTGCATATGCACGGCTTTGTTACCTTTCACAATAAGAGGCAGGGTTTTTGAGTGGCATGTATCTTGTCGTGCATTCCCAAAAACCAGCAGGTATTTGTGTGTTTCTCACACAGTTAGCTGCATGTGTTCATGTGCTTTCTGGACCGCTGAGAGTGAGATATCAAACAAGAAGGCTGTTTATCTGCGCAAACAATCCTTTCGTGACTGGATTGGGTGATATAAAGCCTGAACACATGCACATTCTCCCACTAACAACAGTTAAGGTCAGGCCTGTTGTGTTCCAGCAGCACGCAGGCCTGAGTAATGACTGCAGATAGACTTCATATAAGCAGTGGGTGTTACCCACAGCCTTTGTTTGCCCAGTCACTCAAACACTTGCAGGTTAAGTGGAGGTACATGTTGGTTTTGGTGCTCTGCTCTCCCCCCTACGTCTTGACTGATCGACCCAGGACCAGGAGTTCACAGCTCCCCTGTCCTGCAGGTGAACCATGAGAGCTGCTCTCGAATGAGGGTGTTCTACATTTTAGAGATATTAGGTGTGTCTGAGGGCATCTGGAGTGCGAAAACCTCAGACTGACAGACAGAGAAAGACAATATGAAGGAACACGTCGTACCAGGCCTTATTTAGCTCGCTAGTTCAGCAGGTTTACCCTTCTCCCTCAGGCCCAGAGCCTGAGCAGCGATGGAGGTCAAAAGAGCAGAGTGGAAGAACAGGAGGGTCAGGAACGAAACATTTTACATGAAGTTTGTTTTCATTAATCAGTTTTGGAATCTCAAGTCCTTGTTTTTCAAGGAAAAGCTGTAAGATCACTGTGGAAAAATACTCTTTGTACCTTTCCTCAAATTGACACACAGGATCGTTTTACAAATTAGCACCCAGCCGCTGGCACGTAATGATCGCCATTTTAAACATGTCATTAACGCTGTGGAACAGTTTTGTAATGTTTGTGGTTCAGTTTAGTTTGCATTTTTATGTTTTTATACCTTTTTTTAAACCTATTTGCATGTTTAGGCAATGCAAAAGATACACGCAAGTCTAGAAGCAAAAATTGCTAAAAACTTACTGTCAAATAACCGTAAGCAACCAAGTTATTTAACATATAATTTCTTTAAAATACAGAATAACTAAAATATGTTTTTAATGTAATATGACTATATTTTAAATTAAACAAAGTTGCCTTCATTTTACATTCAGCAAAATGTGTATTTCTTTTGTATTTGTACACATAATTTACTGTAATTTAACATTCACGACCATTAAGCATCTGATTAATACTGTAAAACAGATGGACATGACTACCGGAAATGAGGCAGTTACATAGGTGATGTAAAGTATTAAGTGTAGAAATTAAGTTACCTAACACAAAATAATAATGTAGAATATTTTTTTCACATGGGACCCTGTGTGAAAGTCCCTGAGTGGACCTCGTCATTCTTTATACTCCATATTCTCACTTCCGCCTTTGCTTTAACACTCTGTAATCTCACTTCTACCTTAGCGTTGAAGTGTGTAAAAGACCCCTCACTATTTCCTGCAGCCCATCAAAGTCTTTCTTATTTACTTGACTGACAAAAGATTTTCAGTTTCTTGTCATAAAAGAGCAACAAAAGCTCAAATCTGAGAAACTGGAACCATTGAATTTTGAAGTGAAAGCAGAAAGTTGCATGAATTTGGAAATGCTCAGGTAAAGTAATCTGTATTCATGTACAGTATATGGAGAGATTTGTACACGTGTTGTAGCGACTCTCTCTCTGATGGAGACTGGAAACTGAAGCAGGGAGGTAAACAGAGACGCAGAAAGGCTGCAGGGCAGGGACGGAGCAGAAACCAGCAGAAAGAGCTTTTCGACACCTCTGCAGCAGCTGGCTCTGCCAGACACGCCATCCTGCGTGGGTTCACTGACAGCCATTACTTCACCTGCCCTGTGGTTACCCAGCCAGAGACCAATAACACACACACACACACACACACACGCTCCCAGCCCTTACCATGTAATACTGTCACATGTACAATCACCATGTGCTGTTACCTGTCACTGAAGCTTGAAGATTCATTTTAAGGAGCTTTTAAAAAGTGTTGACAGCTCTTTAAGAAAACATTGGACCTCTTGGTATTTCTTTTATGTTATAATTTATACTTTATATATGAAATGTCAAACTCACAAACGCTTCAAAGTAATGAAATAAACTTTTATCTATTACTGGAAAAACTGCATATGACAGACAGGTCTGTACTACTTGTAAACTGTGTTTATGTTCCAGGAAAAAAATCTAAATATAAAAAAAAAAAAAATGTGTTCTCCTAAATCACTTTAGCCCATTGTGTCAGAAAACTGAATTTTTAAAGGTCTGATCCTCATCATTTCATTTAAGACTCCATGTTGGTGAATATTGCTTTATTTCATTGGTGCAAAATTCAAGTAAATGCATTTTAGTAGTAAATATTTATCGACATAACATTAACATTAAAAGAAGCTTGAAAACATAAATTTGAACTATTTAATCAATTCAGTGCATCAACGTTCTCAAAATTCAGTATGTGTATGTATGTTTCTTTTTTTTTTTTAAAACACACTTTCACTCAAACTTTCTACATTATTTAGTGTTAAGTTTTATAGCATTATTAATAAAGATAACTTTTAAAGGAAGGAGACGAATCAGTGTATGCTGTATTTATTTGTGTCACCCCTTTGCACCACAGCATAAATATTTCTCTCAGTCCGCCCTGATTAGAAACACATGAAATACAAATGTCTACTTTATACTTTTAATTAATTTCACTTCAGAGGAGGAATGGGTTTTTTCCTCACATTTTTTCCCCCTAAAACCAAATAAACATACATATTATTATAATTAACATACATTTAATTCAAACTCACACATCACTTACATGATGCCTGTTGGGTTTGTTGGGAAAGTGACAGAAATAGCAGTGGTTATTTCACCGGCGGAGGCCTCGGGACATGTGGCAGTTACACAATATACAGACACAGACACTCTCAGGAGAAATGACAAACAAAGACGGCCTCTGGGAACATGTCAGTTACACAATCCAGCTCCTGAGTGACTGCTGAGTGTCTGTTACGTGTCATATATTGTGCACACGGTTATATAAATTATCCTCGTTATGTAACAAATCAACTGATGCGAGATCCGTTTTGACGTATCACTAACACCTTGACTTACATAGATGAGCATCACTCCCAGAGGAGCCATGAGAGCGTTCGGTCAGTGTCATGTTCAGCCTGTTCACATCTGCACCACAAACACAGCATTTCACTGTGCGGGTCAGGTGTCAGTCGTAAAGATCTGTGGTCATCTGCATATTAACAGCACCAACTGTGACGTAACTGGACATAATGCATTGACTTCACGACTCCATTATTTTAGAAAATGTTGTTTTTAGGCCCAAACTCTGAAACTGACATCCAAAACCTTTTAAAAACGACAAGAGTTTTTTTTTATTCTAAGATTATCGTGAACGTGCAGATTTGTTTATGTTGGTCTTAATTTTTGACTCTTTCTTGTTATGTGACTTTGTATCAAACTGGTTTTTATTATTATTGGAATAAAATATATATATATTGGAATAAACATACAAACAGACATGCTATACATCCTCTTCGAGCCACTCCTGTCCTCTCCTCTCAGCTCTGTGTAAACAGATTTTCAGTGAATATTTGTCATGTGACCGTTGTTCTCAGCAGAATCAATGATGGCTTCACAGAGTCTCTGAGGAGCCGAATTTAATGTTTTTAACAGGATCTGGTTATTACAAACCGTTTATTTTTGGCAAAGTTTTGAATAAGACATGTAGAATAAATTGACTTTAAAATATCACAATATTAAGCTTCGTTTTGGTGACTTTTTCTAACAGAAACTTATGAGTCTGCTTTTACAGTTTCTTACTCTGGTAAACTGTATTTTTGGTGATCTTTTAAAGAAAAAATGTTCAGTCCAGCTGGATTAAAATGCCACCAGGTGTCTTGATAATAGCAGCAGGTGGCTGATTTACATTCGCTCTAAAGGCCAGCTCGTGTCCTTACCTGCACTTCCAGAGTGTGTACATACTGTATTTGGCATTAAGGTGTAAACCGATAAATGGGATGTGATCTAATAATGGGTGTGTGGCCTTAGGGTTAGGCGGCAAACCTTATGAAAAAGGCCCAACCATTACTGTATAGGTTACCCACACCTTGATGCTGAGCTGTATACAATCACAGTGTCTTTATCTTGATAAGTACCAGGGTGTTCAAACCTACACCATCCATCCACTGCTGCATACAGCGAGTTAAAGTTACGTGCACTCACACATGATATTTAACCCAGCTGGGTCAGTATGTTCAAATAAGATCTTAGTGATTAACGCAGCAAAGGCTGTGTTTACTTCAACACACCCCAAAAGGAAAACTGGCATATTTCTAATGCAAAAGATATATTTGTAATTTTTCATGCTTGTCTTTACATCTTTTACTAGTTTATTTAACCTGAGTTGCAGTGAATTTAAGTGTTTCTTAAGTGCTTCCGTGTACTGTGTCACCTTTATTTTGAAAAATCTAATTCTTTATTGAGTTGGCAGTGAGTTACACTGCTTTCACACAGAGAATACTGTTTATTCATTTATTAATAATATGCATGTTATGAATTGAGAAAGAATAGAGTTAAACTCAAGAACACACCAGGAGATTTGAACCTAATCTTTATGTTAAACTATGCTAAACATGTCTTTTATGACTAATAGGGAAAAAACATCCAAAATACACATTAAGGTGTTTATTCAGGACACTTTATCCATCTGCATCTGTAACTTTTTCCTAAATGTATTTTAATTTGCATGCATGCATAGTGTTTTGCATTGCATGACTCCCTCTTATACATCATTGTTGATGTAAAGCATTTGCATTAGATAACGCCTCATTTCCGCATTCAAACACTAATAATGTCATTATAATCAAATAAAAATACTATATAATGTTATTTCTTGCTCCTGAGCTCTATTTCATCATCTGTCAACATGTGATCATTACTGCCATTTTAAAAAATCTTTGTTTCCTGGTAATTATTCCTGTTGAAGTTTACTTTGTAAGTTTACAGAAGCCGAATTTGAAATCCATCTGAAAGTGAAGAGGGACTTCTGCGGGATGTTATTCAGTGTTTCTGTGGATTGCGTGACTGCAGCCTCCTCTGTGCTCTGACTGTGAACTGAGGTCATCCTCCGTGCTCAGCGACCTGGGCCTTTCGCCAAGTAGTGGAGAATTCGGCAATACCTGTGGCCAACGGCGTTTGGGGCCATTAGCGCAGGGTGTGTCTGCACACTGTCCAATTTTCTGCTTTGTGTGAATGACTAAGCATTCACATTAACCCAAATGAGATGACAGCTTTATGGTTGTTGAGCGGAGAGTAAAACATTGATGCAGTGCAGGTATGGAGCGACCTGGGTGAAATGGTCGCGTTCCAAAGATCGCCTTGCTGTCGCGAAGAGCTGAACAAAGATTTATATTGCACAACGGCCCTAAACTGAAACTGTTTTGGTAAGGATTTGGTTCGAGATTACTCGAGTTTCCCAACACAATGCAGAAAATAGTTTATATGCGACCGTAGTTGGAGAGAACAATGGCAGCTAAGCTTCGGAGCAGTGTTGTTTCTTGTTTCTAGGTGTGAACTCGCCTGCCTATCGACAATCAGAACTGTTTAAACGAGATAAAGCGAGTCCATTACCAGCTCAGGTGTGTATCCATTCAACATGTGTAACACCTGTTCTGATAAGTCGCTGCAAAGTTTACCGTCTAAAATCTTCACACAAAGACGGAGAGATGACTGTGGCGCTCTTATCAGCATGTGAAATGACAGCCATTTTAGTTGATACAGTCTTTTCAATACAAGCAGCAGTCTTTAAATAACCCTTTGACCCTGACTAATTACTGCACTACACTTTTATCATCGCTTTGTTCCGTCTGCATGGTTGCACATTTAAAAGCTATTTGCATTCCTTCCTTTTCACTGGACGTGCAGGTACGTAAGAGTGCGTGCAATAGCTGGATAGACGGATTCTTCAAATAATTATACATCTCGTTCAGGAGTTATGTCTGCATATTTGTCTGTTCCCCCCAGACTGAAACAGTTTAAGTAGCTGTCAGGCCCCCTGAACTAATTACACCGTGTGTCATGTCATCAATCATTAATTTTATTAACTCTGCGAGTTCGTCTGTTCTGAGTTGAACCTTTTACGTGACAGTTGGCCGCACTGAGTGGATGATTACTCATTTGTATACAATGCACACAAGCTCACTATTCATGTCAGGAGTGTGTTATCAGCATGAGACATCTCACCTGTACATTCAAATACACGTGTAACGGCTCATTTCAACATGCAACAGCTTTCACCTGCCGTTCAGGAGACCGCATGGACCGGAACACCAATTAAACATGATTTAATAACGACTGTGTGGATTATATTTCAAAGTGAGGGTATGCAAACTGTAGATAAACAGCGGGAAAAACAGTGGAGTAAGAGGGATGGATTGTTTCAGAAGAGAAACCAAAAAGGAAAGGCTTGTAATGGGAGTTTTTGGGCGTGCTGCTCAGTGCTGCATACATTGTATTGAGAGACAACAGAGTTGCAGAGTGTGCCCGTGCATGCTTGTATGAGCCACTGTATTGGAATGCAGGCCCCGGGCACTCAGCAGCTCACAGCTTTAACTTCTGTAAACAAACTAATAGCAGGAGACTGGAGGACCACACAGCCTCTCTGCTGAAACACTAACTGCAGCCTGTAGTCCCACAACGCCACCGTCACCACCACCGCTGCTGCTGCTGCTGCTGCTGCTGCTGCTGCTGCTGCTGCACGCTGGCTTTAAATATTATCTATACTTCAGTTCAATACTCATATGAAATGCCAAATGCATACACTAAATGCAAAAATCCACTCACTTCTTTATGCTCCTATACAAAGTCATTTATGCATTCTTCTATATTTACATCATGGATCTTTGTCAGACACAAAGTAAGACTCCAAACTACATTAAACCCTCGATTTGTTTGGTCTGGCTTGTGCAAATCCGTGACCTAGTTGAACCTACTCACTGTGCATCAATATGGACATTTTCCTTTCAGTTAATTATCTTGAGACTACACAGGATGTTACGCATTACAAGAAATATATTCACTGATGATGCTTGGTATCTGTAGAGGACTTGATCTTTAACACTGGATCTTTAGACCTTCCCCTTACTTTCAACAAAACAAATGCTGATTTATTTTCATTTCTTGGTCAGTGATCTTACTTCTGTTTCTCCAATGACTCATCACTCCTCCACTCGTCCCCATTGGGTCAATGCTTGTCAGATACAGTTGTATGCATGCATTAGGAGAACTAAATACAGTCTTCCAACATCCTACCATCCTACAAAGAAACTTCTTAAAAGGGAATCACTTCAGAAAAAACAACAACAAATTGTTGTGGTAGCTGATCCGGCTGTGCGTGCACATCAGTGCATGTGAGTCCCAGTGTGTGTCCCACTCTGCATTGATCTCTTTAGGCTTTTCTGTGGGTTTGCAAATCGTGGTGTTGTCTGCAAGTGTGCTGTGTAATGCAGCAACCTGGAGCCCAAGACAAATTTCCCTATGTGACAATAAAATATACATTTATCTATAAATCTTTCACTGATAACGCCTTAATGGCTACACTGTGATTTCGCTTTTTAAAACGGTTTGCGCCATGTTGAGAGCCGTATTAATTGCCTTCATGCTTCTGTGTCTAAATAATTTGGAAGAAACCATTTTTACATGGTAAATTGGGCAGATTGTTCCACACCTTTTAACTGTATTCATGCATTGATGGCATTGTGTTGCTGTTTTTCTTTTATGGCTGTTTTATTACAGAGCTTTCCAGACAGTTTATTGGGTTTGATGTAGCTTGATGGCGCCTAAATCCGGGCTGATCCCAGGTCAGTGAGCAGCCCACTGAGGTGTCAGTCTGCCTCAATCCTGCCTTTGTTTGGCTCGCTGATAACAATCCAACTGTCACCTCATTATGAGCTGAAACAGGTTGGATGACATGTTGAACATCCAAGAAACCTCCCTGTGCACTCGCCTCCTGCACAGCCGTCACACGCGATGGGCAACCCTTGGGTGTTGAAAGATCACACCACGGCACTGCCTCTGCGTCACCGTGTGTGTGTGCGTAAGTGTGTTTGTGTAAACCAAATGACAGTTACACCTACGCAGATGCAGGGAATTCTCCGTCCCTGTGTGTGAAGGCCGGTGTGGTGTGTTTGGTAACGTGTGTTTGTCTCATGATGGATGTGCGTTTAGGAAATCTTTAATCTTTAAAGACACTCTGATTGTTGCACTTATGAAATGTATTAACCAATGCAAGTGCCTCACATTCCATTTCCTGCTGCACACATGCGGGCTGGGGGCAGGATGTGTGTGAGCTGGAGGTAATTAAATATGGAGTGGGGCATTGATTTTGGACTTGGTTACCTTTCCTGCCCCATCGTACAGACACTTAAAGAAGTAACTGAAGGAATGTACTTCTTATGCATTTATTTTACATTATTCCATTACATTTCACATGGGAAAATGACACCTTTTTCTCTACAGCTATAAAAAATCATCATAATAATAGTATTGATTTATATCACATTTATACAAAGTGACAAAGTTTACATTTGAACCAACAGAGACAGACAGTAATGAGATAAAATATAGAAAAGAACTCAGCATTTATTCAGCTTTTAGTCTTATTATGAATATGCATTCTATATACCTGTTTCCACCCTAAAATTACTGTCTAATATCACTTTATTTTACATTTTCTTATATTATATTTATTCTGTATTTTGACTTGCACTACCTTTTTTAAGGTTTTTGTTTACTCGTGTGACCTTCTACAATTTATTTCTAAATATATTTCATTGTAATTATTGTACGGAGCCTCTTCTCAAGATTTTATTTTGCCAAAGATTGCTTGTTGTGGTGCATATGATAAAAAAAGACCTTTATACAGGCATTTATAGAGGGGAAGAGGGTTACAGTTTGTGCACTGTTGTTGTTTTTCTTTCTCTCTTTTTAGCGTGAGTATTTTATTTTTTTAATGTTCATTACTTTACCTTCCTTGTCTTTAGTTTTTCTTCTTATAGTAAAACTCAAATTATATAAAAATGCAAAAAAGGCCTTTTGGTCAAAATTCTTTTTTAAGACACTAAAAAGTAAGTTAAATAAGTAAAAAATTGTCTTGTAACTGCACATATAATAACTCTCTGATGTTGCATCTCTGCATTTGTTTGAGTAAATTTCATTGAAAATTATTTATGCATTCATGATTTTTCTTTTTTTACTTGAATCAAGTGTCTTAATGTTCCTTACACAATCTGCACAGCATCACAATCACCTGTGAATAACAACCTATTTGCTGTTTATTTCAGACTTGGCTGAGCACTAATCCATTACAGAAGAACCTGTTTCTCACTTCGCTGAATATGACTGTCAGGGCAGATTAGTTTAGAGAGTCGGAGAGATTCCCGGCTGTTGGAACTTGTCTCATTATGCAACGTAGCCGGTGATTCCGTCCAAACACTAAGCAGCAAACTGGCTGAGTGAAAAGGTCAGCTGCTGTTGTTGTTGTTGTTGTTGTGTATCTTCGCAGGACATAAAAGAGTTTGGGTGTGAGAAGTCAACCTGCCCATCAATCAAGGCTGAGCTCTAAAATAGCAACCTGCTAAACGGCTCAGAACTATAAATCTTATTTGCTTTTGTTCATCATAATTGGATTGTTTATGCAAACGTTAGTCATGCATTGAAATGCAAGCGATTAGAAAATTGCATTCTTTGTGTGCATGTTTCCATACCGTAAGCAAGCTTGTATAACCAGCTAATGTGACATCTCTTATAGTATTAACAACGTGAGTGCAGCCTGTGTTACTGACGTCCCCACACACAGGGAGAGAGGCTTTGGGCTGAATGGGTGCCAGGTCAGCTCAGTCATTACCTCAATGTCACACCACTGCAGATTATCACTCAAGATTTGGTTGTGCCTCTATTTGATTTCACAGACATCATTTGCATCCTCCCACTTCTCTAATAGACCTCCACACTGGCACGCACACTTCCCATGCTGTCCTAAAATCTTACCGTGATGAATTAACTTCAACTGTCCGGATGACTTTTTTCCTCCATTCCTCATTTACAAACTCCACTGTGACAAGAATAAATACATGAAGAACATACAGGACATTTACGTGCTCCTGGTCCACTGTCAAACACAGGAAAGTGGCCCTCTATTAATCCTCTTTGTTCCTATTGTATTTCAGCTTATAGTTCCATCCTGTCATTTACGTTCCATATTTGTCTGCTCTTTCCAGTGAAGAAACACTTTGAAGTGTTTCAGCTTCAGAGCAGAAAGGTGACGACAGAGAGAGAATGCAAACTGAAGATAAGGTGAGAGCTGCTATCACAACTTGGTTCTTATCTTTGTAGTTTTGTCCATCATTTCGATTCACATATATAAAGAAAATGTAGCTTTTCTGTAGGTTTTTTGGAGTTTGCATTGATGGACATGCATGCAAGAGAAGCCTCTGGTTTCACATTATTCTGATGATAGACAGTTGGAGGGGATAATGAGCCTGCAAGCCAAATAATGCACCAAAAAAACACAGTGCAGACCATGACTGCAGGTTTGCAAACATGGACTTAAACAATGGATGATTTAAAATATGAAAAAAATGGCTCTGGAAATGTTTAGGAGGAAGCTTTCAACATATTTTTAAAGGTATACTATGCAGGATTTTCCTAAAAAAAAACAATGCATATGATCATTCAAAAGTAATCCCTCAAATATCAAGCAGAAGAGTGAAACGTTAATCTGGAGTTTACTTTTACTTTCGTTGTTAGAGTTTGAGTTTTGTGTTTTCAAACTGGGAGTAACAATTTCTGCCTTTAAACCTTAAGAATGAGCACAATGTGTTAGGGTGAGAAACACTTAATGTAAACACAAGAAAACTTCACACAGAGCTTCTTTAATTTTTGAGATTTGGAAAGACAGCAATATAACTGCAATAAAGTCATACACACAACAAGCAAACTAGAAAATGTAAACCACTTTATTAGGAGGTGAAACAGAACAAGTGGTGTCTGAATGATCGGAAAAATGAGCTCCCAACCGAGAAAATTAACTTGAATGCCCCTCCAGGTACCTTTCTAGTTATCCTGTGATTTTACTGGAATTTGTTAGCAGACTTTCCCATCATCCATTGATTGTCTCCAAGTGATATTTATGTTTCTTGTCTCTGTTATCAAACTCTGTGTTTGTCTGCAGCTTATGTGATTATCTGTTTTTGCAGTGATTTCCTCATCTTCACAATCTCAGAACTGCCTTTGGTGAGTACAAAGTTATCATAACTATTAGAAATGATGCTCAAAACCACAAACATGAGACCAAATTTGTAATAATCTGAAATCATCCATTCATCAAACACATTTCCCATAAATATAATAGTCTCAGTTGACTGGAAGCTGCTGCACTGAACTAAAGCATCCACATGCAGTGTTACGACACACTAGTGACACACTGAGTCAAGTCTAAACAACATAATCCCATTAAGTAATTATTTTCTGATCACACGCACAGTGATTGACATGAACTCGGATGCTTTTGCACACACAGGGCCCCACACGCACGCAAAGAGAGGATGGCTCCAGGCCTCCGGGTCTGCTGCCTGACAGGTCGTGGGAGGATCAAAGTTCAGATTTTGAATGCACTGTAAAAGGAAAACAACAGAAGAGAGGGAGTCAGGGAAGAACAGATGGAGAGACAAAGCATTGATAAAGCCCATCAGGATTTATATTAACAGGAAAAAGGGGGAGGGGGGGNAGGCAGAGGAGAGGCGAGACAGATGAAAATAAGAGATTATCGGTGCAATAGAGGAAACAGTTTGTGCTGCATCAAGTCATATTTGTCAGGTAGAAGGCTGAGGTCCTCCCCGCGCTCGCCTCCCCTTCCTCCCTCCTTGGCGAGGGAAGCAGGATGTCTTTCATCCAGTTCAGCTGAGGGATCAAAGCTAAAAGGCTACTCGGCTGAAACTGACCTCAATTTGCACCGCCGCGCACTCCGCACCTCTCCAACATACACAATCCTATAGTTCTCCTTACATCCCCTCCACCACCTCCCACATGCTATTCCCCTTCCTGTACGCCACACTACCTCATCCACTTAACACGGGAAACCTCTCAGCGCCTCCAAACCCATTAATAGCACAATTTATAGCCCCCACGACATATTACCTTTAATCTGCACTATTTATACAATATCACGCCGTATATTATTAGATTATCAGATGATCAGATATGTCCCGGGCGAACATATAACTTGTGTTTGTGTTGGTTAAGTAACCTGCTCACAATAGCATCATACCCTGCTCTGTACTTCAAAGTGCAGCCTGTGTTTAGCTTCCTCTCTGTGTCTTCTTTCTCACTGTTTTCACTACAAACAGCCTCTCTGCTTCCACTCCCCACACACACACACTGTAATGTATACACGTACAGTGTTTGTGTACACATATACACGGACTCTCAACCACACTTGAGCCCTAAAAATAAGTCAGAAATCTTTTTTTTGTTGCTGTTGTTGCTGATTTAAACGCACACGATTGGTTTGTCACACCTGCAGTTTTTGTTTGATGTATGATGAAGACATACAGATCTTCACACAGATGTTTTCAAATGTGCATAAATTCTGAAATCTAAATATAGACACCTCCCTACTGCCTGGTACCGATTATATATCTTTTGCATTACATAACAAGCAATAAAATGTATTAATAACACATAGAAAGAACCAAAACAACACTATTTTTCAAGATTTCTTCTGATTTCATTTGTTATTTTATTATTGTTTTCTGTTTATTTTACTTGTAGTTTTAAACTATTTGTCCTTTAGTACCTTTTGTCTTGTTATTGGACTTTATTTTACACTCAAAAAGAAGTGCTCCTCACTGGAAAAGTGCCATATAATAATTATTATTAGTAAATGTACAATATGTACATTTCAACCTTGTGCAATAAAGGTTACTACAATATGTTTACATCTTGCTGAAATCCGCCACATCATGCACATATTTTCTTTTATTCTTTTTTTTAACTTTAAGATTATCCCTCTTTTATTTTATATTGATTTTATATTTATACTGTTTATTATTCTCTTTATTTTAACCGTCTTGCTGCTGTAAACTAAAGATTTTGCCAATTGTACAGTATTTTATTTAGTACAGTTCTTGCTTTTGTTTTGCTAGCTTTTAATATTTTGTAACACTGGCATCTTTCTTGAATGAAAAACAACATTTTGTAGAGAAACATTTGTATTTTTAGTATAAGGTGTGTATTGGTATCATGCTGAAAAGGACCTTTCAACAAAACTACGTGGTCATTTTGGTGTTTCAGGTGTTGTTGTTGCCCTGCATTATTTTGTAAAGAGTAATAATTTTTTTGTCCACACTCTGTGTATATTTGTTTTACAGTAAATCTATCAGTTCATAATTACTTAATGTGGGACTGAAGGCTGGAATAAAACAGGGTTAGAGGTCTTGTGAGTTATCCTGAAGAAGAATCTTTCATTAACTTCCTTTTATAATCTCCATCTTTAAACATCTGAATGTGTTTGTCTCATCCACTGAACATCTTTTCCTCTCCTCCTCCGCAAACAAGACCACAAGAGGAGAAGTTCATAAACGACATTCTTGGGCGCCCCCTTCTGGGCTGCAGCCACAATGTTTTCTTTTCGTTTTTTTCTGGAAATATTTGGACTGCACAAAAAGAGGGAAAATCCTGAGGACACAGTGAAGCTGCCGCCAAGGCCTGAATCTCCACTGTCATTGGTTTAACAAAGGAAATGAAGATATATTATTAAATCAATTGTGAGCCAATATGCTGCACATTAAGTCCAGTTAATAATCACTGAGGCCCATTGAGTTCCTCCAGAGTGTGTTAAATCCTTACAGGCTGATCCGTGGGATTGAAAACCCATGTGTGGCATTAGAGGCTCATTCCAGTTAAGACCCTCTCTTCCTTTCACACAGTGGAAAATAAGATATCATTTTATTTTAAATTTGTGCTATGTGGTTATTTTAACCCCTGACCTCTCCTTTAATACCCTAATTTTAAATAGGTCTCATATTTTTACAAATGTACTGTCCTGTGTGGTTTACTTTAAGTTTCTTAACACGTCTTTGCACTTTATAAAAGTTTATTAAGATCCATTTAAATGTCTTTTATTCTCTTTTAGTGGCTTTTTATTTACATTTAACTCTCATATTTAATTTCTCATAAGAAAAATATGTATTCAGACAAGTTTGACCACAAAAATACAATAAAAACTCCATAAAATAATATAACAAAGACATTAAAACAAAATCATGTTGGTACAAAATAAAAATCACTCACCTATGCAAAAAAAAAAATTGATTATTAAAATAATAATTATAAATAAAAATAAAAAATAAAATGAAATAATAGTGACAATAAGAAATAAATAAATAAATAACAGTAAGAATAATAAGTATAAGAATAATAATAAGTATAATAATGGGAATATTATTAATATTTAAAATAAATATGATCTTACCAAAGAAAATGTGGTCACATCAGAGCAATAAGAAAACATCCAAACATCTGACCAATGACGACAGAAAACAGAGCCTGAGCGTATAACATCAGCCGGGCGAGTATGATTTTATTTTGCTCTCCTCCTGATTGCGATTGGCTCGGGCCCATCCAGCACACAAATAACCCCCAGCTGTAACCAAGTCCACCTGTTTATAAACACAAACAGTTATGAACACACTCCGACCTGTCACATCTCATCAAAGACGGAGCGCACAGTGCTGCATGCATCGATGGCTTCAGCTGGCCCCCGTGGATGAAACCTGTTTCCTCTTTAAAGTTGTGTTACTCATTGGAGGAAGGATGAACATGTAACAGTAAAAATATGAGGCAATACTCTACTGCAACCTTTTGGAAAACAATATGTGTCAGGGGGAGTCATTCTGGCTTCAGTGGATGTTTCATTTTGCTTTCTAGACTTTTCCCAGAGAGCGTTCCTCCGCGGTTCTCAGGGCAGATCCTGTCTGTGCCTCCTGAGACACAGTAGCCTGTTGTCTGGCCTGGGGGGTGCTGAAGGAGTGGTGTTATGAGAAGGCAAAGAACATGTTATGTTAACCTGGGTGGTAAAAGCCTGAACATATTTGGGAAAATGCCCCTTTATTCCCTCTCACACCCTCTCATTTTCTTCGGGTTCTTACACCTAACTGCAGGAATTCTCCAATCTTCTCCGTGTCTTAATACTTAAAGGCTCAGATCTCCCACATGTCACACACAAGAAAAAAAGAAAAACACAAAATTCATCATATAATAACATTATCATACGACTGAATAGGCCTTATCAGTGGTTATCATTCTGAATCAGAAGTGGCTTTATTGGCAAAGAATGCCAACATACAAAGAATTTGACTCCTGTTTTACTTTGCTCTCAAAGGTACTTTAACAGGAAAAAGACAAGCAGTTAAAACAGAATAAATTGAGCAATGAATTAAAGAGAAACTGCACAATTAATAATGAACAGAAATGTACATAAATACAACAAGGGACTAAATAAATAATACATACGCATATACATTTACATATATGTACATGTGTGCACATTCCTGTAAGAATCTGCAAGTAGGGGCCTGATCCACCTGCTGGCAGGTCGAGCAGGTCGTTATCAGTCTGTTAAATGGCAGCTCAGTGAAACAAAGTGGATACGTTTCCTTTAAAATCTGCAGTTTCCTTATAAATACTCTACAAAATGACTTCTCTAAAGTTAGGGCTGAACACTTCCTGGTTATAAAAGTAAAATAAATGAAGGTAAATATCAGAAGTGATGTTGTTCAGAGGACGACGTCAGACGACAATAAGTTGCATTACTTGTATCAAATAATATCATTTTTAATGTCATTTTTGGGGGGGACACTGTCCTTTCATCACATATTGTCAAGCTAATAATATATAACTGGCAATTAATGTCCCAACACAAAAATTACCGTTTCAGATCCTTATTTTCAAGGCTGGATACACTGTAATTATGCATGTAGAGAAATCTCCATTTTATTGTTTTGAACTGGCATTTAAAGTTTGTTTTTTCTGGTTTATTTTATCTCCAACAACTCCTGAGGGAAGTATCAAGAATAACAGGTATAAATGCTTCACTTTGTTTACCAGGTAAGCACTAACTTTACCTTTAGATTTAGTTTGAAGAGCTGCTGTTGTTGCATGAACAGCTCCCTGCTGCAGGTTAAAACGCTGAGAGGTGATGGGAGCAGTTAGACTTAATGAAAACTTAATGGTGCGGCCCGTAAAACTTAAACAGTGAGCTGGAAGATGCCAAAACACTCTGTAAAGTTGAGAGGAACTGCAGATAGATAGATAGATAGATAGATAGATAGATAGATAGATAGATAGATAGATAGATAGATAGATAGATAGATAGATAGATAGATAGATAGATAGATAGACAGACAGAATAATTAACATATAAAAGGAAATATAATCAAAATAAAACAAATAACACAAAAATGTTAGAGAAGTAAAACATTATATAATATATACATAATACTGATAATCTAGGATAAATAAGTGCAAAACTGCAGTAGTGCAAATTAATCAATTTTCCCATCAGCTTCAGTTTTTGGGGATGTTTGGTGCTAATGTTAATATTCTAATTAAAAATAGCAAAGAAAATGCTTTACCTACTAATCATCAGTATGTTGGCATTGTGATTGTGAGCTTGTTAGCATTTAGCTCAAACCCTGACTGTGCCTCACTGAGCCTCTGGATTAACTCTGGGCTTTTGTTTTTGTCGAAACATGAAATGAAACCATGGCTGCAAGCATTTACATGGCAACAAAGCACCGGTGTTCAGTGAGGAAATATGTTTTTGTAATTTGGCTGAACTAAAGCTTAAGGTCATGGGAGAGATATCATCAGATTATTTTTCCTCGCTTTCTGTCAAATCATTCCTTTACTCCCTTCTCCATCCATTCCTTGGTCATGTTATCCAGCCACTGTGTCCAGCAGTGTGTCAGCAGTCCGACTGAAAGGCTCTCTGTTCCCCTTCACTTGTCCCTCTTCCATTGTGTTCATCGGGATGCTTTTCCAAGCTAAGCCTGGCGCAGGCCTGAATTTCCGGAGCCCAAAATGTGAGTCCAGGGAACCGGACTCCTCCGGGGAAAGGGGAGCAGCGGGAGATGGAGCGCCACTCCGAAGCAAAACAAACCCAAATATTGAGGGGTTTATTTAAAATCTCCCAGTATTATATTAACAGCAGTGCTACAGGCTAGTGATTAGCCACACATGGGTCAGGGGTCGCTGAGCCTCACTTAATATCCACTGGAATCCATATTTTGTATATTTTATTAACGCAAAATGGAGACAGAAATTAGATTTAATTGCTAATTTAGCAGCTACACAGACCAGCAATTGGATATGTGTGGTTAATAATCTTATAATGAGATTTTTTTAATGCGCAAAGTCTGAATTTCTTGATAAACTGCAGCTTTGTGATGGCACATGGAGCCACATATGTAGATATTCTGCTATCTGATGTGCTGCACAAAGAGCTGAGACCTGCCCAGGTTATTGTAAAGTCAACACTGAGCATATGATCTCACTGCAGCGATCTTTGACATTGAGGGATTCATACTTGTTTGATGTCTTACAGTTGAAATGCCCTGCGCAGGAAGGAAGTGCTCACCCACTGGTCGCCTGTTCCATCTTCAGGAGCTCTATGGGAGGGAGGGAGGATTTCAGTGCAATATTTACAGTGACCTTTTCCTCTCACTGGCCAGGGGCCCATGGGAAAAAACTGGAGAGGACAAACAATGAACAATAGGGTTCAGGGATGAGCAATGGTGCCAGCGCAGCATGTGCCATTACGGGATGTGGATTACAGAGGGTTTGGGGGGTCACAGCAAGGATCAAGGCACCAGCCGTGTCCCCCAGGAGCACACCTGGGACACCTGCTCAGGGAGCTATTTAAAAACACAACATACACGTGTTCTCGCTAAGTGGGAATAATGTTGGTGGTGGGTATTGTTGTTTACAGGAAAGGTTTGACATTTTGTAAAATATGCTTTCTTGCCAAGATACTTCTCTCATATCTTTCCATTAAATATCAAGCTACAGCCTGACTTAAAATGGAAACAACTACACTACCACTAGCCTATCAAATTTTGCAGCATAACACCAATTAAAACTACAACTTCCTGTTTTTTTGCTTTTACTTTTGATGCTTTAAGTACATTTTGATGCTGATACTTTTGTACTTTTACTGAAGTAACTTTTGAATGCAGGACTTTTACCTGTAGTGGAGTAATATTTATTTAAGTGAGGAATCTGAATATTTCTTCCACCACTGGTATTTCCTCACTGTCAGATTCTTTATGTAACAAGGCTCTGCATATGTGGTTTTAGCTCATCTGTACTGCAAATATTATTGATAAATATTTATATATTCTCCTTAGTCTTACATTAATATCATAGAACATGATTCATGTAATGCACAAAATACACCACTGATTTGTAGATTCACCATTGGTATGTATGTGCGATATACGACTGATGTTCTCATTCAGTGGCATAGCCTGTACCACTGAGACCAAGATCAAAATCTTCCAGCGTCATTGCTGTAAGTTGATGTTTATGTAGACAAACAGCCCCTGTGTTGCATCAGCATCTGTGCAAACTCCCAAGTCACAGTTTGATCCCTCAATTATCAGATTACTCCGTCTAATTGGACAATGTGGTTTCCCCGAGGACTGGGCCTTGCCTTATCACAGAAATTCTTTCTGCCCTGCACAATTTGGTGAGATAAATG
The DNA here is from genome assembly GCA_903364295.1 of Serranus cabrilla. NCBI lineage: Eukaryota > Metazoa > Chordata > Actinopteri > Perciformes > Serranidae > Serranus > Serranus cabrilla. Next base: position 153,325 of record CAFUXE010000168.1, on the reverse strand, counting down.
TAATGGTATCGGTGTTCTAGTGTGTGCCTGGGTGGTCTCTGTTGCATTTCTAATGATGCTGCGCCTTTCCCAGAACAAGTGGAAATACCTCAGTGATGCACCGTGAAAAGAGAGACGAGGAAAGAAGCAAAGCTCCCACTGGGCCTCAGAATTCTCACACAAAGGACATCCAACACTTCAGAGGAGCATGCCGGCTAATAGTTCTGTTTCTGCTGCATTTAATTTGAGATGGACTCTTAACGCAAACCAGATGACCCGCAGATCAAACTACTCATTAGATGTTGTTACAGTACATCAGTATCTTCATTAGGTCTTAAAAAAAGACATTCAAGACACAGAAACAGAACCAACCACTCACCAAACAAATCATTATGATGAGGTCACAGGAAAATTAATGCAATTGGATACATTTAGTCGAATAGTAGTCAGTATTTTGTAACAGTAGTATCTAAATAGCTGCAGGGGTGAAATCAGTATTCAGTTTCTGTACATAAGCAAAAGTAACAAAACCACTTTGTGAAAACTGTAGTCGTAATATAAGCAAAATATACTCACAAACTGTATTAAAAGTTAGAGGTATGGCTTATTTTAACTGCTTAATACACTGCTTTGGTTTGATTTATGAAAATGCATCAACTACATCAACTATTAGTGCAAATAAAAAAAGTATGCCTACACTATTTGCCATTGAATTGTAGTGGAAAGCAACATAAACATATTCAAGAGAAATGTCAGAAGAAGTAACACAACACCATATTTCACCTTATTTGTGTGATAGTATTGAGTTTCTTTCCACCACTGCTTTGCTGTATATTGCACAAACCAAAATGAAATACTGTATAAGATATTTTTATTTTATTTTATTTCATTTCATTTCATTTCATTTCATTTCATTTCATTTCATTTCATTTCATTTCATTTCCTCTTCACTTTTTCATTTTATTTTGAAGGCTGCAACTACCGGAAAGCCGGAAGTAGTCACATGATACAGGAAACGGTCGCTGCAGCCCAACCTCTGTAAACTGTAAGTTATCGTTTTCTCTAATATGTTTATCTCCTAAATGCTCAAAATAGAGCTGAAATTATAGTGGTGGGAAATGTTTCAATGTAAGCGTGTTTGTAATACTACGACGAGCACAAATGACAGCCTGAGCGTATCCTTCCGGCATAGCGAGTACAGTTTGCTAGCGAACAGCGGTTAGGCAAAGCTAACGGTAGATGTCAAATTTGTCAACAAAGCTGATTCCCCTTTATTTAATATCACTAATTGGTTGTTTGGTATGTTGCATCGGACGTCTGTGATAACAAAAACAGATGATGTATGCGGCTATTGCTGTTATCATGCACTGTTTTAGCGACAACACAATTAGCTCAACCAAACTCCATTGAAATATCTGTCAATTTAAGGGTGATGTTGTGTTGTTTGAGAAGGGAGGGCACATAGACCATACCTTAACACGTCTTGGTAGCTAATAACGTCTTCTAGTAAATTCGTCATGTTAGTGCAACATAAAGCTGGACTTTTTGTTTAATTCGGCTGTGGTCACTGGTTAATGTTATTGTACTTTGCTAACGTACAAATGTCCATATCTTTCTTGTTTAACCTGAAAATATACCAAACTCTTAAGTCAAAACAGAATAGTTTCGTTCTTCCTCCTGAGAAACCTCCTTCTTTCACCCCTCAGTTCTTTCCTCCAAACAGCGCTGGATTAATTTCTCACATCAACTAAAGCAATTACAATTAAGGAGTGTTTCATGTATAGTTCATACATGAAAGGACCTGCAGAGGTTACTCATTGCCAGGTGGCATGATTTCTCTCCCAACTTCTATAAACACTGTGCAAGCCATTCCAATGTAAATAGATTAAGTAACTGTTTTTAACACAGAAATAATGATTGCATACGAAGAGCCCTTTAAAAACAAAGAAAATGTGTTGTACTTAACACCTTGATTATACTTGGGGAAAAAATGCTTCATATATACAACTGGGAATGAGCAAAAAGAAAGAAATGATCACAAGAAATCACCTCCTATGACTCAGAAAGTGAATTGAATAAAAGGCACTTTGATGAGAATAAACATTAGAATACACTGCAAATAAGGGTTTTAAACGCAAATTAGTTAGTGCATCACTACTTCATTGATTGTAAATGACAAATTGTTGGTTTATGTTTAATGTTCAATAACCGTAATGTCCTATTAACCAACTTAATTGCAAGTAAACAAGTTTTTATTGTTGTCTCACTGCCGTGACTTTGTCATACTTAGATAGAACAAAGTTATTTGATTATCATTTAGCATCATTTTGTTTTGTTTTGTTTTAAGAAGCTGGATATCTGCTGTCTTCTAAGGGCAAAAATGCAGCTGTAATATCTCTTTAGTCTGTGCCTTTTATTTAAATTAAATCGGATTACAGTTAAGTGCTTCCTCAGATTTTTTTAAATATACACCCAAACCGAATGTTATGATATGTGTTAATCAACCACCAGACCCAAACCTCAAACCTCTAACTTTATGTATGTACAATTGTTGTGACTGAAGACTGAGACAGGGAGCTTTTAAATTATAAAGTTGAGCTCAGTGCCCGATGACCCCAAATAGCACTGCAAATAATTATTATTTTCATTATTGTTAATCTGCTGATAAATTTGTGTTTAGTCGATTGATAAGTGAAAAATAAATGATGTATTCATAGTCCTTGTTTTATTTGACTAACAGTCTAAAACCTGAATTAATTCAGTTTGCTGTCATATATAATACATGAAGCAACAGATTTTCACATAAGGTATTGTTGCATCATTCAGTTTTGTCTTCAT
>CAFUXE010000168.1:135590-147824 GCA_903364295.1 Serranus cabrilla | reverse complement strand
ACACACACACATCCACACACACACACTTGCCAATCACTGCCATATGTGAGTCACCTTTGAGCTCAGAGCAGCATATGATCTAAGGTATGAACGCCTTATTCATGAGATAGTGTGTGTGCGCTGATATGGTGGATCCGGTAGATCTCCATGTCCGCGGTGCCGCAGAGAGTTTTTCTAGTTTTGAAGTTGTCAAAATAAAAAGCTAGCTGGAGGTCAGAGTTTGGAGGACTTGTGGTGATTTAAACCCTGTGTAATTAATTCTGGTGCATTTTTTGGAGAACTATTAAGATTCTTGTTATCCAGAGCAGATCTGTGTCTCTGATATATCTTCTTCCCCTGACATGGAAGCACAGATTATAAATATTGAGGGAATGAGGAGCTGTGACTTGGGACATAGTCCCAATATTTGCTCCATATTTGAACCAGGGATGTTGCAATCCCATGGTTTAAAGGTTGGGTGTAATTTTAAATCTGCAAATAACAAATGTTATGTTTTCCAATTAATTTAATAGTTGTTTTTGAATTGATCAATTAATTTATCAATTAAATATGTATAGAATGTCAAATAATTGTGAAAAATAATTTCTTGCAGCCCAAAGTATTGTTGAAAACCCCAATATTCAATTCAAAATAATGTTCATGTTATATTTATGATTCCACTTGAGGGATAAGATTGTTTTTGCAAAATGATCCGTCTAAATGAATTATTCCAATTATACGGTATTGTAGTGAACAACTTTGCAGAATAATTGTTTTTCTTTTAGGTCTAAATTTGTCAAGACTTTTGTCTGTATGTAATGTTTGTACAATGAAACACAACTAAATTATATTATTTAATATTTTCTTTCTATTGTGAATATTAGAACCTGTTTTATTCAGGTGAATCTTTATTAGTTGTTTTATTTTTAGTAGCAGCAAATGCTAAATTATACCACTACAAATGATTTTAACCTGTATGGAAAACGAAGTTGCCTTCTTCCCTGCATGCCAGTTAACCGTGGTGTGTGTGAAACAAACAAATCTCAGGCCGCGCGCTTTGGAAAAAACTATCTAGTTATATTATTCTGATATTGCAATGCGTTATTATTCACAATATTGCAGGAAATTATCATTTTTGAATCATTACTTAAATTTTAATCTTAAAATATTTTACATTTTCTTGTGAGGATTGGTACAAATCAGAGATATTTTCTTTAGTCTGTATAATACAATTTGTAAGCAAGTACATTTCTGCAGCACCACAGTACTTAAATCAGAACAGTATTTTAACAGTTTTGCCTTTAGTTAACATTGCACCATTTCTAATTTCGATATTGATGGATTAAACAGTTTGCCAATGAAAAGGAAAGATTTGATTTGATTCAGTGTGTAAAAAAAGCATCAGTATCTAATCTGAAAATCTGTTTGTCTATCTGACACTATCATGTCACAGGCAGATATCTTTTAAGTGAATTCAGTCTTCCTTTTTTAGTGAAAAAGAAATCCATTGCTGCCATCTAGCCCAGACCATTGAGCACAGCATTTTTGGGCTGTACTGTGTGTGGCATCTCAAAATTAAATGGTTTCATGTGACAGAAAAATTTGTTTAGAACTTTAATTAAAAGTCTTTCCTTTGTGTCTGCGTACTGGAGCACAAGGCCAAGAAAGGGTTGTCACTTGTTCGCAGCACTGCAAGAAGATCCCAAGCCTCAGACTTCCACAGCTACCACACAGATTAGAGCCAACCCTGCTGTTTGTAAGTCAGCCTCCAAGGAAAACAAACCTGCCTTTTTAGCCCTATTACCAGAGAGAGAGGTTGGGGTTGGGGCTGGGGGCTAACAGCATCATGGTTGGAAGAGAATCGAGCGAGAGAAAGGGGGCTAAATCTGGTTGTGTGTTGTCATTGATTAAATTTAGCCTTCACAGTACGACATGGCTTGACACATGTTGGGGAGAGTGGGGTATGCTCTTGTGGGGATCCTCTGATGCCCCCTAGAGGCTTATACCTTTATCCTTCTTGTGGAAAATGCTGCGTACCTCATAAGTTTCCAGTTGGAGCGTCAGAAACCTTTTCTTTTGTTTTCCTCTTCATGCTACTTTAAGGAAAATTTCACTCAGTTTGTCCCTGGTCTGTATAAAGTTAAAGTTTCTATTGCCTAGTTTACAGGGCATTTGTGGTGGTGTGTGACATGAGACTTGTGCAAGAGTCCGCTTAGTTTCTGCGTGACTTGTTGCATGTGTGTGTATGTGTGTGTGTGTGCACGCTGGTGTTATAGAGAGGGGTCTGGGCAGTGTTCCCGTGTCCATGCACAGCCCCCAGAGTAAAGTAAACACAGCGGCTCTTTTCTCATCCCAGCCGTCAGCAGGCTCTCCCCAGGCCCGCGCCAGAGACCACACACCCAGACCACACACACACACACACACACACATACACACACATACACACATATATACACACACACACTGCCCAGACCTCTCTGCAGATCCTTCCACATACTCGCATACACACAGACCACACAACACCGGCTCGGGCCCCTCGCACGCAACCTAGCTGAGCTGTCATTCTGCCCAGCGTGTATGTGTGTGTAAGTGTGTGTGTGTGTGTGGCAGGCTATCTGTGTGTTTGTGCACGTGTATTTCCAAGATGAGGGGGGGATAATCTAGAAACACTCCTGGAAGCAGAATCAGAATTGTACAAAATAAAGACCCTGTCCTCTGCCCCTTCGCCGCTCCCACTCTAAACATGTGGGATTGATGAAGGATATACCAAGCTCTTGTTTTAGGCCTGTTAACCTCTTATCTTCTACATGTCAGATCCATAGCCCCTCCATTTCCTCTGACAAGCGCAGGGCAGCAGCAACAACATGAGGTAAATCCCGTTGGAGTTTTCTAGTTAACTCTGGGATGTCCGGGCGATGGAGGGGGGTCCAGACTCAAAAGTTTCCCAGAAAGGTTTCTACTCTCGGAGGTTTCCAGGTCAATTCTTAATTTTTTGTGGTTCCATACTATTCCCTGCACTTATTTCAATCAAGGACACTCTAATGACACTGTCATCAAGTCTTGTGTCATTACTTTGTGCCATGAAAAACAGAAGAAGTCTTAGTTGTGAGCTGGTGGGACTTCAGTGTTCAGGAAGTTTTCATATAGTAAATAATGGAATGATGACTAACTGTCTTCTCTGAATGCTAAGTTGCATCAAAGCGCAGCTCTTTGCAGATACTGATTATTCACATTATCCATTAAGAATTGCTGTATTAAAGAAAATATAAATAAAATTTGGTCTATTTAATGTCAGAAATCAGTGAAAATGTCCATCAGTCAAAGGTCAAAAATTTTTCTTCTGACTAACATTTTAAAATCCCTGAATATTCAAATGAAAAAAGGAAAGCAGAGAAGCAAAAACCTAACAATTCTTATCTTCTTATGACTTAAACAACTGTCAAAATAGTTGCCAATTTTTAATAATAATTTTTTCGATTGATTAATAAACGAATTGTTTCCTCTTTAATATGAAGGATAGAGTTTATAATTCAAGGGTAATGCAACCTAAATTATTCAAACAAACATGTATTGTTTTTAATTGAAGCTTTGCAAAAATGACTTAATAAAACTGTTCTGCGCTGTTTTTGACCATTTTATAAACTATGTAATTAATAAAATTTAAAGCCACTATAGAAATAATAATCATAAGTAGCTGCCCTGGCGTCAGGCTGTAGATTCTTGCACCGGCTGCTGCAGGGGCTGAAACTCTTATTTGTTTTTTTTTAACAGGAAAGTCTCTTTAACAAGTAGACTAATCAATGTCGTGCTCTGTCAGATTTGATTTCCTTTGATATTGGCGTCCCTGCTGGAAGCCTTGCACTTCACTTGTACGCCTACAACTAATTAGTGACCATATAACTGTACAAAGGGTTACCACCATGAACTTGCTGCAGGTCCGGTCCGTGTGAACTTCTGCATTGTTTGTGGAGGACGTGTTTTGGCTGCGGAGCAAAAGGGCGGAAGCCTTCCTCAAGCTGCTTCAGAGAGTCTAGATTGGTCAGCCTTTTTGAGACCTGGCAGTAATTTATTAGCAAACATCTGTGCTGCTGAAATACATCCTTTCATTTTTTCATTTGGAATCTTTCCCTCTCTTCCTTTGCTCAGCCCCAACATGAACTGATTTGCATGGGTGCTCCTTCATCGGGACCATAATCTGTACTGTATTGTGTGGGCTTATGTGGAATGATTGGGGAGGCCAGGTTTATTTATCCTTCACTGTGAGGTTTACATTCTTCCTTTCCTCCCTGCTCTCTGTCTGCTCCTTCATTCTTGGCTCCCTTCTCTATTTTTCCTATTATCTGAGAGATAACTGCTGCAATGCATACATTGTTTGGAGACTTACGGGGCGGGAAATTAACACTAGCTGCCAGCCAAATGCTGCTCGAGTTTTACTGTCCCCCCAGTCAACTCTGAAGGTGAAATATCTGGCTGCCTGGTTACTTAGTCCGAGCAGCTGGTAAATCTTTATATAAATTATTTAAATAATTATTTATTATCAGGAGAGGGCTGCGGGCTCACTAGCTACAGTTAAATGTCTACATAAAGATGATATCTGCTTATTTAAAGCTTTCAGAATTGTAACTGATTATTTTCAGCATGCCTTGATTTTTTTTCCTATGATCAGACAATTTTCTTGATACTCTGTTCATTATTTTTTTGTTAATTGCTTCATTATTTGATATTTTCATGTGTTAACAGAGCTGTCAGGGAATGGAGTTTGTTGAGTTTTACTCTCTACGTCCTCTCATGCGAGCCTCCCTCTGCCCGTCTTTTTCCATGTACAGGTGCTGATCGAGTCGACCCAGCGTCCACGTCTGCCTCACGCCACCATGTCTCGTGCCCGTCAGCCCCCGCTGGTCACGGGCATCTCGCCCAAGGAGGGTGCGGCTTGGACCAAAGTCACCATCCGTGGAGAGAACCTGGGCACGGGCCCAGCCGACCTCATCGGTAATACATTTATAACCACACGACTAACCTCACACGCAGCTCTGTCTCGGTTAAAACTTTGTAGTTTCAATGTTGTTTATTTTTCAAAATTAATTTGGGATATCAAAACATTCCTCCTTTATTTTTCTTCTTTCAGATTTCTTAATAAAATATATCTGTAGGTATTTAAATAAAAAACATCAAGATATATTTGGTATATAGATATTTCTTAGATCAGCCCACTGATTTATGTGTTCGCACATTATATAATTAACATTTATTTGTTCTTTTCGTAAATGATAATTCTCAGGTGATGGTTTTTATTATTTCTATCTCTCTGTGGTTGTCACTTTTATTTTAAATAGAGGGACACTGATGTTGAATAAATGTAGCAGCTTTATTTTTGTCCTTTAATTTCTGCTCTGCTATGTAGAGTATTTTGTAACTGAAGACGTATTAACTGATTTTATTAACTTATCCATCAACAAACCACAGCGGCCCCCTTTTTTAAACAGGCTGGTGTAAAGTTTGTTTTTGTTTATATGATACGTAAGTGGACAGGACGCCTGATTCTTTTCCCCCTTAGGAGCGAGAATTTCATCACTTTTTCACTATTTAGTTTCATGACAATTTAATAAGTTAACAAAAAAAAAAGTTGTCAGGTTTAATTTCAAGCATTTTTGTTGAGAATAGTTTTTTTTATACGTAGAAATGAATAACTGTTAATTTAAACTGACTTTATACATAAATGTTTAACATGTTTAAAGTATGTCACACTATCACAAGTGTTTTCTAAAAGGAGGTTTTGTTCTTCTGTAAAGTAACTTAAATCAGAGCAAAATAAACTATATTTCAAAATTTAAATCTATTTTACCATTTTCTTGTGCAATTAAAAAAGTTGAGATACATCTATTGTGAATTTATTGTACGTGTAATGAAAAAAATAATCCTCCAGCAACTTTAGCAGCGAAAACAAACCTCACAAAAAACTCCTGCAGACCCAGCAAATAAAATACTGAGACATTTTACTGTTATATAATTTAATTTAGCTTCTCCTGTGACAATTCTGCCAACTCTCTGCAACACACAAATCTTTGTTTCTCTAAATATTTAGATACTGTATGCCTAGTTTGAGAAACTCAAGTGCTTATCAACATGCATTAATGTGAAAAAAGAGTTGTTGTTGTTGTTGGTGTGTCTTTTTTTTGTGAGCCACACAGATGGACTACCTCCATCTTGTTCTCATTATGTGTTTGAACGTCACACTTTTTGTGTACCGATATTTTCCCTCATGTTCGCCAATTCTTTCTCTACCCTTCTCCAGAGGACTCACACGCTGCTTCTTGCTTGGAAAGCCGTGCTCTGGCCAGTGATAGGGGTCTATTTCTGACCATGAATGTCCCTGGGGCCTGGAATTAGACAATTAGATATGCACAAATGTGTGTGAGTGCTTATGTATTCAAACGGAGTGGCCAGTAGAGAACAGAGGCAGGAAATGGGGCTCTAATTGGCATATTATTCACGGTTTTATGGGCTATTTGTTAATCAGCTTTCACAGGCTTTTATGATGTTTGATTATACACACATGAAGCTTTCTGAATCCCCTCGGCTGGAACTGTCAAAGTAATCCTCGTGTCTGTCTTCTAGTGTCCAAATAGTTTTCAAGAGGGTTTAAAAAGAGGACGACAGATGTAGGGGCAGAGTGCACATTGTGCCAGTAATGGGCCACTTAGCACTGAAGTGACAACCTGGCTTAAAGGAGCTGAGTGAGAGGAAGGAAGGTCATGGCCACCCACACCCGCTGTGACCCCAACTTGAACTTCAACCCCTGTTTAACTAAACTTGCTGATAGACGCCAATTCTGTCTGAGTGAGCTCCTCTTGTTATAGATTGTCTGTGTGAGAGGCGGCACTACGTGTTGTTTATTTGTGCTGTCACTGTGTGGCTGTATCGCTCACCCTTTTCACCTTTTCCCCTCTCTCCTCCGTCTCAGGTCTGTCGATCTGCGGCCATAACTGCCTGCTGACAGCCGAGTGGATGTCAGCCAGCAAGATAGTGTGCCGCGTGGGTCCTGCCAAAGACGACAAGGGGGAGATCATTGTCACCACCAAGTCAGGGGGTCTCGGCACCTCCACAGTGTCATTCAAACTGCTCAGGCCAGAGAGGATTGGTAAGACTCAAAGACTAAAAATCAATTTTGTTTGCTCGTCTAGACAATGAGAGCAGATAGAAGTTGCAGCTCGGGCTGCAGCTCAAAATGAGTGATTCAACTTTTATTTTTTAATTATTAATTACTTAACTGTTTAGTTGATAAAATGTCAGAAAATAATGCAAAGTGCATACCAAAATTTCCCAGAGCTCAAAGTGAATTCAAATTGAGTAATTCACAAACAAATCAATTAAATTTTAAATTATATATTTTTTTAAATAAACAGGGAAATGCAGCAAAATCAGGCTAAACTCTGTGTTTTTGTTTTGGCAAGCACTAGTTGCAGCCAAGTAAAGTTAAGTTTATTTAGTCCAAAATCACAAGTTTTTCCCATGAGGCTTTTATTCCAATAGAGAAAACAAACTAATCAGGATTCTTACAATGGAGAATCCACAGGAAGAGCAGCAGCTCCATGATGAACACCATAATAAAAAAATACATATTTGAAAAGGCGCATAAAAAAAGGAATGCTAACCAATTTGACAACACTTACTTTGCTTTGATAAAATGCTGCAAATAAATTTAACCAATTGGTCAAAACCTGCACACACCTGGTTGTGTGATTTGCTGGAATCAACCACACGTCAACGATGCAAGAGAATGAGCTAATAATGTTTATTTTAGTTTTAACAATCTGATTCCATGATTCCAGTATTACTGGAGACACTGACTGCACACAGCATTAGTCTGTCACTAACGACTTGTATGATTCCTGGAAACTTCTTCTCCTTTTGCTTCTGTGTACAACTTGAAGCACGTCCGTATTTAAATGTGTTCCCACATTCATGGAAAATCTGGCAAAATCATAAACAATGTCTTTCCCTAGGCCTGGAAAAGTCATGGAATTTGATTGCGTCTAATGAAATTAATTGTTAGAGTAATCTTCTGTCGATAGACTTTCACTTTATGTAACATAACGGCAAATGTATTTTCTGTAGGCTGATATAAATGCATGTAAACCTATTTTTTAAATATATAAAGGACTATATATTGACGGCCTCTAATCTGAAGTATTTGAAGTGAATATAAACGTATCAAACTATGAGATATTGGAAAAGGTTGCTGTGTCATTTTCATACAATAATTAATAATAGTAGTAAGGTATACTATACAGTTCTGTTTGTGTTGTGAAAGGACATGAACATTTTTATTATGAGTCCATGAAAAACTCATGGAAAGTTTGGGGACAAGCACATTTTTTCATGCCCGTATGTGCTGTCAAATTAGTGAACTTGTTCATTAGATTGTCTGCGTTTTGTTTATTTAAATTTCTTCCTGAACGCAAAGCGTGTGTTGTCAAAGCGATCTTGACTTTTGTTTTGCTCATTTTCATGAAGTTTCTGCCGTTTTAATGTGTTGAGCTATATGAGCCGCTGTAGGTCTCTTTACCAGAATCTACAAATAATGAGCAATAATACAGAATTTGCACTAGTTTAATAGCAATATGAAGAAACATAGTTGAAATATTCAGTGAGAAGTAAAATCTAATCACTGTTGCTGTGTTATTGTGCGTGTCAGTTTGTTTGTGAGGGTGTACCTCCGTGTGTGTGTGAGGGCACATCTGGGATGTGTTGTTGAGCTCATTGACGTGTGTCATGCCTCCCCTCTCCTGCCCTGTCCTGCAGGTATCCTGGACCAGTCTGCTGTGTGGGTGGATGAGATGAACTACTACGACATGAGGACCGACCGCAACAAAGGCATCTCCCCCCTCTCCCTGCGACCCAGCAATCCACTGGGCATCGACATAGACAAGTACGGACAGAGAACACTCAAAGCACGCACACAAACACCGCTCAGCACAATCACACCGCCATAAACACACACGCTCTAGTCATTGAGTCATGGTTTACATCCCTAAACAGAAACAAACTCTCCCCATATGCAGGCGTTTGAAATATTATGCCAACACAGCAATGGCTGAACAGCCTCTAACCGCTGCTCACAGGGAGTGGAAACAGAATAATTGTGTATAAAGCAGAGAGGACGACGGACGATAGAAAGGGATTTGGAAAGAACGAAGGCAGCGACCCACACACATGTTTGTGTACCGCCTCGGAGCAGGCAGCGTGGTGCTGCCTCCCACGCGCCTGGCAGGGAGTGCCGAACTTGTAATATATAGTTTGTGTTGTCAGGTTCTGGCATTTCTGGGATAGTGTTTGTTTGGTTTAGAGGGGCCGGGGGCAAGTGACCGCTCGTGGCCAGAGACGGGACCCCCATAAACAGGCTGTACCATTCACTGCTCTCCCAGGGTTGCATTTAACATTGCGTTTAAAAGTAATAAGTTGATATGCTACAGGGAGGATTTTAGAATAGAATACTCCATAAATCATTTAATCTGTAGAGGAAAAAGCATCACTCTTTGTATGGTGATGTCACTGGATGGTTATTCAGCTGAAGATGTTTGCACCAGCTGTTTGTAACGTCATACTTGGCCTAAATATGAATTAAAGGAGGTTAAAAAGGGGCTAGTTCTTACTAAGTATTTCCAGCCTATTAAATGTATATTTCTCCATGTATGTATAGAAGAAAACACAAACAACACAATCAAGTGATTTTGACCTTTACAAGTAAGTTCAATAAAGAGTTTATATTGTTTTACTGCGTGATTACCAAGCAGCAACATCAGGGCCAGTAAATGACTTAAAGCTGCATTATTTCTAAAAGCCAGCAGGTGGTGACTCCACAGGCTGCAAGGAGAAGTGAGATTGTATAGAAGTCTATGACAAAATGACCTTACTTGATTGACACTTATTACCTCGGTGAACAATTTTCAAACAAGTTAATGGTTTTATTTGCTAGTTTTACGTTTGTTTTCATTCCTGCATGAAAATGAAAGAGATAATAAAGCCTGGTATGCTTTAAGGCGTTGCCACCTTATGATTGACAAGTCGTCACCACGGCAGTGTCCTCTGGTTCACAGTCAGATGCAACCCGAGCTTGTCTTCAGATCTTCTGGCTCCAAAAGACCAAGGCTTCAAAATGGTAGTCCACAAACTAACGGGTGGCTGCGTCCACTTCTTTAATGCAGTCTGCGTTGATTACAGAGCTCTGCAGATGTTTCCTGATGACTAAGGGCTTTTTCTAGCTAAGACATTCCTTAAGTTTATACAGTTTCACTCACTTCAGTCAAACACAGCTACAAGTTAGGATGTAACACTTAAACTGATATGTGCTGTTTATTTCTTGTTAGTATTTAGTTTATCACTAATAAGTAGTACTGTTTGATTATTCTAGATGTTTGTTTCATTTTGATTTTACTTTTTTATATTTCTTCTGGTTATTTCTTTAGTTTAATTATTATTTAGTGTATTTAGTTTTGTATAATTAGTTTGTTATAGCATGCACCTGGGTGGGCCGATGTTCTTTTTTGGTTGTTTGCTTGTTTTGGAAAAATAAACCTCTTTTGCCTGCATACACCACATCCCCACGGTGCATCAATGGCATTTTGATTAGTTTGATTTAACGTTAGTTTTGATTTTTTCGGACAAATGACCACGACACTGATTGATACATTTTTTTATTAGATATTTGTTATCAATCCAGGACTGTACAGAAAAAAAGGCTCATCTGGTCGAGGAGTCAGTTTCTTGCCATTTGGCACTAACACTATAGTTTCTGTCAGAGGTATAATGCTTGAACAGTAATGCAGTAATGCACCTGATGTCTGCTGAACTGCCACTCTTAAACGCATCACATTTAACTCTGATCTAGAATAGACACTTCATATCTTTAAAGCTTGCAAATTCATGCAATTTCTCATGCAGTTTCCTGCAAATCTCTGCCTGCTGTTCTAATCTTCAGTGCCCAGAATATTGTATGCCCATATATACTTTTACAGTCATTTAACTGTTGCAAAAACTCTGAAATAGTATTATGTTACATACATGAATGATTGTGTATGCTTTTGCACATTTTAATTAGTGCTTTTGGTGTTCTGTGCATGTGTGTCACTAAGTGTATACACTTTCTGTCTCAGACCTTAATACTGTACTGTCCATGTGCTGGTTTTTCTACATGTGTGTGTAACAGCAGAGTGGGTGGTGGTGGTGGTGGGGGCGGTTTGGTTTGTGTAGGCCACGGGTCATTAGTAGAGATCAAGCTTCCCTAATGAGTGCTGGGTCCTCCAGGGGCACCCAGGCGTCACACACTGCACTTCCCACGCCAAGCTCTCCCAGCCTGTGTCCTTTTTGGCTGCATACTGCCCCCTGCTGGACAAAAGTGACCCCAGCATCACATGAAAATGTATCTCACAATTTACACAATTATTTTACTAAGACCTTATCACTCACAGTTTGTCATTAAGATATGTTTGCATTGATTTTTCTGTCTTTTAGTGTTATTACAGTTTGCACTGCATGATTTGATACTGGTTATAGACTGCACATCTGTACATTGTACTGTACATATTTTTAATATAGTGGAGTTCTTCCTGCCTTTCTTTCTGTTAATGTTTGTGTATCTGTCTTCTTCCCAGAGGCAAAATCCCACAGAAGGACTTGGAGCTGACATTTCCAGGAATGAGTGGAGACTTCACCAGTGAGAACTTCTCTGCCACCTTGTACCTCATAGAGAACCACACAGGCTCCAGGTACCTCATTAGTTATCTCTTATCTTATTGCGTATTGCCAATATATGCATCATCTGAATGCACTAGGTCTCTACTTTGTGGTTGCAAAGTTAATGAAGCTGTGATTATCCTAGAGGCCACAACTGATTTTATACAGTGAGGTCTTAAATGGTCTCGCAACCATGAAATGGCTACTTTGGGTACTATTACATCACCACAGATGAATAAAATCGGGCTCATTTATTCCTCAAGAGTCTCAGCTTTCAGTCATGCCCAATTTACGCAATTCCAAGACTGTTTAGGGACCATAGTAAGCTGAAATATTCAAATAAAGTAAGCAAAAATAACATTTGTACTGCATGATTTTTCCCCCAAACTACTTGCAAAAGTATAAAGTGGGCATGTCAGTAAATGAGATCCATGGATACCCACAGAATCCATTTTGTTGGTCAGACAAAGCAAGATATTTGAGGACATTATCTTGAACTACATTGCAAAAATAGATAGATGA
>CAFUXE010000168.1:123918-134982 GCA_903364295.1 Serranus cabrilla | reverse complement strand
TCTCGCTACAATGAAATGGCTACTTTGGGTACTATTACATCACCACAGATGAATAAAATCAAGTCTCAGCTTTCCAGTCATGCCCAATTTACGCAATTCCAAGACTGTTTAGGGACCATAGTAAGCTGAAATATTCAAATAAAATAAGCAAAAATAACATTTGTACTGCATGGTTGTCCCCCAAACTACTTAGCAAAAGTATAAAGTGGGCATGTCAGTAAATGAGATCCATGGATACCCACAGAATCCATTTTCATTCAGATATCTTGAGATGAGAGGTCAAGAGACCCCTTTGAAAATATCCATGTCAGTTTTTCCCAAAGATATCAGGACTTGGTTGGTACCAATGAATTCCTTAGACCTGCTAGAGAGGTTAAGCACAGTTCCAGCTTCTCAAATGTTGATATTTTCTGTTTCTTGTACTCTATGATGGTGGTTTTTGAGGGGGACAGTTGGTCACACAAAGCAAGATATTTGAGGACATTACCTTGAACTACATTGCAGTGACTAAACTGAAAAAAGAAGAACATTTAGACAGGATGAATGGGGGAAAACAGAATTTATACTGTTTGGTATCATGAAGTTCATGTGGAGGTTGAAGTCTCTTGGCTGAATCTTCACATGGGCCGTCAGAGAGCAGTTAGGTATGCAGACGAGCCTCCCCGCTGACCCAAACGCCCTGAGCCCAGTTGACTGTCATGTCAGTGCAGAGGAGAGTTATTTTGGACTCTCCTGGCTTCCTCTCCCCCTGCTTAGCCTTCCAGTAACCCAGACCCCAGCATCCAGCATGACCAGGGGCCTCTGTTTGGACCTCGCTGGGTGACTGTTTCTTCCTGCGGAGGAAACCTCACTCAAGACACTCACACAGACACACGTACTCACATCGGCCAAATATCTGTGTGTGACTCTGAGATACATAGCCCGTGTGTGAGCTTCAGGAATATGTCACTTGAAAACCAAATTATCGTTAATGTAACCTAGTGTTGAAATGATAAACTGACTGATCAATTAGAAAATGTAATCACAAAATGTTTTAGATTTTCTAAGAATTGTTATGAAGGGAAATGTGTTGGCTCTGTCTTTTAGAATATGTCTAACATTGTAAATTGGAGCATTTTGAAGATGTCATCATTTTTATAGAATAAACAGTTAATCGATTAACTCGACAAATGAAATTAATGACAGTAATCACAAGTTGCAGGCCTAACATGATGACATGACCGCTTTGTTTTTGTTTCCGCAGTTTTGAGCAGTTGAAGATCGCAGCCAACAATCTGAAGAAGCAGGCTACTAAGAAGAACGAGGGGAGTCTGGCTTATGTGAAAGGAGGCCTCAGTACGTTCTTTGAGGCCCAGGACGCTCTGGCAGGTGAGAGGGATTAACACATTTTTGTGTGCAATGGAATCGCACCAAATGGCCTACAATTAATACACAAACTTCGAAATCATCACTCTTCATCTCTGCTCAGAAAAGAGCTTTTGATTTTTTGGAAAGCGTGCAAGTGAGCGTGTCTTGGAATTTTTTTTCCCTCCACATGCGGTTTAGCAGCGGTTGATTAAAGAGGCTCATTTGGACGCTGTGTGAAAACCCTCCACCTCATACTACAGTTACACCAGCCAACCACAACACGGCTAATTCACCTTCATCAAAATGAGATCAGCTCTCACCTGTCACACACAGTCTCACTTGAGTCTCCCTAGAGCCTAAAGTGGACACACACACTAATGCACACACACACTTGGCCACATTAACCTTCAGATGCCAAAACGATTTTCAAGGTAGCAGAGACTGACTGCTGTCGCTCTGCCAGGTACTTCAAATCAATTGTTCGCTTCATCATTCATACTTTTGTCTGTTTACTCTCTCCTCCCGCCATAGACGCTCAGTTACTTCCCCTTACTATTTATACGTACACTTTTCTGCCTCCATCATTATTATTATTGCTTTCCGTATGTTTGTGCCCCGGTTGGGAGAGAGGCAATGTTTTCATTGTTAGTTGCCGAATCTAAATAAACGGAGCAGACCAACACAATGCAGGCCAGAGTATTAGGACTGATAGTGCTGATAACAGACCCAATATGACCAATGGGAACAATGCGCAGTCATTCTCACGTTCAGACTGAGCGTGCCTACTGTGTGCCCACTGCCCCAATGGGAAATGTACAGTCCCTACAGATGGAGGAAGCAATACACTATAGATGGACTCAGCTGACCTGTGAACCAAGAGGGCATAATGATGCTTTAGGACCTGTGTGACAGCAGAATCACTGCACTGGCTGGTTAAAGATGTCCAACTTGATTTCTCATCCGCTATTGATTTGGTTCGAAACACTTCGAAACACTACTCAAGGTAGCCAGATATAGCCTGTTTAACATAATTTATATTACAAATAACCAATAATCATGGTACTCAAGTGGTCTTTTAAATTATGTGGTATCATTCCATGGAAATTCAGCTTTGCTCTGTGCCTGCTGGATTTGTAAATATGCATCTGCAGTAACAACTTCAACAACTTTAAATGGCGATAGTATAATCTTTCCAGCTTTTGCAGCCTGACCCAACTGACAAATTATTCCTGCTTTACAACGTAAATCTCACACCACCACCAGGTTTTTACCTGTCAGTGCATATCCAAACTTTTCTAACTAAGTGGACACGGATGGACGGATTCTTCAATAAACATGATGCTTTAGACATGAGTTGTCAATACAGTTTGAGAGATAATTTTTCTGATATTCTAATAATTATTCTAATCAGTTGTCTGGGATGTTTTAATGTCACAATTCACGGTCAGATCATGTGATTGTCTTTAGCTGTTGGAATTTCCTTTTTTTAAGCTTGAAATTTCCTTTGCTTCCACTTATTTTCTCATAATGTAACATCCTTTGCAGCAATGAAATATAATGAATAGGAGCTTTTTGAAGCTTCGGTAGGTTAAACTGGCCTCACTGGCTTTAAGAGAAACGCTAGCTCATCAATAACGCTACAATCAACACAAAATACAACACTGTCATACAGGTCCTTACTTTATCCTGCATGTTCAGACAAGCAACTTGACTTAAAAGTTCATTTTTAAACTCCGGCCTTCTCACCGTGACTCATTACAGGACTACAACATCCTTTCCCGGCCAGGATTTGGCTCCCAGTCATAAAAAATGAAGTGGTAGCCCAGAATGGATAGCTCAAGTAGAGATATTCTGTACACTAGGTATGGTCAGCCAAACCGACATACCAGCCGACATGCTGCTAGCAGCCGCCAGCCTGAGACAGCTCTGCAACAGCTCACTGCCAGGCCTAGTTAGCACAGCTGTCTGAGCTGTGAATCCTTTCTTTGTCTCTCAGCAGCGGCTGGCAGCTCTCTGTTGTTCTTAGTCCTTCCAAATGAATCTCACCTGAGATGTAGCTGTAAAAATGTAAAAGAAATTAGCGGTAAAAAAAGAGAAATTAACAGGGTGCTTGTGTGTTCTCCATGTTCGGGAATTCGCTGTGTTACAGGGCGATGTCGTGTTTCCAGCCCTCTCAATCACCATCAAGACATTTCTGTCTCCTCTCCTGTTTATTTTCACTTCTGCTTGCATGTGAGATTTTTATTGATGACTTTAATAGAAGTCTGGAGTTACTTTTTAGAGCAAGTGTTCTGCTGGCGGCAAGGTGGAAACAAGGAGGAGAAGCCAAATCTGGGAAAAGAAATGAGGCGGATAGAAAATATTTAGAGCAAACAGCAGGACTCTGACTCCAGGATCCGTGGGGTTTCTCTCCCTCCCTCTATTTCTTGTCCCCACTAATTGCTTCTTAATTGCTCTCCAGTACAGCTAACCATCTCCAACAGAAATAGCAAAACAAAATCCCATGTCTCTTTTGAATGAACTATGAACTCTGTGTTTAAGCACACAGTTTAGACTTTTGCATCTGCAAGCCACAAATCTTGTTAATTACAGTGCTGTTTGGGTTAGTTAGCTAATGTGTGTTTGGCAAATGGAGAAACGAGACTGGGAGCTTTTGATGCAACAGCTGTATTAAGAGCTCAGAAGTACATGATCAAGTTATACAGATATACTAGATCTGAGTCGGTCTGGTTTCTATCCTTGTTATTTTCCATCCCCCATTGGCTTATTTCTTGTTTGATAAAATAATTTACGTGTGTGCAAAGGGGTTTTTTTTTGCAGTGGAGAACCCAGTGGTCCTGTAAACACTACATGAGAACCACCACAGACTGGTGAAAGACATGGAAGGTTTATGGGCATGGCGACTGTCTGGTCGCGGAGCCTCAGTGACGAACTGAGACAGAGCTGCTCCGGCTGATTGACTGACTGACTGACAGTCTGTCAGGGAGCCCAGGGTTGTTTCTACTAAAATGTTGAAATTTGAGGTTTTTCATTGTTGTGTGAACAGGAAGTCTCCCAGTGATGCAGGAAACGGAACAGCTACCGTGTTCCAAAAATGCCAGATTCCCAGGGCCTATTCCCTGAGCCCCCAGCCCCGGCAGGAGTCAAAACATCTCCAGCTTTAGAATCCAGGGACACTGTATTTTTATTCTTATTCATTTTTTTCTTCCCTCAGTGGTTCCAGGAAGTGAAGCGGGAGCTGCGGCTCTTCCTCAGGTCCTGGCTGCATGTGTTATCCGGACTCTGACCTGATGTTTAGGTTAGCTGTGACGTCATCGGCCCTTCAGTGTGTGTGACAGATGCAGAGGACACACAGCTGGCAGGAGGGCAAGGGGGAGTGTGGAGACGTGAAGCAGACCTGCACTGTGTGTGTGTGTGTGTCTTAGTCTTCCTGTGTGTCCAGCCCTATCAATCCTGCGCTCTCCCGTATACACTCCCATGTCTACGTGCCTTTGTCCTAACCTGCATCTGGTCACATTTTCAACCGGTCGGCGAGCAGCAAGAGGTCCACAAAAGGGCCAGCGACGTCCGAACTGATTAGGCAATGGCATGTTTGAACAGGGTGTTTTAGGAATACCTCAGTCTCTGCCTTGAGGCTTCTGTCTGTCAGAGTGGACCCACATATTTATTTACAGAACTCTCCCCCTTCACTTTGCCTCCCGCTCCCTCTGCTGTCTCCAGGCTCTGCTAACAGCGAGCATTTGTAGTTGTGGGAGAAGAAGGAAGGCAAGGAAGTGGAGAGAACAGAAATGAGAGGACCGTTATACTTTTTTTTTTCATGTTTCTGTCTCTTAACTTCATTCTTGAGATGTCTGCCTGTTGCATATTTGAATCGCTCCACAAGTATGTATGAGAAGGTCTCCTAAGCCTTCCCCACCTCTCTTCCACTCTGTCAATAAACCCACACTGCAGCTCTCAGCACCCAGCTGCCCACTACTGCACACCATTTATTTATTCACTGGGGCAGCCACACCACTCGCTCTGCCTCTTTTGCTCTCTCTGTTTTCTCCCCCTATTCCCTCTTTTCAAATTCCCTCTCCCGCGTAAAGCTCTTCATGCTAAGTGATGGATACAAGCCATCAGAGAGTTCCTCCCACCCCCCCAAATCAACAGTCATTTTTGGCATCCAGACCTCCAGCTCTGCTCTCCCAAATGTTATTTTTCAGAGAGTTGAAACATTTTAGATTCACATTACCTCCAGGTCAAAGGGCTCTAAATGTCCCAAGACCACAAAACTGTGCTGTTAATGGCTTTGGTTAGGTGAATTGATCCAGTACAGTCACCGCTGGGACAAGGTCAGGTCTTCTGTTGCGTGGGAACAAGAGTAGGGGGGGGTAGGTTCAATAGCAGCATCTGTGGGCGGAGAACCGGCGAGGTTATCTCCCATCTATCACTGGGGTAGGGCCTGTTTATTGTTTTACCTTCGGTTCCTGAAATTGAAAATGTTCCTGTCTCGGGGGGTTGCACGTTCGTTACACCACAATGTAGAGAACCATTTTACACTTTTTTCCCACATTTTTTTCAGCCTTACCATTTATGCGAACATGTATTATTTCATGATTTTATTTCAATGTATACTGACTTGTGTGTTGCAGCGATCCACCAGAGGCTGGAGTCTGATGGTACAGAGAGAGTGGAGGGATCGATGACCCAGCGACTGGAAAACATCCTCAACAGTAAGCACCTTTTGATTCACACCAACCCCAAGACAAATGTTTTAAAATATACAGGTTTAGTATTATAAAACACATCCTCTTAGCACATAAAGGCCCAATTTCATGTGTCTTTTAATTCAGTGATAGCCAGTGACAATATAATACCTCAAGCTGGTTTGAGATCTTTTTAGTTCGACAGATTTCCAGTCAGCTTGAGATGCTTGAAGACGCAATATAATTCTGATAACAACAGTGAAAATACATTCATTGCAACAATTTGGCTCTTTTATTTTCAAATTTTCCAAGTGCCTATCTTCATACACAAATTATAATTCAGTGAGGAAAATCTTCAAGGTCATTAATAATACTTCACAGATGTGCTCAAAGATCAATTTTCAAAAGGATACAAGGCTTTCACATGTGACTAAATAATCTCAGCTCAGGGCTCAGTTACTGGCTTTTTTAGAGCAATAAAACTGCAACTCAGAGCCTGTTTACACTCAGTTTTAAAATACGCTTCGATGATCTTAACACAAGTGGACAACCAAGAGACATTTCCCGTTACGGGACGGTTATTGTCCAGTGTAAGTCACCAAAACAACCACCATGTCCTGCTTTGATAAGTGGTATATCCTTGTTGGGGACATATCAGGACACCAACGCTCACGCTTTTATTTAGAGCTGTCCACTTGTGATCTGATCACCCAAGGCACATATTAAAACCAAGTGTAAACTGGATCTCACAGTCTTATGGAGATGAACCAGCCATTTACTGTTAAAAGATGATAATATGCGTCAGTGGTGAAAAGCCTTGATTTTTCTCACAATATGCCTCCAATTGTTAATGGTTGAAAAAGCTGGTAAGCTGGCCTTGAGCTGTGATTATTTAATCACACAAACTGATCACAAGGTCAGGTCCCACACTCAAATCCTACAATAGATATTTAAAAAATCTACTATTGAATTTCTTTCCTGCCTTTTTCTCTCGCTGCACAATAATTAATTATTTTTACAGCATGTCCTTGGGTTGATTTCAAAATGTTGAAATAAAACTCAAAGAGCAAACCGGTCAAAGTGATTATGAGAAGAAACAGTCTGATGCTCTGTGCTGCCAAACTTATCACACACTGATATGCATTAAGTGAACACATGTACACTGTGCACGTTCAGTCGTCTTTGTAGATCTTCCCCTTTTTAACAGGCAGATCCCTCAGCAGATGCTGTGTTCCCACCCTCTCATCTCATACATGATAATGTGGCTGGTCTAATGGAGGGTCAATAAGCAGGTCCTTTTCCCGGAGTCTAGAGTAAATAAACCTCCGAGCCGGACGTAGCTTTCATCCCCACAGCCCCAGACTTGTGGGCTCACGGCCCAGTGGGCCCGGGCCACCGTTCACCCCGACAAACACGCAGCACCAATCAGCCAATCACAAAATAAGAATGTTAGTTTCATGACAACTCAAATTGTCGAGTGAAAAATGTGAAGTATTCCTCAGTCGGGTCCCATGCTGTTTTTCCTTCAGGGATTTTGTTTTGGGCGTGGGGTTTTGTTTTGATTAGAAGAACTATTTTTTCTTCTACTTGACGGGACATCCGAGGCCACCCACGAAGCCAGCAAGTCGTGCAAAGGTTCCACTAAGCTGTCTGACTAAGAGATAGCTGTCACTTTCTCCTCAGCAGCTCCGTCTCTACTGTGTCAGATAGCATACAGAGCAGAAAGAAAACCAGAGGCCGACATTAAAAGGGAAATGTGGTATCAACATTTATTTTCATAGTATCCCCGTTTCTCATTTGCTCCTGCCTCTTTCGCTCTCACTCACTCTTTCTCCCTCTTTTTTTTCTCACAGGAGCGAGTGATACTGCAGATACTCTTTTCCAGGAGGTCTTGGGGCGGAAAGACAAAGCTGACTCCACACGCAATGCACTCAACGTCCTGCAACGTTTCAAGTTTCTCTTCAACCTGCCACTCAATATAGAACGCAACATCCAAAAGGTACAATCCACATACACAGAATATGTAAAAAATAACACAAGAAACACCATCACATGTGTGAAAATTAAATGCTTACTGCTAAATAAATGCAGCTCCACTTTGCATCCACACCAGCACATTGCAATGCTGTCATTCCAGCTGTAAGTAGTGAGAAATTGGATCATTCATCAAGAAGAGAAAGCCTTCAGCTCTCTGAGTGAGGGAGGAGATGAAAATCTGTTTTACAGTCTGCACTTTCAGAACTTCCCTCAGCACAAAGGGTTTAAGTCTGCTTCTTTGTGAGGCTATTGTTTTCGTCTTCATAAAGTTAATCATGAGTACACTTTCTTCATAGCAGGACATTGTCATCTAAAAATATGGGAACAAAAAAAAAGCTTAAGTCCTGTAGCTTAGTATTCCTCGGTCATCGTAAAACTTTATGTCTCCCATGAGGGTTAGTGTTCCCATGCCATTACAAGTCCACCATCATGTGTAACTTCACTTCACTTCACTTCACTTATTTTATTGTCTTTTCACAGGAAACTGGCTTTAAAGCAAACAACAGCACATATAATTGCAGTTAAATACATAAATCTAACATATTGTCATCACCCAAAAGTACAGCAAATAAGCTGAGGACCAACCACTTATTAACAAACATATAGTGATAATGAGAGATATAAAGTCTTTTTTGAGGATGCATTATTGATTACACAAAAAATGTGGTGAAATGCACCTCAAAACTCTCTCACACTCAACATTATGGTTCCTGCAGAGCTGCCTTTTTAACTATTAATTGTTACTTCAGAGTTCTTTTTAATACCCTGTTTCCCCAGTATGTGTACATTTGTTTGAAGGTGCAGCTGGGATGGCTGTCATCCAGAGGGTGGAGCTAAAGAGGTTTAAATACTTGTACACAGTGTGTGTCATGATGATCCGGGCTGCTTTGTAACTGAGGTGCCTTTTCTCTCTCTCAGGGTGATTACGATGTGGTGATCAATGACTATGAGAAAGCCAAATCTCTCTTTGGCAATACTGAAGTCCCTGTTTTCAAAAAAGGTAAACACATTTTTTTGGTTTATACCAATGACTAAAACTAAAAAAAAGTATCTTTTTTTCATGAGGCTCTTTTCCTGTTCCTGTGCTTTAGTGTATGCTGAGGTTGAGACGAGGATCGCAGCTCTGAGGAGTCTCTTACTGGAGAAACTGCTGCAGACCCCATCAACACTGCACGACCAGAAGAGATACATCAGGTCATTTTACATTTTTATTGTCATGCTGTTTCATCCCATCTCTCTGCATTCCTCCCAGCTGTCCTGTTATGGTCTCTATACATCTCATACTCTGATTTGTTTTTACATAACGCGTTCATTATCTACATGTAAAGCAGCAGCACACAGTCTCTATCCACAACAGTGTGTGTACATGAAACAAGAAGTCATGACATATCTGTTACACTCCCTTTGGTTTCCTTGATGTCAGTCTGTGTCGTTGTTTACCAGATCTCCATCTTCGTCCACTTTTCCTCTTCACTTTTCTCTGAATGTTCACTGATCTTCTCAGCTTTGTCTGTTGTCCCAAACTCCTGTTTCTGTTTCTATTTTCCCCTCTTCCCTGCCTTTCTTTCCCTCTTTTCCCCCCTCTCTATCCCGCTGCCCATTCATACTTGCGGTCTCTTCCGATTTATTATTGTTAAGACCGACCTGTCAGGATCACAGAGACCAGTTCTCAACCACACGGCAACATCTTTCATCCTGCTGCATTAGGCCCGGCTCTGAACGCCCACTCAGCTCCTGTTTACTCTTGCCGTGGACGGTGGGAGCCATGTGCATGTGTGTGTTTTGTGCCTCTGAGTCTTGCTCAATCTTTTGAAAGATGCCACCTAATGAGAAACAAATGAGCAGTTGGTTCATGGGATGACAGTAGAGGGAGCCAGGCCACAGCTCAGAGAGTGACTCATCTGACATCCCACAGGTCACTGAGAGAAGAGATACCAGGGTCAAGTGTTTGTGGATGACATTTATTAGAATTCATCCTTGTTTGTATTCCAGTGTGATTTAAAAAAGATCCTGTAAGTCATTATAATAAAAAACTTGACTTAAGGATCTGAAGATAATGAGTCTTTTGAGAAAGTCTCTCAATATTTTTGAAATAGTAAATCATTATTTTGTTAATGTTTGTCATTAATTTAAGCTAATTTTAGAAATTTTTCATTATTTGTACAATAGTATTTTAAGATGCTAAGTCATTGTTTTTGCGATACTTATTCCTCATTTGGAGAATATTTCTCGTTATTTTGCTGTGTTAAGTCATTTTGAAAAAGTTTTTTTCTAATTTTTGAGATACAGAATAATTATTTTATGATACAAATCATTGATTTAAGAAAAATTTTCATTAGTTTGCGATAGTAACTTTCTCATTATTTTGACAATAAAAAGTCATTATTTCAAAACATTTCATTATTTTGCAAATCTTAGTCATTATTTGAGATACAGAATCTTTATTTTATGATGCGAGGCCATTGATTTGAGAAAGATTTTTATTGGTTTGCGATACTAAGTCATAATTTTTAGGAACTATCTCATTATTTTGATGATTATTTAAAAAAAACATTTCATTATTTTGCAATACTTGTTGTTTTTGTGAGATAGTAAATAATTATTTTGTGATACTAAATCATAGAAATCATCGAGATCCATCACAGAATAAAGTGTTCATCTTGCGTGGGTTTCCCTTTTTTTTTCCTCCTTCTTTGAAATAAATGATTCACAACTGTGTGTCTGTGTCTGTGTCTGTGCAGGTATCTGTCTGACCTGCACGCTCCAGGCGACCCAGCATGGCAGTGCATCTACGCTCAGCACAAGTGGATCCTGCAGCTGATGCAGAACTGCAGAGACGAGTTCATCAGCGGCCAGAGAGGTAACGTACTCACACACATGTCTGAGGTGACTCGAAAAACCCCTATTTAGCGTTTCCACTGGAGCGGCTGGTGGATGTCATGAGAGTCTGAAGGTAGCAGAGGAGGCCAGCTGCCTCTCCGCCGTACCAGCT
>CAFUXE010000168.1:92553-117487 GCA_903364295.1 Serranus cabrilla | reverse complement strand
GTTCGATATAATCTGGTGATAAAATACCACAACTCACCGTTTCTATGGACTGACACTGTATTTAAAAAGTAACAGTTGTCTTGGACTACAAAAAGACTGAAATGCCTTGACTTTTAATCAACTAAATCTTAAAACAAACACAGGGTGAGAGTGACCAAATATGACATTAAAACTGTAAAAGACTTAGATTGTTGCTTAATAACCCTCTTTCTCCCCTGATGTTTCCTGTTTGCCTCTGCACACTCAGCTGTAGAATTAAAGCCAAAAGTAAAGTAAAGAAGTTATTGAGCCATGAGTTACTTGTTTTGTTTTCTTTCCACAGACTGGAGAGAAATCTGGGCAGGTGGAGAAATCCAAGAAGAATGCCCGACAGAGACAGAATGACTTTAAAGTACGTGTCATTCTTACTGTTTACAAGAAACAATGTTATTTTGAGACTCTTACTCAGTGTGGTTGTTCTTTTAAAATAACTGCCACCTAAACCTCACTGTCTGAACGTCTCACTGTGTGGTTTATAGAAAATGATCGAGGAGATGACCCACCGGCTGGTGAAGCTCGTTCGGGGAGCTCTTCTTCCCACCACGCTGCCGCAGGGCGAGCTGAACTTTTACGGAGGCTGGGAAAACAAGTCTGAGCTCACCGGAGTCTGGCTCACACAAATCATACACACTGTCAGGTTGGAATATCTCGTTGTCTGACGTGGTTATATGCAGGAATCTTAACTTCATGCATGTTTTACAATTTAATGATCTGTCTGTCTCTCCGTTTCCTCTCGTCCAGAGCTTGCCATGAGGCTCTTTCTACTCTGGAGATCCCAAATGATTTGCTGCAGGTGATCCAGGATCTGCTGCTGGAGCTGAGAGTTCACTGCCTCATGGTGACTCTGCTGCACACCACAGAAGGTGAGCAGGAGCAGGAGTGGATGGAAGAGGGGTTAAGTGAGGTTGGAAGTGATCATCATCGAAAAATCATCAAGACAAAAGCTGCTTTTCATGCACTGATGTCATCTTGGTTTGTTAAAAGGACCTAAACTCCACATAAAAACGATATATTTTTTGCTTTGAATTGTATTTTTATGATCCTATTTTCATCTGGTTTTTGTTACATTTGGTTTTGAAAAGATTTTTTGATTCTTTTAATGGTTCATGTTTCTTATGTGCTGATTACAAAAACAGTATGTTATAACAATCCATAAATAGTACGTTTGTTTATACTTAAAAGGGACGCAGAAAAAAACAAACAATTTTAAATTCTGAGATTTAAATCCTGAGATTTAGAGATTTATTAATCGCCATTGTATTTGCACCAATCCAACACATACAGTAAAGACACACATGTGTTTTCTGAGTATTTGGAGGTCAGTGTCCTCAAAGGTCACCTTTCTACTTCATACGACTTCCAGGAAAGTAATGGAGAAAGTGTTATGAGACTAAAACCAGACATGCTGGGTTTCACTTGTGGTTAGGTATGGTCATTTTGAGAAGAGTGACACGATGTCACGCAACTTTCCTCCGCAACAACATCAAATTGTAGTCTTGTCACAGAGTTTGATTTTATATCATGTTATTGTTTTCACTCCTTTTCAGCCTTTTTATAGTACAATTAACTCCCAGGTTTCCTTTAATTTCCCCTCTGGTTTGATTTTCTCAGATGTCCGGAGGCTCTCTGAGAAGGAGGACTGGGTCGTGGATAATGAGGGAATCACCAGCCTGGTGAGGATGTGCTGCTACAGCAAGCAGGATGTCGTATCATAATGAGAGATGATAGACATATTTAAGCAAAGAGTCAGAAACATATCAGATATACATACCGATATAAGTGTTGCTATTTAAATGATGGCAGCAAAAACAAGAAAGAAACTGTATTTTGTGTATAGTAGAGCATTCCTTCTGACTGTTAAAGACACTATAATTGATCTGTTTTTGTGACTTTCTACACCCATAATGTGTTTACAGCTCCGCTCAGGATGCAAACAAAAATTGTAGCCTGTTTCAAGAGCCACTTTTTGTGATCTATGTGTCCTCTCCCTTGTGTTTTCTTTCTCAGCCTTCACAGTTTGAACAGTGCGTCGTCCAGATGCTGCAGTCACTCAAAGAGCCTCTGGAGATCAAACCTGGAGAAATCAATGTGAGATAATCACCTGCAATCATCAGCGCAAATACAGAAACTACAGTAGCAGAAGTATTTCTATGCTTGTGACTTTTGCTTCCTCTGCGAACTCCTCGATCACTGAGTAACACGACGTCTAATTTTAAATAAAACGGAACAGGGATTTAGGACTTATGTGTTTCACTGTCTTTTCTTCAGGTGCTGCAGCTAGACCAGGTCCAGGACCAGGCCACTGAGCTCAGCGTGGGCATCATGAAGGTACGATCTGTCAGCCTGCAACCACAGGGAGACACTGGGTTACATTAAGGATGATCTGAAAAGAAAAAACATGTATAAAATCATGGAAAGCAGAATTTTATTCAGTGGATTTATTAGTGAAAAAGTAGACTTCTGAAACTCATTTAACATCCTCTGTTTAAAAGACACATTACACTGAGCAAAGTTATACTCTGAGAGAAACATACTGAAATATTTGGTTTACATTAGATAAAATAAAAAGCTAGTATAATAAAAAAGCAACACTTTAAAAAGAAAGACATCATAAACAGTCACATCTTCTGTCAAGTGTCAATGTTTGTGCCAATATAATCAAACAAAACCTCTTAAATATCCATCTAAAATAATTTGAGATATAATAAAACTCCTTTACTTTTTTTGACAATATGTCCTTTTTTGTTCAGCTCCCTGCTTCTTTCTCACTGAGCAGATTTTTTCCCTCAGTTCTCTCGACTTTTTGTTCGCAGTATCGATCATAAACTCTTCCCCCACTGGGGATCAATAAAGGCGTATTTTACTGTATTTTATCTTATAGTTGTTCAAAACGTTTTAGTTTTGACGTGACATTTTTTTCTTTCAGTGAGTTTTATTCTCTCTCAAAGTCTTATTTTTGCTACTTTTATAAAAACGTGATTGCAGCTCGAGTTGATGACTCTTCTTCCATTTACATCTTAGACATAATATGATATCTTTCACACCATTTGCACCATCTCTTACAGTGTGACATGCAGTTTTCACAGTGATTAGCTGACATTTCAGTGATAACCTGCACAACTGAAGCGTCCTGTAGCTTTGTGTTTGTGTGCCTGAGGTTGGAGATAAACTTGCTGATGGCTGTTTATTACAGTTCTACTGTAATGATATAGTCACGTAGTGAAGGAGTGTTTTTCACACCATCCTTCATGTGTTCAATGCAGGTTTTCGTAAACAGCTTGGAGCAGCTGAGCACTAAAACCGATGCAGAAATTGATACATCTCAGTAAGTATTTGGGTGATTTTTAAACATATTTGATTTAAGTGTCCTTGACCCTGAAAACATGTTAAAGTCTCTCGTGTGTGTGCAGCAACATCTCCGTGGACCTGTCCTCTCCAGACCGCTTCTCTGGAGTTCACGAAGGCTTCCGTCCAACATCTGTAAGTGTGATGTTTTTTTCTTATCATTTCCTTTAAACTGTTTGGGGGGTTAATACACCTGAAGTCCCACATCTGGCGGCGTCACCAGCGCGTGGGCTCTCGCTCCTTTACACAACAGGACAAACACGTGTCTTACTCATTCAAACCACGAAATGTTATCAGGCTGTTTCCTGGTTGTGGACAAGAAGCAGATACGTCCTCGTTTCCTGTAACATGATTGAGATGTGAGTGAAGGGGGTTAAGCGCAGGGGAGGAGGACGAGGAGGAGGAAGAGCAGGGCGTAGAGAGCTTCTGGTAAAGGGAAATGGAGCAAGGTGCGGACGGGGTTTCCCCAGCCCAAATATGCGTCGCAGGGGTTAGACAGCCAGACTCGACGCAGTGCAGCTGACCAGAGTTAAGACTGCTGTCACTCATTTTAAATGTAGTGTGTGGCACCACATAGAAACGCTGTCATTACTAGATAGATATCTGGTTACATCTGCCCACTTATGTCTCATACATTGTCTGCAGTCTTATTTAGATTGAGTATGAAAAACAATTCATCACAATCATTTGTGGTTGTTAAAATGTAGGCTAACCACCCTGTCATCCCTCCTGTCAGTGTTCGAGTGCTTGTGTCTGATCACTTCTATGCACTGTTGTGTGTTTTGGCTATTGTACTTATTTGTTGGTGAACACCAATTTGAGTTTTAGACCCTCAGAGTCAGAACATGTTGGAAAGTGAGGAGATTTCTGCAAAGTGACGGCAGTTTTAGAAAGATCTGTTAAGAAAATGAGTTTAAAAAGTAAGGATGCTTCTGTAAAGGCAGAATATTTTAGGGGATTAGGACATTTTGGGAAGGGTGGGATCTTTCAGCATGGGTGGGGGGTTATTATGAAGAAACTGAGGGAAGGTTTGGACTTTAGCAACGTGAGGAAATGTTAGAAATGAAGTAATTCTGAAAAGTGAAAACATATGTACAACATTGATTTCAACTGACGGCATTTTAGAAAGTGAAGACATTTTAGTTATCCCGTAAGGACACGAGTAAGGACATTTTAGGAAGCTCATGACACTTGGAAAATAAGGACTTTATTAAGAAAATTTGTACTTTCAGTCAGCTAAGGACACTTAGAAAAATCAGGACTTTTTTAAAGAAAGTGAGGACGTTTTAGTTTGTAAGGAGAATAGAAAAAAGTAAGGACACTTACAATATTGAGGACATTTTTTAGAAAGTGGAGGTGGGCATTTTAGTTTGATAAGGACACTTGGAAAAGAGATAACATTTTAGCTAGTAAAGACAACTGAAAAAAGCTAAGGACCCATAGGCAAGTGAGAACACTTTGAAAAATAAGGACTCTATGTAGAAAATGAGGACATTTTAGTCCGCTCTGGACACCTGAAAAATAAGGACTTTGAGTGAGGACATTATAGTTTGCTAAAGACACTCAGGAAAGTGCAGATATTTAAGTTTGCTAGTAAGGAAACTTGGAAAAGTAAGGACATGTTAAGATATTCTTAAAAAGAAAGGATTTAAGTTACATAGGGACATTACGTGGGGACATTTGAAAAGTGCTGGAGAAAATTAAAACATTTAGTTGGATCTTAACTCTTTAAGTGTCTGTTCAAGGGTCAAGGTGTGTTAAAGGTTAAAGTTAGGACTCGGAGTGGAGTTAGGCATGACGGGGTTAGGGAGTGCTTTATGTCTATAAGAAGTATAAACGTGTGTTTTGTGTGTGTAGGAGCAGCGTCTACTGATCATCCTCAGTAACTGCCAGTACCTGGAGAGACGCACCTTCCTGAACTTGGCCAACTACTTTGAGAAGAACGGCCTCACGGGGACGGAGAAGATCACACGGGTCAGTTTAACCATTTCCTACCAAGCTCCGTCTCATGCTGCTGATGAGAAATGTGTTGTCATTAACAACAGAGATGAAGATATGACTCTTCTTCAAATAAGTAAAGGTCATTGTCTTGGAAGCTTACACTTTCTCCTCTTCACACACACACACACACACACACGATGACTAATGGCTGATTCACAAAGCAAAGAAGTTTTCTGTTGGTTTTCCAGTAAAAACCAGTGAACATCATCTTCTTTGAAATAGATTTAGACCTTTACTTATCTCCTTTTATTAGTATTAGAGAGAAATCTAAGGGTGACAGTTTGTCTAGATCTAAGTCTTCTAATATTAGTTATAAATAAGAATTCCCCCTGCATGCGTTTTCCACACAGCTGCCTGGCTGCATGGCACAGCTGTACCATTCTCACTGCAAATTCCCCACACTTTTCCTCTGAAGCTCTACAGCGGTTTAACGTTACAAACAGGATATGCCCTATAAAGTCCCTCCCATAGTGTGTACGCGCATCGGAAGATGATGTTTTTCAAATAGATAATCCAAAGCAGGTAGAGATGTTAATTAAACAACATAAAGAAGGTCCTTGAAGCTTTTGTTTTGCACATTTCAGGACTTGCTGATTTGGGAAGTGGTCGATTACTTTCACTGAACATTTTAAGTGTTTTTTTATAGGATTTTTGTCTTGCTGTTTGTGCTGGAATGCTTCATTGATTAGTCCATCGAAAATCAACAACAGTTTTGATAATCGGTTAACCAGACACCAGACAAATCTGCCAAACTTATGTTTTTTATTTGCTCTGGCAGATGATTCTGGTCTCTCTCCCATTCTCACTGATTTCCAGCCGACCACACAACACTTATCTCATATAAGGCGGGCAAAACTCACAACACTCGGATTAAACTGCCAAACTTGGCAGCTCTGATCAAACATGAATCAAGATTGTGTTACTGCATCGCATATTTCTCACCTCAAATGTTTTCAGTCAGACATTAGTGTACTTATTCAGAAACATCATGTTTTTCCTGCTAGAATACAGCAAACTTGCATGTTGGTGTGTCACACGCTTCATTGCTCTGATTGTTTCGGGGTCTTTTCAGCGGCATATTTTTCTGCAACCTATTGAAAACACCCCTTGGAAATAAAG
The DNA here is from genome assembly GCA_903364295.1 of Serranus cabrilla. Lineage (NCBI taxonomy): Eukaryota > Metazoa > Chordata > Actinopteri > Perciformes > Serranidae > Serranus > Serranus cabrilla. Next base: position 110,983 of record CAFUXE010000168.1, on the reverse strand, counting down.
AGTTTCCAGACATTTGCCCGCTAGTTTGTCGATGCCACGCTAAACTTAACTACCAAACCAAGTTGTTTATCAAAAAAAGCCAAAATATTTTTTTTATTTCAGCCTCTAAAATAATGTTTTTTTCTGTTTTGTTTAATTGAAAATGTATATCTTTGAGAGTTTGGACTGTTTGTCACACATAAACAATCTATTTGAAGATGTAACAGGCGTTTTACACAGTTTCCTGACCTGTGGCTGTGACCTCACTGAGGGCGGCTCGGTGGTCTGATCCCTGGCTCCTTGTGTCCGTGAGGTGAACTTTGAAAAGTCGTTGCTCCTGGCCAGGGCCAAATCGATGACTTATGTCAATACTCTAATTGCTTTCATATCATATCATAGCTATCTTTGCTTCAATCTTGACACCCAGCCGTACATTCAGATGTGTTATTTGTTGACACATACAGAGATTTAGATTCTGGTTGTCAGGAGTTTCACGATACAAATATACATATTCAACTAAAGGAGGATGATAAGAAGATTGAGATGAATTATGTGTGTCTATTGGTGGAAACATTTTTGTTTGTACAGTTTTACAATCTGCTTGGATGTTTTGAAGCGTGGTTGTATGATAGATGATGGTCTGCACGTTCCCAGTCAGGAGAACCAGACAAACACTCCAGGCATTAGATAAATGAATGTGTTGCTGCAGACTGGGACTGACACAAAATGTATTTTAACCACCTAAACAAAGGCTCACCCTAAACATGTTGTACCCTTTTATGTGCACACCATGGGCACTGCCACAGATCTGCTCTTTTGGCCAGAATACAGTTGAGAAAAAGTCTGAACTATCCCAGTAACACACACACAATCTCACCATCACTTGACCACCATACTATATTTCAGCCCCCTTGGGGGAAACTGTGCCAAACACTGGAAGGAGCGCACAAACATGTACTCTATACTCATAATGTATTTCTCCATTTCTTTGTGTGGTAACATCACATGTCCTTGTCCTGCCAGGTGAGTGTGGACGCTGTTCGAGAGCTGGACAGAAAACTGTTTGAGGCCTACATCGAGAGACGAGCCGACCCGATCGCAGGCTCTCTGGAGCCGGGTATCTACGCTGGATACTTTGACTGGAGGGACTGTCAAACACCTACAGGTACTGCACCGCACAGCCTCACCGGAAGCTCACTCAGTTGATAAAACCTGGAATGTAGGTCACAAAAGTACCTGTGTCAACCGCTAACTGACCACGGTAATATCAGAACCCTGCGAGATGAGAACTCAACCCCTCTGGTTCAGTCGGTGTTGTTGTGGTTTGGATGTGTCATGTATAAAGTACGGCTCTTTCATGGCTTACTGTAAACACCACAGAGATCGCTCTATTGGTCCCCCTAAAAGTCTCATGGCCTTTTGTGTTTGTGTGCTGTGGGTGTGCAGCAACGTGTGTGTGTGTGCAGGAGTTAGGTTGGCTTTGTGCTCACCAGATGCACCAAATCCAGGTGAAACTTTAATGCGTATATGTGGTTTACCTTAGCACAGGATGTGAGGCAACATGTCGGAGTGTGTGTGTGTGTGTGAGCCCTGATGGGCAGCAGCTCATTACAGTTTATAAAGGCAGCATTGATCGAAAGTCGGGCCTTGCTCTGGTGTGTTCCTGCCGCTGTGAGCTGGTGTGTTCGGGCTGCATGTGAAAGCGGAACATTTTGGACACTAAACCACAGTTCTAAGGATATGATACTTTCACTTGTTGCACTTTTTGTGTGGGACTCATGTTGCTGTGTGGGTGCTGCAAGGCATTAAAAATCTAGTTTCAGTACTTTCAGCCTGTTGTTGCCTCTGGTTGATTCACTGCTAAATGTTAGATTTTAAACTTACACATTAACTGTGACCTCAAAGAACAGTGTAAAGTATAAACACTTCATCTATTTGCATATTTTTTATCTTTGCGAGCAGCCTGTTATTACTGTTTTTTTATAGTCAAACATATGATTCATGAAGCATTAAACACCTATGAATAATGAAGTCCTCTCACTTAGTCACAATTCTAGCACAATTGACAATGGTTTCCTATAAACTGGTAATCACTAAAACTAGGAAGATTTCACCGAACACACTCATTCAAAAGTAGCTGCTACCTACACACTAGATGCTGTCTGGTTAAATACAACAGTATAAGACCTACGGTATAAACTGTGTTCAGTGTAAACAGCTTTTCTTCTCCCTGGATCAAAGATGATGAACTTTCATTGTATCCAGTGATTTGGCATGGATGTAGAAATCTCTCTTATGCACATTTTCTACAGTAGTGCCAATTCAAACCCCTGAGTTTGGGTTTTAATACAAAACATCAAACTTTCCTTGGAACCTGTCGTTAGGAGGTTTAAATATGTCTCTTCACCAAAAGCAACAAAGGGTACATGTATAAAAAGCCATTAAAGCTGGGGTATACAATTTTCTGAAAATGGAAAACAAACAAATAAAAACAAATAGATTTTTTTTGGCTACAGTTAGCAGAAATCTTTAACTTTTAGCTCTCCATCTCTGAAATGTTTTCCCGTTATTGACACATTTTTGTCAGACTCTCTTTTTGAAAAGTCTGTCTTCCTTTTTCCCTGCTTATGAGTTGCTTTGCAGTTATTGCCCATGTTTGAAAAGCAACTTCTCCTGCAGGATTTTCTACCATCAAATCAGCCTTTCACCATCTGAAAGGACCTGCACGCTCATCTCTGTTTGTAGAACAGCCAGCAGGAAAAGCTCTCTCTCTGAAATGACCTGTGATTGGTCAAAGCCTCCTGAAAAAAAGAGCCAAGAGAAGGTGCAGAAGTTTAGTTTTCTGTCAGATTACTTGAGTTGTAATATGCTGAAAAATTATTATAACATTTCTGCCCAGTGACACAAAAAACTGCTTACCTCAGCTTTAATGAAACAGAAATCCACCTTTAAGATCAAAGCACATGAGCAGCTCCTGATGCACCGGATATGTTGTTGTCTTCTTTCACATTACTTCAGTCCCACCCAGTGTGTCCTATAGGCATCAAATGCATCAATTTTTTTGCCATGTTGCACTTCAGAGCTGTCACACTTTCTCTTCTTTCACATTCTCTGACGAGAATTTCTCCCAACGACTGTTTGGTTCAACCGAAGGTGTATCTGTGTGGTGATAGAAACTTTGCTCATCATCCTCCTGTCTGCCTGGATTCATGTTCAGTGTCTCCTTCTCCCTCAGGTGTGAGGAACTACCTGAAGGAAGCTCTGGTCAACATCATCACAGTTCATGCTGAGGTACAACCCGCCTGCACGCTCCTCACACACTATTAACTCTCCTCTCTCTATCAAACCCTGCATTAACAGCTGCTTTCTTCTGCTTTAACTTTGTCGGCCTCAGGTCTTCACAGTGTCTAAGGACCTGGTGCCTCGGGTTTTGTCCAAAATTGTCGTGTCAGTTGCGGACGAGATGTGTCGTCTCATGCAATGTGTGTCCTCCTTCAGCAAAAATGGAGCCCTGCAGGTACACACTGGCACGCATTCACACAGTTAACGAGCATTTTATCACTCATAGTAAGACCCTGACTCATAAGTCGACCCTCACTTTTGTCTGGGGATTTACCTTTAGTTTCTGATAGTGCTGTATTTTCAAGCTACCAACTGCTGACAGTTAAAGATGTTAATTTGATTCCATCGTCTCTGCTGCCTTTTCTTCTAAACCCCCCACCCTCACCCTGCACCTTCCTCAGGCTCGACTTGAACTCTGTTCTCTGAGAGACGCCATAGCCGCATACCTAAACTCTGAGAGCAAGTAAGTGCACACAAACACACACACAGACACGTTAACAAGGCGGCACAGACAGGAAATCACATATGTGCCCAGTGATTTATGGTAGCGAATGTCACAAACATAAATCTTCACGGTCGCACATCCCTCACTACAATCCCTATTTATGTTACTTGGTGGGTTATGGAAAGGAAGTGAAAGTAATCTGGTTCTGCTGTGTGCACGCACTGTGGTGTGTGTGTGTGCATGTGTGTGTTCATGACGGGAGGTCAGCGTGCACGTATCGACTTCTTCTGAACTGTATTATGTTGTAAATAAACGTGTTTTATTTTAACTAGGCATCTTGTTTCTAGTTCCAGCTTCAAACTGGCTTTGGACGCTCTTCCTCAGCTGCACAGCGGCGCCGATAAGAAGTGAGACTCATGCTGGTTACTAATCAAATGCATTGTTTTTTTTCAATATTTCATTTATGCTTTTAAATATGAATTTCAAATGATTTCTGATTCCCCCAACAGGTTATTGGAAGAGCTGTTGAACAAGTTTAAAAGCAGCATGCAGCTCCAGCTCACCTGCTTCCAGCCCTCCTGCATCCAGCCTGTGAAGAGATAAACTAAATACACTAAAATGCACTTTTCATCTCTTATCTTAAATGTGCAATCAGCTAAATGAACTTTAACCGCGTCTTTTCACTTATCACGTATTACCTATTTACTCATCACTTTTTCAGTGTCACTTTCAGCTTCTGCTTCACCAGATTGGACGTGAATCCTCTAATCTCTCACACTAAATGAGTAGATTTCATTGTTACTGTGTAGGACAGTCCCAAGCATGTTGGTTATGCTAATATGAGCCAGCCACAGACAGACAGTTAGTAAGTGGCTCGCTGGCTTGTTTGAGGAAAGTTCTTGGTCAACAGTGGTTTATAGGCTCTAACCAGGCTCAGATATCTGTCCTAATCAAGGTGGTGCTGATGCTTTGTACTGTGCCAGATCTACTGTCTAATAAAGTAAGAACTCTTACTGTTAAAACTGTGGTTTCATTTGTCAACAATTCACCTCAATTCAATCAGCTTAAGGTCCACTTACTTGTTTATTTATTCACTTCTGTGCCTCTCACATTCTTCATCAGCAGATAAAGTTTCCATGGAACTGTAAGTTTTGAATTTTTCCATTATTTTGATCACTGTTTAGGACTTCCTGTCTGTTTGGCTTAAAGGTTATTTTCCGATTTCACATATTTTCGGCAACAATTCGAGATTTACTGTAAGACAGAAATGGTTGAAGTTTCTCCAAATGGCTACTTTATTTATAGTAGCCCATGAGCTAGGGATGTGTAGCAGGCTAACTATTATATATTTTTCTCTATTTTCAAGGAATAATGTGAGGTGTTATTTTCTTGTTATAGATAGAAAACACCCACAGGCAAAGTCACAAAGAATGAATTGTAACCGCTCATCTCTTTCAACCACTATCTGCCCATCTCAAGGTATGATTCAAGATACCGTGCTCATGACATTACAGCCCAAACAAGCCATAACATAGTGCACATCATGGCAGGTCCCTGCACCAGAAACAGGTCAGCTTTTTCTTTGGCCCATGGTCTAAAATTCCACCAAAGTTTGCTCACATCCGTTAATACCCATTTGCAATAAACACAACCCTGGTTCTAGTGCTGGTGCTGGTTCACAGCTGTTTCAACTTGCAAACCTCCTCAGAACCTGTTTGCCTAGAGAGCCACGTCATTATGTCACTGTTGGTCTTGATACTCCTGCTCTCAGCCCTGATGTAGCAGTTTCAGGGTCCAGACAGGCAAAGAGCTGGTGCCACTCTGGAACCAGTTTTGGCTGTTGAAGCATGAAGTACTGGTTCAAGATTAGGCACCGGCTCCGAAACCGCCCCTCGAACTTTCTTGTTTCTTGTTCTGTCGTTATGCAGAATGGACCGACTCAGATTGTATTCATTATTAATGCAGTTATGTAAGCAGTGTTTAATTTTGTAAAGATGGAGCTCATTTAACTACTGAATATACTGCTATTAGGTTTTCTTTTGTTTTTTGTTTTTGTTTTTAAGGTCTATCACTTCAAATTTATCATGTTTTTTATGTTAAATCTCAACCTGAAAAGTAACTAAAGCTGCAGCTGTAGTGGAGTAAAAAGTACAATATTTGTCTCAAAATGAAGTGGAGTAGAAGTATAACGTTCCATAAAATGGAAATACTCAAGTAAAGTACCTCAAAATCTACTTAGTTACATTCCACCACTGCTGTGTTAAGAGCTGACATGCAAACTAACAAGCAACAAGTTGATGGCAAGTTTGGCAAAATGTTGTTTCTGTGGGTTTTGGGTGCAGAAGAGGTATGACCTGCAAACATAACATGCTCAGAGATGTGGCCAACCCATGGAAATACCTGCATCAGATTACTTATCTTATCTGAAAACTCAAATAAACCACGTTGCATTGGTGCATGTTTGCAGACAGTTGGTCCCTTTGGTTTTATCCATTCATCTGTGGAGCTGCAGCTCGTCAGTTCACTCATGCTGTCTGGCATGTCGGCGTCTGGCTGTCAGGGAGGAGAGCGAGCGCAGGGCGTGTGCAGGGTGGGGACAGCGTGGGCCGTTAATTCAGGCCGGAGAACAGAGCAGAACGAGGCTGTTATGGGATCCCAGAGACAACAGAAAGTGTGATTAAGGTGGTGGGTGTAGGTTCGGTTGTGGTAGGTCTAGTCACTCAGACAGACAGCGACGCGCCCACAGCTCACATGAGTGCGTTTGACAGAGACTTGAGGTTATATGAGGACAAGGTGGACGTGGTTTGTGTCTTAGCCGGAGCTGACCTCTTTCATCAGCACTTTATAATGTACAAGAAGCTCCACCTTTACATGTCAGGGCTACAACTTTCTGTTATTGTCTGCATTCATACTCGGAGCTTTTCTCTGTCTTGGTTTCCCATCTGCGTTTAGGGGAAAGCCATGCAGGGCCGGCAGGAGTTGTTTTGATTCTCTGAGATCTAAACTTAGCTCTCTGCCCTCCCACGGATTCATTCACAAACTAAGTTCAAAGCCTGAAGCCTTATCCGCTCTCTGTTTACAGTAACAGAGGTGAGAAGGGGGAGTTTTTTTTTCTCTCTTTTTGTATTATTTATTTTTATATTCACCAGCACTCTGTTCCATTCAGGAGATGAGGTGACGAGACCTGCAAAACATCTTTGATGTGACTTTTCTTCTCTGTGAGTGAGTGGGTAATTAAAAGGAACGGAGAAATTTGACACATCACAGGAAATTTAGATCGAGCTCACCTTGACTGTTTACTGTTTTTGTTGCAGTTGTATTCATGGAGACAGAAGTCACACCAGATATGTGTGGCATTCAGCAGAGTTGTCCTATATTTCACTGAAACCACTTATTTAGCATTTTTTGCATAATATAAACACTTGATAAATTGTGTAGCTGTAAGCAGATATAAGAACATTTGTAAGTGTTTATTCATGTAAAGCATTTATCAACAGTTGTATCCTCTCCTATGAAGACATATTTTATATTCTTACAGCTATATTGGACTTTATTTTCATTTATCTGTTCATACATCAGCCTTCACTTACTGTTGCCCCTAAAAGAAGTTATAGAAGTTGACAAATACATGAATGAACACTTGTTCTAAGAACTACATTGTAGTTTGTTAGAAACTACGTATTGAATGTTTACGTAGTTCTTTGAAAAGTTAATTTGCAAACAGCCAGTAACTATCAAAATAATAAGTAATATGTTTCAGTATTTCAGGCTTAATTCTCATATCCAAATTTAAACTATTCATAATCTCTGGATAAAGTAAATATGACTTTCTTTGGATTAATTAAAAAATGCTGTCTGTAGGTTTTCCCCTACATATTAACCCTTAGAAAACGTAGACTTCTGCACCTCCTTTCTTGTCTGTTTTTAGAAAAACTAGCCTTTGACAAGAGACTTTGGCCAATCACAGGTCATTTCAGAGCGAGTGTTGCTCCTATTGGCTGCTCTAAAAACACAGTTGAGCCAGTACTGCTATAGAGTGTATAAACAATGGACAACATGTCTCCCTCCATTGTACAAAAGTGAAGCTAAAATATCCCTGGTACGGGAGCTGCCATCTTGGGCTGATGACATCGTTTGGAGCCAGAGTCTGAGCAGTAGCCACAGCATCGAGCTCCCCTCCAAATCTCCCGACCAGAGAAAATCATTTGAGCTGTCACTCATGACATTACTCCCACTTTTTATAGCTTCATATTTCTAATTAAAACCAAACTTAAAATAAGAATGAACACTGGAATAAACATTAGCGTGAAATTATGGTAGTCTTATGTCCCATCCGCTAACATGGAGGGGGCGGGGTTTATTACCACTACTGCAGCCTGCCACCAGGTGGCAATCGGGAGGATTTGGCTTCACTTTTGGGGAACTGCTGTATATACAGTTTATGGTGCATGCAGGTGCCTTACGATTGTGAAAGTCTAACTAAATGGTGGAAAATCCTATTGAAAAAAGTTCCTATTTCTACATTAGCAACTACTGTCAAGGACTTCTCAAAAATAGCATGAGAAGACAGTCTGACATTAAGTGTTTCAGAGATAAAAACTCAATCTTGTGAATAGTTTAACCTGCTGCTAACTGTCTTGGCTTGTCATCTCAAAGAGCTTCACAGCAACTTTACAAGGAAAACAGGACATAATTCTCATAGAATTGCCTCCGTTTGGGATGATTGTGATAAATAACTAGTACTTGTACAGGTTGCTATGTGAAGAAGGGCTGAGGCTTTTTCAGTAACGTGTAGCAGGTGGCAGCCAATGATTTATAGCTGATGAACTGCTAAGAAATGTGGCATTGATTTCCACATTAGTTTAAGTAACTGTGGTCGTTTCCTTCTGTGAGCTGTAATGTTCCAGTAGCAGTCACTGCTTTTCAAAGTAAACCTTCTTAGTTGTTTTTCACAGTGATGACATCTCCCCTGCTCTTCTTGTAAATTATATCGCGGCGGTGACAAATGTATTTGTGGGTTTTTTTGCGATTGTTTTCCATGGAAGTGGAAACAGACTCTAATCTGTGAGCAGAAGCCAGGAAGGCTTTCTCTCCGGCGCAGCGCGGAAAGCGTGGCCAACCTCTTCCTCTCCTCTGTCCTCCCCTCGTGATGTCATCACATTTGTTTGTGATAACGAAGTGTTTGATTAACCAGCCTCATCCTGCATCTGAACCACACTTCCTGTTCAGACGCAGCGCACATAGTACTGACGTTACAGTTATGAACAGAGGGCGTCGATCTTTGCACTTAAGCCTTTTATTGCTTTTCAAAACAGAAATATGCTCCTTCAAGCTCAAACATTCACTCCAACTTTCTCAGATTTGATCTAGGACACTTAAATTTAAAAAATATATCATGAAATGCAAGTATTTGATACAAAATAGAGTTGAAAAAGCTTATGTAAAATCAGCTCCCTGAGATTTTCTCACACAAACACAGCCTGGCACAAAACTTTCATTCATAATTTACTGTGCTAAAAGTTGTTGATAGTGTCTTCTAGCAACAATCATATTTAGAAGAGGAGTTAAATGAGTAGATTCACACCACTCTCACATCTGTACAGCACATATACAGCTACTGCCAGAGGGCTATTAGCTTAGCTTAGAAAACGTTTCATTTATTTTCAAAGAGAGACTTTTTACAAATGCTTTCATTAAAAAGCGGTTTCAAGTTTTACTTAAAGTGTTCCAAATTTCCTGAGATACTGTTGCAACCCTTTTCTAGAGTTTAAAAATCTGCCTCCAGCTACTTTAAAAGTCCAATATAATGCATTAGATCTTGTTTGTTCATATAGATTCATCAAAATAACAATAGTCTGGCTCTTTACCTTCATGAAAAGGTGAGTTTGATGTTTTTTTTTGTACGGGACGATCAAAGAAATGTAGTACACTACATCGTTTAGAGGTTCTGGTAGGCGGGCCAGGCTAGCTGTTTCCCCCTGTTCCCAGTCTTTGTGCTAAGCTAAGCTAACTGCTAACTGCTGGCTCCAACATGGTATCAATCAATCTCCTCATCGAACTCGGAAAGAAAGTCAAAAAGCGTATTTCCCCAGATGTCGAACTATCTCCCAAAGGCACTAAAATTCACCACACATTTTTCTACAGTACAATCAGATCAGCTGTCAGTTCTCTTTGCATAGTCGATTAAGAAAATATTCAAAATACTGCAAGGAAGATAAAAAAAATAACACTGTTCCAGCCACACACACCGACCCCGACAGGGCAAACAGTTACTAAATGTCCGTCATTTATAAGTATAACACTGTCCAAGTTTGTCCTCTTGTCTCAGACTCTCAAAGCTTCCTGCTGCATCCTGACGCTTTCAACAGTCACTTGAACCCACGAGTTCACTCCTGCAGGCTGCTGCTGTGGTGAAATGTGAGGGTCCTCTGGTAGTCCTCAGAGGGGTTTATGTGGTCCGTGACTCCCGGGTGCTCGTAGCTGCGGTAGTAGTGGCCGCCCATCTGCTGGGCGTAGTACAGGAGCTGCCTGACGAACAGCGGCTCCACCTGAAACACAGGAAGGTCACACAGGTCAGTGAAAGGCTGCAAACCGTCACATTGTTACACTGCACATAGTTTCTATGAGCTCAGATCAGTGCCAAAATATCTAAATATTAAAAAGTAAGTAAAAAACTTTGGTTTGAGAAGTGAAAAATAGGATTTGAAAGTGTAAAAATGACACATGAAAGTCTGAAGGAGCTGCATTCTCATTATTCGAGGATGAATTTCAGATTTGACAAAACAACTAAATGGTTCATTTAGTGGCTTTTTCCAGAGCTTTCAACTGTAAATCCTGATCTTCCTCCTCCTCTTATTGGTTACATGTGAACACCCATTATTCTGGGCGGATGAATACATTTCAACCACTGGTGAGGACCTTTAGATGTTATTGAAAGCTGCAGTGAAAGTAGCATTAAATGGACCTCGAGTAAAGTCCACTTTAGTAAGTTTTTGTTGTGTAAAAGATATTTATTTATTTATATATTTTAAATTCAAAGTTTCTGACCCCATCTTATAGAGATCAAATAGTTTGTTTCAGTTTTTAACATTTCTCTTTCAGCTTTAAAAAAATATATTAAACCAGGACTATGAGTTTAGTCTGATTATTAGAATCCAACAGTAACACCAATGACACTTTGAAAAATAAAAAAAAAAGCCTTGCGAACACTTTTGGGTTTGTTTCTGGGTTTCAGATCTTCCCAAGTTAAAACTGTCAGAAATTCCATCATCTGAAGCCAATCTGATTCTTTCAAAGGTTATATGAGGTCGTTATTCTGACTCGTTCATTTCCCCCCCGAAAATAAAAATGGCAGATGTGAGCTGTGAATCAGAGATCTGGAACCAGGCTCGAGGTGAATCTCCGGAAGCTGAACGTCCAGAAACTAAATTTAAAGTTTTGAAACGTTATGACTGTGAAGAAGCTCTTACAGACTTTCAAATCTTCAGTTTTAACTTTCAAATCCTATTTTTCACTTTTCAAAGCTTGTTTTTAAAAGTGGAAAATGACAAAAACTGAAAGTCATCATGGAAGTGCTGTGAGGAGATTAAACTGTATTTAATGCTGTTTAATGCTGTGTGGAGAGTCACCTGGACAGTCAGGGTCCGTCTTTGTCTCTGCGGGTCGGGACACTCGTCTCCAAAACTCAGCACCACCTGGAAACGAGGCAGCGGCCGCCCGTGGAGCCCATAACTCTGGATCTCTGATATTGAGGAAAGAGGAAAGATAAAATCAATAAGACTTAAATACATCTGAACTAATTTAAATGAATTCAGGAGAATTTCTCTTGCAGAGGCATGACCTTTGGGGTGATTCGAGTGGAAAGTCCTGGTCACACCATGTATGCAAATACTATTAGCTGTCAGACTTTTTTACACAGCTGGGGCTGGAGGAGCACGTGGGCGGGATGATGTGGCTGTGGAGAAGTCATGTGACTGACGCCTCATCATGAAATACGACTTTAAAGGCTTTTGCTACCACAGTTGTTGTGGTTAACATGCAGTTGTATTGGGGGGATTCGTTTGTCTTAAGTTTTGTTCTGATGACATTTATCCAACTTCCAGTAAATGAGCTGTAGGTTTTCTCACGGACAGTTTATAGACTCTTGGACAACCCCAGACTACTTTTAAAGAAATCAAATCTGCACCTCTTTAGCTTTAGCCCCAGTTAGCTCCTTTACTGTACTTTATTACCAATACAATTTTCTAAAAATGAAACTTTGAAAAACTTTCCATTTTTCTGAAAGCATTTCCAGAATGCTTAAAAACTTTTTATATTAGTTATAAAATATTTAATCTGCTGCTCTATTAAAACATTTCCACCTGTATCTGAAGTTGAAAGTATTTCCCGAACAAAGGAAAGAAAGGACATTCTCCTTCCTCAATATAAACAGTTATTTGGCATTTTTATAACATAAGTTATGTCACTATATGTTGGCGCTTTTTCTGATATTTTATATTTTCATAAAAAATTACATTTTACTAAAAGAGCAATTAGATATATATTTTTTTCTTTTGGCTACAGTGTCAACTTTAAAATTGGGCTGAAAATATTTTTTATTGTGCAACATGTGTTATATTTGTATAGTATAGTTAAAAGTGTCTTAACCAACAGCTTTCAGAAAAGTGCTAAGTGGAAAAATTGGCTGGAGTTAGCTTAGCGTTAGCTAGGACAGAGTGCATTTTTTCTGTGTTAATGTACTCAGACAATCGTTGTTTCTAACTTTTGTGTAAGTTCATCATCATTAAAATATGTTGCTTAGCTTTTTCTTAGTGCTTCATGCTTCTGAAGGCGAGATGGTAGAAACATGGCGGTGGCTGAGCCGTTGGCTAAGCTAACGATGCTAACGCCACAGATCAGTGGGACACAGAGACTCTGGACCGGACCGGTTACCACAACAGTTTGTTGATGTTTGTTGTCAACAAAGAACAGACAAGCTCAGATTAAACGCACAGAGGGAGCGTGACTTCATTCTCTGGTAAGAAACATCACTCCACTACATCTTTACATAGTAAGTTAGTTACTGCTGAATGTCGTGTACGACCCCTTTAAAGCATGGTGTACAACATGCTTTTATTTTGAAGAATGCTAGTCAGCAAACATTCAATTCATGATAATGAAATGTTTATCATTTTGATGGTTTCAGCTTCTTAAATGTGAATATTTGGTGTTTAAAATCGCTGTCAACTGAATATTTTTGTTCTGTCGAGCTGAGCTTCAGGGGCTTTAAAACCCACAGTTTGAGGTCTGTCCTGCTGTCTCACCTGTCAGGCAGTCCTGCGTGGGGAGGAGTCTGCAGGCGACCTCTCTCTCCAGTTTGTTGGGCTTGTCTCCGTACTGGGACAGTCCTCCCTGCCAGTACACTCTGCTCTGACACAGCCTCCGGGCGTAGAGTCCGTCTGGGCGCATCCACAGTAACACGCCCCTCTCCAGGGTGGACGGCGGGCTCGGGGGACACTCGTCCGGCCTCCTCTGGGCTAAGAGACTGTCCACAGGGAGGGCGATCACCTCAGGACCTCCGGGCGGCAGGTAGTGCTTCTCCTCTGGGGTGCAGGGAGTGATGTGGCACCCCTCTGGACTGGAGGTGGTCACCTCCCTCACCAGAGTGTCCCGGATATATACAGACACATGCATGCGGAAGTCTGATGGAGGAGCAGAGACACAGGTAAAGGTCACATTGGTCCTTTCAGGTGTGTTGTCTTTGTGAATTAATGTTTAACTTCACATATTTCAGAAACTATCCATCAATCAGGATCAAGACTTTAGCTCGAATCATAAGGTTATTTTAAGCTATTGGCTGTACATTCATTTAAATACAATGAAGGTGATAACTGATAAGCTGGCTGGCAGAAAATTAATTTTAATAATCAAGTAAAAATGCCAAACTTTTCACTGGTTCAAGCTTTTCTGTTTCAAGGATTTGCTCCAGCTTTCCTGGAATCCCAGGTGATTTAATACTAATTGAATACTAGCCAGCTTTATATTTACTAATCTTACCATTTCTTGGGACTTCACTTATTTCTCAATTTTTTATGTGTTTTCGGGCCGTCCTCAACTGAAGAAAATCTTAGTTACGTTTTTATCGACTACTGGATTTGTTGATTTAAGCATCATATCCTAAAAAACTAAGTTTCTCCATAAACAATCGTGCAAAATTACCACTTTCCATGTTGTATTTACCATAAATGTGCTCAAAAAGTAGAAATAACATCATGCATGAAAAACTTTTTTTTAATGGCTAATCAACTAAAGAATTCTCAACAACTAATCAACTAAAATGATTCACCCTTAAAAGTACTTATTTACTTTATTTCTGTGTATTTTTGTTCAAAGGATTCTGCAGTTTAACAAACATCTGAAGCTCAGTTAAAGACGTTCCCCTCCTCCTCCTCCTCCTGATTTCACGGCGTGCAGAGAGAAAAAGTGAAATGAAAGTGTTTGTTTACCTGAGAGCGCTTCTGCTGATCTGATGCCGGCGTCCAGTGTGAAAGGCGACGGCTGGCTGTCAGCAGGACCGTACGAGTAGATGGAGGCTCTGAGCTGATATCCTGCACACACACACACACACACAGACACAGGAGCTTAGCACACGCACAGAATAACATTTACATGTGCAATACGTAGACCTGCAGAGGATGCTGATGCGTGTATGTGCATGTTGAGTCCCGTACCGTTCTCCATGGACGGGCCCTGCCACGGCAGGCTGCGGGGGGGACAGGGACACTGAGTGAAGGGCAGCTCGGGCAGCGCGGCCTGCTCCTGACAGTAATCCCTCCAGCCACACTCTGCTGTGGGCATGTACTGGGGCACCTGCAGACACACACACACACTGTCAGTTCAACATGCACACATGATGCACGCTCCAGCCTCCAAATGTAAAGTTTCATTATGATCAACTTCTTACTTAAGTCTTTGTGTTTTCATGTTTAAATTATTTTTTTAAGGTGCATTCAGGGAGCGACAGAGCAGGATAAAAATTATAATAAAATGTTTAAAAATGTGTTAAATATATTTTTATTGTTAATATTAAGATAGTGTTTGTTTGTAATTAGAAAAATTAGGAGTTTTAGAACTTTTGTTCTTTATTTTTAGAGTAGGTATTTTAAAATGTGACTATTTTTAGGCATAGAATTATAAAATTAATAAAATTAAACTAAGGAATTTATTATTTGTCAACCAGAATAATATTCCTGACAGTGTGCTGTAACTTTGAAATACAATAGTCAGTTAAATATTATACATATAGTGTTAGTATAGTGGTAATTTAATATCTCACTAACAAATTATATATATATAGTGTGTTTTCTGCTAATTCATTAAAGAAATATTCTATATGAAACACCCACATGGTACTTTGGTATGTTTCTATGTGGATTTAAAATATTTAAATGAAAAGTTCTGAGTATTTTCTCATTTTATTAATAACTATAGTGCAAAATTATATGTGCAAAGCATCAAGATGTAAAGCAGCATCCAAATTACGTAAATATAGCTGCAACGCAGTTCCGCCGCTGGTTTGAGATATAAATATATCAGGTTAGAAACAATGTCAAGAGGAAATGTCCTGTGTGCCGATTTGTGAGTTTGATTTCGGCATTTCCAACAGCACTCGAAGTCATCGTCACTTTGGGATGCAACCTAGAAACCTGTGACCTGGCATCTGGTGCAGCCGAGGTCATTCATGCATGCAAAGTTTGCTTGCTCATCCACTGTTTCTGTTGCACATCCAACCTCTCTCTCTCTCTCTCTCTCTCTCTCATTTCCATGTGTATGAAAATCACCTGAGTCTGCAGGGCAGGATAGGGGGAGTGCACCTGATAGCTCATTGGACTCAGAGGGCTGTCCTCCTGTCGGGGTCCTGAAGGCGACACAGAGGAGAACAAACGTGAACACGTCTGCATGCTGACATCATGCAGCATGACCTTCACTGGTGGTTTGAAAAGTTCATCAGTGCTCTGTGAAGTCTGTGACCTTTATCAATCATTTAAGAGAATTTCCAGATTTGTCTGATAAAACCAGTTACCATGACTAACAATCATATCTACAATAAAACAAGTTCCCCCACTTTAGCTCACTTTAAATCTTAATGCTGCATTGTTATTTCTTCATGCTGAGACAAAAACCACCAGTTTAAGATCTGTGTTGTGTGTTGGACTGACTTTTCTTGGCGCCCTCAGGGATGATGCGGTACACTTTGTACGGGTCTGAGATGTCCAGCTGGCTCCTCTCCACCAGCTCCTCGAAGTCGTTGCTCTTGTTGAGGGCGCAGCGGAGGCGGGTCTTCCAGGTCGGCGGGTCCGGCTTGTCGATGCCCTCCCGAAACTTCCCTTTGAACAGAGCCCAGGCCTGCACACAGCACACAGGTAACACTTTAAGCAAAGTTCATCCTGAGAGGATGCGAGCTCTCCACACTGAGCTGCAGCATGTGTCACAGGAAGTTTATTCATATACAGAGA
Source organism: Serranus cabrilla (assembly GCA_903364295.1). Classification (NCBI taxonomy): domain Eukaryota; kingdom Metazoa; phylum Chordata; class Actinopteri; order Perciformes; family Serranidae; genus Serranus; species Serranus cabrilla. The sequence goes on along the minus strand of CAFUXE010000168.1, from coordinate 94,723 downwards.
GCTGAAATAATGAGTCCACCAATAGAGAATTTAATCAGAAACAATTATGATGTGTCTTATGTGACTGTAAACTGTAGGTTTAGGGGAACAAAGCATCTAAAAGAAGTCATATTTGTCTCTGGAAACTTGAGTCAAGCATTTTATTTTATTTAAAAGATTAAATATTGAAAAAACTCATAAGCAGCCTTGATAATGAAAAAAATTTTTTTTTTATTGCACATTTCTTAGCTACAGAAAGAGAATGCATTAAGTGCTTTACATAATGTAAAAAAATTGAATGCAAAATACAGCAAAAGACATAAAATGTGGCCAGAAAACTGGATATATTAATATTCCCTAAATGAAACTTTGTGAGAAGCATCATAATGATAAAATATAGACAATATTAATTATTATTATTAATCATAGCCTCCCTTTATATTACTTCTAATATGTGTAAGACTTTAAACAGTTATTTTGCACACTCATTTCTTTCTCTTATCCTGCAGGAATTTAAATAGTTTTATCTGAAAAAGGTGTGAGGATCGTACTTTAGAAAAGTTTCAGTAAAAGTTTATTGCACTTAAAAGAAAATAAATGATTTAAATTGCCTACATGTGGACATTTCCTCTTACGCACGTGTCTTCAAGCATTTTAAATGTGTGCATTAGCGCCCACCGTCATTATTATTTCTACTTTTATTCTGAAAGTGCGCCTAACACCGGAGGGACGTGCGGGTCTCTTACCTTGAAAAGCGCGGCATCCTCGTCGCGGTTGTAGTCCTGCTTCCCGGCGTGTTTCCACGGTATCCTGAAGATGCTCTTCTCGTCGTTCTCCCACACCAGCCCCGGGTATTTACCGCAGTCCACCTGCTCGATGAGCCACTGGCGCAGCTTCCCGTTCCCGCTGCTGCCGGAGCCTCCGTAATCCACCTCTGCGTTCATCTCTGCTGCCCAAATCACAAAAGTCTCCCGCTGTTAGCTCACCGTGTGCAATGTGTTGTGAAAGTAGTGCAAGTTTAGCAGGTCCGCGCTCAGTAAAACTCACTGATCTCCCACGCAGAGTAAATGTGCGCTTTTTTAGTGGCGCGTGTGGAGCTGCTCTTACCTGTGAAACTCGAAACCCGTCAAGTTTTGAAATCAATCAGTCTCAGAAAGCCCTCATCATTACGGCGGGCGCGCTTAAATCCTGCAGCCTGTAGCGGGGAGGGGGGGCGGAGACAGAGCCGGGGGATGCTGAGGAGGACGCACCTGCTCTCTCTCTCTCTTTTTCTCTCTCTCTCTCTCTCTCCTGTGAAGCTTATCAGCGCGCGCGCAGCGGCAGATCTCCAGTAAGACACCGGGGGAAACCCTGCCGGCATCAGTCACACAGTGTCACACAACCCGCACACGTGGAAAAATCATCGCACGGAGACAAAAACAATTCTTTGAAATGATAAAGCTTTACGAAAAGTTACTATAGAGGGGTCCTGCTGCAGAAGTGATGCGCACAAAACATCAGTTTGTTGCCACTGGAAGATTATAGTGAAGAACCGTGATGATACCGCAGATTATAAATTATTATAAACTGTGTGTCATGTGTCTGTTACACAGAATCCAATAGACCTACCTACCGTAAAAAAGCGTTATTGTACAATTTTTAGGTGCTTTTAGTGGAGTATTTCAATATTAGGGTGCTTTATACTTCCGCTTTACTGCATCTCACAGGTAAATATTGTACTTTTAACCAAACTTTGGGACGAATTCAGATTAATTATACAGAATAAAGAAGAATAAATTATGATGAACACATGAATGAATCAGAAACTCAATTCTGTAATATATTTTGTTCTGATTTAGGGACATTCTGCATAATAAGTACTTTTATATTTGGTACTTTAAGTACATTTTGATGCAAATACTTTTGTTTTATAAGTACTTGTTTACTTTTAATTGAGTATTTCTTTCTATATTCTATAGTAACTTTATTAAAAGTTAAACAGACATAACTTTAGTTACTGTAGTCACTGCAGAAATTCAGATTAATACACAATAAAACAGAATAAATGATGATATACTGTTATGGATTAAGCTTTCCGACATGATCTTAAAGTAATTGAATTTAGCTCAAACCTTCAACAGCTGAAACTTTAGTGACACTTGAATGCATAAAAATTCAATATATTTTACTTAAGTAAGATTTTGAATGCAGG
>CAFUXE010000168.1:67786-91104 GCA_903364295.1 Serranus cabrilla | reverse complement strand
AGGCTGGTCTGGTCTCAGTGGGGTTAGTGGTCCACCAGTCCCTCCGCTGCTTCAGTTCAGGGCAGTTTTCAGGTCCCCCTCGGGCCCGGTACAGGGGTGATGCTGGGTGTGAAGGTGTTGCTGCTGTTGCTGTTGGATTTCTTCGCTAAAAGAGTTTGCGTCTCCTCATCATCGTTGAACGAGTTCTTCCCGTATCGGTCCTTCCACCAGGCCCGATACTGCAGCAGGAGAGAGAGGAAGAGTGAGTCAGAGAGAAGCAAATGGAAGGAGGGGGTTTCACTTTGGGGGAAATCAAGACAGAAATTAAGCTAGTTGACACCTTTTTTATTCGTTTCAATAGAGAGCAAACGAAATTATGTATATTTTTGTAAGTCAACCCGGAAGTTAGCATCTCCATGGGGTCTATGAGAATTAGCCTCGTCTTGCAATGGATTCTCAATCATTGCAGAAAATAAGTTTCTGATGCTGATGTGTTTTGTTCAGCAGGAAAATCTTCACAATTGAACACCACTTTTGTGATGTTTGAATTGTAAATGCAGCCAACAAAGAAAAAAGCTAACATTATGCTATAGCGAACTACTTCACGGTCGCTTGACTTGAACGTCACTGCCGTTAGCTTCAGACACTCTCTGACAAGCTAACCAGCTGTTTTGACAAGCTAGCAAAACTGTAGCCTAATAAAGTGTTTATTAACCTAATTTACAATCTAAAAGAGTTTACAAGAACCCTGAAAAATACAACTAGATACGACTAGAGAGAGTTCCTGTCCAGTGTGATGACATTTAATGTCCCCGACAACCACTGTAGTCTCATTTAGCCACTTGTTTGTAACCACATTTTTAATGACACATAAAAAAAAATTTAAATTCACAAGTGGGGGTATTTACTAAAGTATTTTATGTCGTACAACAAAACAACCACAGACCTTATTTCAGGAATCTAACCAAAAACAATTCAAAATCCTCATTGAGGGCGCTAAAATGCTAACTTACTTCCAGGTTTTATGGCTCATTCCTGCTGTGCGCTGATCCATTTCTTTAGATGCATTTTTGAGAAAGTAATTTTTTAAATATGCTAGAGTTGGAGTCCAAGCTTGAGTCATCAGAGTGCAAGTCCGAGTCATGTCACGTGTCTCGAAAATCGGGCTTCGATTCCAACTCGAGTCCCAGTCCAGGACACGAGTGCTCCATCCCTGCAGCATGGTTTGGCTTTCTGAAGCCCTTTGTTATGCTCAATTGTGTCTCATTAGTTGTTGCACCAATTTTTGTGTTGATGCCATATATTCAACAAGTTTGGTGCTGAATTTTGCCATTTTTTGTATATCGAGAATGGATCAAATTGGTGAAAAAAACCCTAAAGGATATTACACTGAAACACCACAGTAAAATCCAATCAACACGATATGACATGGTCGGTTGAGTCTGCTTCAACCTCTGGCCGACAGATCTGAAAGGGATGAGACTTTTATTTCAGTCCTCACTGTTTTGGTGACACCCCTGGTTACTGGTGTTGGCTGTATGGGGACAACAGTCTCTGAAAACACACCACACTCACTCAAAACTCTGGGGCAATTTTTTATAGCTTTCTGAAACTGGCAATCAGATAAGCTTACCCACTTTACACAGAGATTGACTCGTTGTCTGGTGTTTAAATGAGTGCAACACCATGAATGGCTGAAGAGATACTATCCGAAAGTAGGTCATCTTATTTGAATGACCGTCACATCTGACAGTCGGCTTTTTTCGCTCACTTTTGACTGTGTCCGTCACATCTGGTCCCAGTTTATGTCAAGCTGGCTTTTAATTACAGTGTGTTAGGGTGTAATGATGCACTGATCTGAACTGATATGTCAATTCAATGATCAACGATACCAATAAAGTTGATTAATTATAAAAAAAAATAGTGAGGCATGTCGTCTTTAAGTTTGGAAGTTTGTTCCTCATTAAAAAGAAAACATTACTTTTCATATAAATGTCCAGGAGACGCCTTCAACAGCAAGTTAACGTGCCAGAAAATCTTGTTTTTGGTGACCTCACCAGGCTGCAGTGACATAGAAATGTACTTCAGGACGTGTCGCCAACATGCTGTAACCGCCCTGATTCTTGCCCGGCTTCCTGTTTGCCTCTAATGCTCTAATGGCTCCAGTTATCAGAAGGTCAAAAGTTTAGAAACATCTTCTCTCCATCTCTGAAATTCTTCACCCATACTCTTTCTGAGAAATCCACCTTCCTTTTTTCCTCTTTTTGCTTTGCAGCGTAGGCAGATGTATCTAATACTGGAATAACACCTATTTCTGCAGAATTTTCCGTCATTGAATCAGGCTTGTGCTGCACGCACATCTGCATTTGTAGCACAGCCGATAGGAACGCACAGGCTAGATATTATAAAGCCAAAAGGAGGTGCAGAACTCTAGTTTTCTTTCAGACCTCGTTAAGTACAATACAGAGAAAGGTTATTGTGTGAATTTTAGGCAAATTACATTGTAAAAAACTACATACCCAGCTTTAAAGAGCTCCTCTGTCTGTTTTCAGAGCACCAAAACAAACTGTTAGCCTTCATTCAAGTCCATTCCAATCATTTCCTGCGTATCCCTTGTGCATGGATACACAATTCGAATCCCACATTGTAATGGCAGACTCATCCAGCAACAGTTAAAACTAATAATTAGGGAGTCAGTTAGAGGAATGCATTCTGCCATTCTGTCACTGATCACACCAGCTTGTTTCCAACTTCTGTCAACTTCCCTTCCATTAATACTCCATGCCAGTTTTTATTTATGATGATAGGCCAAGTGAAACTGGAGATAAAGTCAAATATATTTAGTATAAAAATATAGAACTAGCTGTTATTCTCATTTTATATCTGATACGCCACATTTGCAACATTTAAAATTCTTCAGTGAGCAGGACTGTGTCTTTTATTACATTTTCAAAATCCAATTTTATGCTTTTGTTTCTTTTGGATTCACAATCAAGTAAGTCGAAGTGAAAAAGTATCAATCAGGTCATAAAGGTGATGGTGTGTTAAAAAAAAAAATAAAAAAATTCTGAAGTGGCAGAATCGAAACTCAAAAACAGACCAAAGTATTAATACGAAGAAATGTGAGATGAATGTCTTGTTTCACTCACTTCTGTCAGTTCTGTGTTTTCAAACTCCTCCAGCTGCCGCAGGAAGCCCAGGTTGGGCCCCGCACACGGCCGCGCCGCCCTCACCGCCGCCAGGGACTCCACCCAGCCGCGCCCCGTCACCGTCATGATGTAAGCCACCACCAGAGTCACGCTGCGGGACACTCCTGCCACACTGAGAGCACACAGCCCCACAGATATCAGGCCACTTAAAGTAATCAACACATATTCAGATTCTCTCCTTTAGTGCACAAAGAAGTGAAAGTCTTCATGTGGTTAAATGCTTGATTTTGTCCTGTTTGATATGAGAACAGATGAAAGGTGATGAAATTTACAATGAAAGCATTAAACAAAAATTTGAGCCTGTTGGGTGCCAGTGATGTGGTTGAAAATGAAAATGGGGTTATTTAAATAAGAAGACCTCCAGTCAGTAATGACCTTGAAGCAAATACTCTCAAATAAACTATATTTGTGCTTCTTACTTTCAACATCCTCATATGTAAATCACACCAGTTTCATAGTGATGTTAAGTTAATTATGCGTAAACATTTTTAAAATAAAAATATGAATGTAGGAAGTTATTGTGCAGTTAAAATAACACACAGCAGTCATTTTGAAATCAAGTCCTGCTTGATTGGTTAAATTGAAGTTTCAGCATGTGATTTTAACATTCGGTACATTAATACTTAAATAAAGATTAAAGCATTTTTATGATTTATTTTCACTCACCAGTGGACGAGGCAGCCTTCTCCTTTCAGCCGGGACTCGTGGATAAACATGATGCTGTCTCTGAAGTACTGAGTCCTGGTAAGATTATCATATTTAACATGCTTGATTAAAATATACTTTATTAAAATATTAAACACAACATTTGACATCTGTATATTTTAATAACATTATTTCTTAAACCTCTAAGGATTATTTAATGAATTTATTAACCAATTGGTGATAGATTCAACTTAATAAAGTACTTATTTAGTGTTTTAATTACATCAAATAATAACAAATGTACCTGCCCTCCAATCACAATATAGTATAAATTATAGGAATTATTTATACCTAAGGTTAATGGGACTGTATATGTTTTTTTTTTTATTAATGCTTTGAATAAGAATACTTTTATGAAAACCACTTTTAATAAATGAAACATGCTCATAAGATCCCAAAAAGTTAGTTTTAAACAAACATTTTGTATCGTTAAATTGTGAAAAATAAGAGTGCACTCTTGTTGGACTTTTATTTCTTGCAGTTTTACTTGATTTATCGACAGATAACTCAATATTCATACTGTATAAATGTGATATAAGTACTCACAGGTTTTGCTTTGAGTGGTCAGCAGCTGATATACACAGGTACGTCATGTCCTGGAGGACAAAGAGGGGAGAAGTTTAGACTCTTGCAACAATATTTTATCCTCATAACCTGTTGAATTAAAGAATTAACCACATTAAAACAGGTTTCATCCTGTCAGGTCATCTGTTTGAACACTTCCTGTTTCTCGCTGTATGGGGCGGCCCCTGAAACTTTGCCCCTCTGACCTTGCTTTTTATGGCAGGTCACGAAATAACGATATTCGCGTGTGTGTGTGAGTTTAATGTGTGTGTGTACTGTGCACCTGGCAGCTGATGGTACATGCAGTGGACAGAAACTACCGTGTCCCGCTATGACTGCACCGCTGCAAAAACCCCAGAGCCCTCTGGGACACTCGAACTCTGGAAGCGCTCCAGACAGGTTAGCACACACACACACACACACACACATTGCCACCACAGTCTCATGCAGTCATTATTTTTAAAGTTTATGCTCATGCACAAATATACACACATATGTGCACATTTTGACAGAGCATGTGACCTTCATGTCGGTGAAATTGTCATTTTTGACAGAAAAAGTCCTTTTTTATGCAGACAAATGCTGAGAAGTCCTCATATCTTTGCACCATCACTCTTCAGACTCACCACAATGACTCAGTGTTTGAGAAAATCAAACCCAGGCACACAAAAAGCATGAATATCTAACCAATGTGCATGCCAGGTGTGAATATTTGCAGAATTTATTTGGTCTTAAGTGAGATTTTTCCCCTTTTAAACTGACCTTGCGAGTTTATTTTGTGATATGTTAATCACGCTGCACAGTAAAGGGCATGTCCCACCGCAGAGACTTGGTGGTTGCAAATTTCTACCTTCCTCTCTCAGGAACCATCAAGCTGTCTTCCAAGAAATCAATCAGTCAGCAGTTTGACTGTTAGGTATGCAAATACATCATCCCATCTGGCCATTTGGCCTAAACCGGTAAAACATGCCTGAGTCATCATAGCTCAGAAAGCTGCATCATTCTTATTAATACGAGACCAATCCAACGATCATGATCAGAGATTTGCACAGCAGCAGCTGACTGACGGGCAGCACAGTTCAGCGAGTCAGACATAATTTCAAGCCCAAAACCTGATAAAAAGTTTTGGTGGTTGACCAGTTTGGGTAGTGATACTGTAATACAGGTTGCTGTTTCTCTTCAGAGTTCTGTGAAACATACGAGCATGGACGGAGAAAGTATAGAGAATTCTCTGAGAACTTTTCATGCTCGCTTTCAACAAGAAAAGATGAAAGTTGTGAAAGCGGACGCTGAAGATCAAGATTCTCAAAAACGAGTCAAATGTTGACGGAGAGGGCGGAAAATTTCACTCAAATATAAGGACAATTAAATCTAAATGAATATGTATCATTCCCTATTATTCTAAAAGGATAATGTCTCTAAATAATGAAAGGATAACGTCTCTATATTTTGAGTTGTGCAGAGGATATATTCTTACATCTGTTTCCAAATGGAAATCAGTGGGAGCAAATTTCTACTTTCAACCTACCAGGTTCTCACAGTATCACCTCTTTCTTTCTTCTCTCGCAGTCATTCGCTCACATACACAGAAGAAAAACATCTTTCTCTCCCTTTCATACACAAATCATCACATCTAAATGCAGCCTTGAAAAGCCAGAAACCTTTTTTTTTTCTTTTTAATGCAGTTCCACTTTCAAGACTTTGTGGACTTCAAGCTGCTGAGCTAAAAGCATCTTGTGTGAAAAATAATGTTTCACAGGTTGGTGGCTCACATCTGCATCACAGCTGCATCCCTGACTGAAAACAGTGTGCAGATTTCTTTCAGATATTCACCTGAAAAGATGATTGGGTCAGTCAGAGAACTGCTTATTCAGTGAAACCTGGTAAATTCCAGTTCTTGTGACTGATACAAGAAAAAAGGACTTTCCGTGCAAAATTGAAAATAAGAGCATGTGACTTTCACACAGATTGAAGTCCTTCATGTTTATCCTTTGAAAATGCAAATAAAGTGGGCTCTTATAATAGGTTTGTTGGCTGCTGAATGGGACCCCTCTGAGCTGATATGATTGGTTGATTAATTTATTAGTCAATAAATAGAAAAATTACATTTTTATAAATATTTTCAGTCAGTTTTTAAGCCTAAATTGCAGGTTCTGAAGAGTCTGAAGTCACTTAAGGAACTTGTGATGGACTTTTTTCACTTTTTTTGCCATTTTTAGATGAAGGAATTGGAAAATCATTTGACAGATTACTTGATAATGAAAATATTTTTTAGCTGCAGGCTCAGTGAATATATTTAGTCAGAAAAAGACAGAGTGGCCCCTCAGGTCTGCTGCCAACCTTTAATACTTTCAGAACGACTAGCAGAGGCACTGAAGGGGAAAAACATCCCTGGTGGGTTCAGGAGAGTTTGTGCACTTTATGGTCATGTCAGAGGGACATACAGGCCGATATAAGGTGCAGAGAAGAGGCTCACCTCCAGAATAGGTGCAGCTGTGTCGTGGATGGAGAGGATGTGGGTGATGTTGTGCTGCGCCAACAGCTCCGGGTCCCGTGCATCTGCGGATCGCAAAAAACAGCCATCTTTAAGTCAAATCCCCCTATGCACAGTTAGGGCCAAGCTAAATTAAGCATTTTCTACCCAGCAACAACAACCCCCTCTCTTCTAATGGCTCCCAAGCAAATGTGGCCTTAAAAGTTTTGGAACTGAAAGAAAAACCGGAAAACCAGTGTTTCTAAAACAGTTCAACAGCTTGGCCCAGAAGCAAGAAACAGTAATTGTTCTAATCAAATTTTGGTCTTTAAAAGGAAGCCAAATGTTTTCTGCCTTGGACAGATGTGTCTTGAGCACAATTTTCTCATGCTTTGCAAGTTTGCAGGATGCTAATGCCACCTATACGAGACCCAGATGAGCCTGTGCTGAACCCTCCTGCCAGCCAAATCAATTTATCCAGCCCCACTTTCACACATTGGGAGATTTTCTATAAAGTGCAAGACAAAAAAACAACAATATAAACTGGAAAACAAATTAAACTGTGGGTACTTAATATTAATCCTCCGGATAGCTGCAGAGGAAACACAATCTGATCATGTAACCGTATATCCAGTCTCTTGAAGGTCATAAAATAAAAATAAAAGGACAAATGTGATGGTCATGAGATAAATATTTTTATGGGTGTCAGGTGCTAACAACTGTCTCTGCTGAGCACAAACAAGTGATGCTGCTCTATAAAGTCAAAACACAGTCATTACATAGACTATTTGGTCAATATTGTGTTTGTTTTATAATATGAAATTATTAATGTGCTATAAATATGTATAATTTCTGTGAAAACAACATGTAAAATTAGCAGTAACTGAAAAAAGAGCTAAAGCAAGGCTGCTACTACTAGCTAACGTTAGCCGGTGTGCTAAAGCAGAAACTAAATTAAGGCTACTTTTTCCTATTTGCTTAGCTGTTATCATTAAACATTTACTTTGAATAAATAAGATCTTGGTCATTTAATTTAATTACACATAACAGAATGAAAACAGCAGCTAAATCCAACCATTATTCAGACTAAAACCCAGCTAACGCTAAACTCCTGCTAAAGCTAACGTAACTAGCTTAGCAAAGTAGCAGCAACTGCAATTTCAGCTTTTAACACAAATGTAATATTGTGCTGTTAAGATTACTTTAAAGTTACACATATAAGTGACATTAAATAGTAACTTAGCTAGTTTAATCTATTTTATCAGTTTATTTTCTTAACAACTTACAATCTCCAAGGAAGTTAATAACACATTTTGTTTGTAGATTCCACATATTTGCCTCCATTCCTATCTAAGTTATTCATCACATATGATCTATCATTGTTTTTCATGTCTACTCTTCCTTATACTTGCTGTTGTACAAACACAAAAAGTGCGACAGGTTGTGAAATATGCTGAGCAAAACAGAAAAAAGGAAACCAAAGGCCAAAGGTGTGAGATAACATGCTGTTGTCATGTTTGCAGAAAGTGATGACTAATTTTTAAGACATTTCCTGTGCAGTCACCATTGCACGTGGGTAGTAAGAGTATTTACATCCTTTATTTAAGTAAAAGTATATAAGCACTGTGAAATTACTCAACTAAAATTAAAAGTCCAGCATTCAAAACTTACTTAAAGTACAAAAGTATGCTGAATTATTATTTTTGATGCATTTATGTCAGCAGCATTTTACTGTTGTCCAGGTAGGGCTAATTTTAACAACTTAACATACTGTGATGTGGATTAATTTATAAAATTGCATAATAATTTCATGTTTTTCATGTTAAATCTCAACCTGAATAGTAACTAAAGCTGTCAGCTAAATGTAGTGTAGTAGAAGTATAAAGGTACATAAATGGAAACACTCAAGAAAACAAATACCTGCCTGTGTGCGCAGATTAAAAAACAACAGCTCAATTACTGCATTTGCTGCTTAATGGAACGATGTGGGATACGGTTCACACCGGGGACACCCCCACACTGCGGGGCATCCCCTCCTACACCAACCCTCGCGCACTCAGCAGCCCTCAGAAATAATTTGTTTCCTCCAGCTGCTGACAGAGAGTTACACACCAACCCTTGCAAAAAACACTCTTTTTTTTTAACATCGAAATACACAACTTCAATCATTCTGCTCCACACTGTGACCTCTCCACTCTATAGAAACTGAGCTCAGTGTAGCATCTCACCACATGCCCCCCTGTATGAGGAACTGAAACACGCTCTACTACATTATCCTGAAGATAAATCAATTCTTCACTCTAATGACAAGGCGCGGGACATCTTACCTTTGATATTTCCCAGATACAGATCAGGCAGCACCTGCAGACAGTGAGAGATTGATTTAAAAGAAGAGGCTGTGAAAGCACAAAGTTTGGATGAGATTTGATGCGGTTACCTTGTTTATTCCGTTACCCATGTCAGCGAAAAGTCTCGAGAAAACCCAACCAGACACAATTTGAATTGTTTTTCACCAGGTGTTGAAGCATCCAGAGCTGCAGAAGTGTTTTGCTCTGCCGTCCGAGCCCTCTCACTAGCTGCTACTACGTCCCATTGTTTTCAAACCACAACTGCTGACTTTTTTATTTTTTGTGCCCCATGGATATCATAAAGCCTTCGACGCCTCCACAGCTCATATCCTGAGTGCTACTTGATTGGGAATGTGCTGCCCAGGATGACGTAATGTGACCTTAGCAGCGCTGCTTGTACATTTATATTTAGACCAGGAGTTGTGACATGTCATGGGACTGTGGATAGGCACATACCAGCCAGACAAAGATGGTAGAGGGCAAGAGGGCAGAAGGGAAGAGATCCGGCGTGCCTGGCTATCACTCTCTGCTGTGGTGCTATACCGTACAAGGAGCTGCACGAGGCTCAAAATACATGCCGCTTGGAATAAATCTCAATTTAGATAATATTCTTGAGGAATATATGAGTTGTCTACAAATTCCACATTTGGCTTAAAAGCCCTGAAAACATGTTTTTAAACAGCTTCTTAGTGTGATAGATGGTTCGCTACATGAACACTAAATATTCTTAAGAAGTTTGAACCGTTTGTGTTATTTCACATGACCTTTTTTCCATGATTTTTCATTTTATCTGTGCTTTTCTTAATTGTTTGAGGCAAGCAGAAAGAGGCTCAATCTGCTGAAAAAAATGCTGACAGACTTCAATAAAAGTGACAGGCTTCAAAACTATGTTCACTATTTCTGGTCAATGCTTAGAACTAAGGATTCTCCCATTTATTTTTAATTAATGAATTAATTCTCAGTGGACATCCACTTGAATCTACTAGTCGCTGCATCTCCAGTAAATTCTGTTACATCTTTAATATTTTGCCATCAATGTTTTTATTTACTTCATTACCAAATTACCAAAATTTACTTCATTACCAAATTGTAGATGAATTAAAGTCATTAGGTTTCATCTTCTTGGAACAATGAATATCTGTAAACAATTGCATGTTAATCAACCCAAGAGTTGTTGCTGTATTTTACTCCAAAACAAAAATGTCAACCTTTTAGTGGCACCAAAGGAAAAGTCAGCTTCATCCTCTTGGGATCATGAATGTCTTTACCAATTTTCATGGAAATCCATCCAAGGGTCGCTGATTTATTTCAGTCTGGACCAAAGTGGTTGACCAATATTGCAAATGTATTCAGTTTACTATTAAACCATTGGAAATCATTACATTTAACATTGTTTAATCAGTTTAATACTTCATTATTTTTTCTCATTCCTTGAGAATAGCTTTGAAACTTTGTCCAAGAAGCAAAAACATGTTTTTTTTTTAATGTGGTAATTCTCAGTGGACATCCACTTAAATCTGTATTTCCAGTAAATTCTGTTACATCTTTAACATGTCATTTTGGAGCCATCTAGGTATTTTTATTTCTATAGCCAATTGTATGCCAATCCATGTTGTAGCTGAAATAATCATCAGGTTTAATCCTCTTGGAACAATGAATGTTTGTATCAAATTTCATGGAAATCCATCCAAGGGTTGCTGATTTATTTTAGTCTGGAGCTAATTGGTGGACCGACATTGCAAAGATATTCAGTTTACTGTTATATAAATCATGGAAAAAAGCTGTAAATCCTCCCATTTAATGCTTCATTACTTTTCAAATTTCTTGAGAATATCTTAGAAACTCTTGTCTTCAATCTAAAAAAAAAAGTCCCCATGTATTTTAAAAGTGTTAATTCTCAGTGGACATCCACTTGAATCTACCTAAGTCACTGCATTTCCAGTAAATTCTGCTACATCTTCAACACATCGCTCTGCGGCAGTCGAGGTATTTTTAGCCCGGCTTTGTCGACTTTCTGTTGTGTTGCTGTGTGTGGTTCAGTGTGTGGCACACAGCTCCGCGCGCTGACAGGCAGAGGAGCGTGGAGGCGTTTACAAAAAGCTGCCTGCCTCAGAGAATTAGGTCTGAACAGCTCATCGAGCTCGCGAGGGGTCAAACCCATTCATAAACAGACACGTTTGAAAAATGGTGTATAAAAACACCTCCGTCAGAGCATCACTGCGTGTAGGTGTGTGTTTGTGTCTGGGGGCTGTGAGAAATAGACACTAAAGGATGTGATACATTGATGATAAATTGGTCTTTAAAAGGAAGAAGAAGAGGAGGCATTACCTCAGAAGTTTGATATGCCAAGCAGATAATTAATATATGCTCTGCTGTTATTCTAAGGTGTCACTGCAGATTAATCTGTTATTTTCTTGATTTTTTGAATAACTGGTACATCTATTTATTTCCAGAAAATATTGAAAAATGCCCTCTACAGTTTTTCAGAGCCCAAGGTCTTTGAGTTGCCAAAAACATTCTGTTTACAGTTAAATTTAACAAATAAATGTCTGTTGTTTGGCCGGTCCACTACTTTGGTCTGATGTTGGTGATCCTCTGACTTTTCCTCTAATTGCTGTTAGCAATTTTAGCTTTTTAGTCAAATGTCTCAATAAGTATTTGTCAGATTACAATGGATTTTAGTAAAGATATCCATGGTGCTCAGAGGGCAAATCTTACTGGCCCTGTGATTTCACATTTTAAGTGAGGTATCTCAAAATTTCCATGGCTAATTGGCACACATTTTGGTGTAAACATTCATGGTCCTCAGAGGATGAATCCTACTGACTTTGGTGATCCCCTGACTTTTCCTTTAGCAGCACCAGCAGGTTTTTCTTTGAAGGGAGATTCCACAAAAACTCTCTTGTTGATTGCAATGCCATTTGATACATATTATAAATTTTGATATTCATGGTCCCCAGAGGATGAAGCCCACTGCTGTTGGTGATGCCCTGACTTTTAAATACTTATTAATTAGACTGCAAAGATATGCATGGTGCACAGAGGGTGAATCTTACTGTCTTTGATTATTTAAGTATCTCAACATCTACAGACTTGATTACACTTAACATTCATTGTCCTCAGAGGATGAAACCCACTGTCTGTAGTGATTGTTATTTCATTTTTTATTTATTTATTTGCCCGTCTCAGTGCGCAGCTTCATAGCTGTACCAGAGTTACCTATAAGCTCATTTACATCAGTGGTCCCTTGGCAGGAAACAGAGAATAACATCTGTTTCAGCTAAATGAACATTCAGTGCATGTTCACTATCCAACAACATCAGCAACAACAAGATCACACAACATCAGGACACATCAGGTGCTGGCTGTATCACCCAACTGCTCCTCTAGTGCCACCATGAGGTTTACACTTGTTTTTATTTAGTGAATTAACACAACACCTATCTGAATGGAAAACTATGGAATCCGGTTCAGACCGTCATTATTCCTATTCTTTGGCTACTCTTCTTTCTATTATAGAAAATGTTGCATTAGCTACATCTGTTTTGGTTGCAGAAAAAATACAATACACTGCACATTTGCATGCTCTATACAGCGTCTGTGATTGGTGTAGATGTACTTTTTCTGCAGTATTACCCCTTTTAAATCCAAAATAAGTGCCATAGTTTGTTCATAAAAGGTCTAAAAAGGAGCTTAAACTCTCATGGTATAAGTAAATTAAATATGCAGGATCACATACTCTATATTTCTTTGTCTGTCAATGGCAATTTGGCAAGTCAAGCATAGCAGCTATAAAGTAAAACTTTGTTTTACAGGTCCTAGTTTCCTATAAAATCTATACTTTGTACGTTTTCTGGAAAGAACTGCTTAGGTTCAATATTAAATGAATTAGGAATTCATATTTAGTGTTCATATGGAAATTCAGCTACAACTTTGAAAATAATTTCTGTACCAAATTAGTTTTTTTTTAATTATTATTAAACTTATTCTTAACTATTAATTATTCTTCCTTATTATTGGGGAAATCAAGTGACATGTTCCCCAGTTTACCTTACATAATAAACTCCACGTGAATGTCGCCTTTCGGTTCGTTTTCGTACTTTCGCTTTAAATTTTAAGTCAATAAAGACGACGTGGAAAGTGCCAAACTGACGGCAGCTTCCTGGATTCCTGAACAAACACACCGAGCAGTGAAGGATTACAGATCTGCAGCCTGAGAGACTTTGTTCAATCTTTAACCTCCGAGAGAAGAAACCTGCAGCAGCTCGGTCTGAGCTCTGAGGAATGGCGACGTTTTTACTCGGTGGACGTTTCTTTAAATGCAGAACTGACATTAAGAAAGTCATGACAGCGATCCGACACTGGTAACTGTTTTCTGTTGTATATTTGCATGTTTTAAGCACATTAAATGTGGACGTTGATCGCTCAGAGCTGCAGGGGGGAACAGGAAATGCCTGCTCTGCTTTTAGCAAAATGTTTCTCCTTTTTGCAGAATTTCTCTGGAGGATTGTTTGATTTAAAGCCACTAGATGGCGCAGTACGTCCAGGCAGAGCACCACAAACAGTACGCACTAAATAATACTCTATAATCTAAACACACTACTGTAGGACCCAGTGTTTTTACATTATATCTGTTGGTGGTAGTAGTATTTGAGCAGCTTCATTTTATGACTTATTGTTCTTTAACGCAGCTACAGTCTAAGATTATATATAGGAACAAATAACAATAAATAAATAAAAAGCCTTATATTTGAAAAAGAAAATTCATTATTCAATCAAATATACAAACATTTGATTGACACGTAATCGCATTTGGACAGAGGAATATAGATTTAAAGGAGTAAATAAAAAATAATACTTCAGAAAGATATAATTGGGATAAATACACTTAATATTCATAATTAATACTTACGTAAAAAAGTAATTTATTTCACTTTAGGTCATATTTTATTATTAAGCCATTGTATAAGTGCATCTGCATCTTAATTACTAAAGGATGACAAAAATGCAGTTGTGGAAAGTAACTAAGTATATTTACTTTAAAATAATTTGAGGTTCTTGCACTTTAATAATATTCATTTCATTTCCTGCTACTCAAAGGTAAATATTGTATTATATATATTTTTTACTCCTCTTCCCCTCTCTAACATTAGTTACTATTTTTTCTGATTATTTTGATTTAGTCGATATTATTAATACAAAATATAGATTAAATATAATATAATATAAATGATTATGTTTTAGTATGGATTAAGCTATCTGGCTGTATATGAAATAGTCTTTTAACTTTACCAGCTGCAACAATTACATACGATATTATATATTCTAAAAATGTCCATTCTGCAAAATTAATATTTTTACTTTGGGTACTTTAAGGACATTTTTATGCTAATACTAATGTACTTTTACATCAGTATGTTGTTGAATGCAAGACTTTTACTTGTAACAGAGTATTTCTGCACCGTGGTATCGTAAACCTTACCATAAGTTTCAGTTTTCTTGCGTGGTTTTGCTCTGACTGTCAAATGAAAGCTGATGTTTTTCAGAGTTTTTCTATTCTTATCCATCACTGTGACCATTACTGTCACAGTCTCCCTGTTCCTGTCTGTTCCCCTGCAGCTCCTCAGTGGCCTCAGGCCGGCAGCATGTTAATGGAGTGGATCTGTACTACGAGCAGACGGGCAGAGGGAGACACGCTGTGCTGTTGTTTCCTGGCGCTCTGGGTAAATACGACAACACAACTCTTCTTGTCTTTCTGTCACACATCTCTGCATCATGTCCTGTCGGTGTTTATCTTTCAAACCCTTCCTCTCTTGTCTCTCCCACCACAGGATCCGTTCGGACTGATTTTGGACCTCAGATGAAGTCTCTGAATAAGGAGCTCTTCACCGTGGTGGGCTGGGACCCCCGAGGTTATGGACAGTCCCGCCCCCCCGACAGAGACTTCCCTCCTGACTTCTATGAGCGGGATGCAAAGGACGGAGTGGATCTCATGAAGGTCTTATCATAACTGTATTTTGATAATTATTAGCAATCTGAATTGCATCGTTTATTAAGAACTTGTGAAATTGTGTCAAAAAAGACAATATTCTACACCTCACACCAGCTAAATGAAAGCATGGAGTAATAAATGGTTTTTGGAATAACAGTGAAACACTATAAAATCCTTTATGATGCACTTAATAAACTAGTAAGTCAAATAATTTTGTTGTTGCGAAATTCCTCTTTAAAAAAAAGCCCAAGTTATATCTAAAAATATCTCCTCTGATCCATGCCTAATCTTACAGTTCATATATTTATTTTATTAAATACATAGACCAACTGAAAACAGTTATATAATGCATGTATCACAGTGTTAGTGGATGCTAATTTGCAACACTTGTCCCTCAAAGGGCTTTTATGCTAAGAGGTTAAAACAGTTTGGAAAATAAGGTAAAAACTGAATACACCTAGATTCAACAAGACGTTTTCAGCTAATTTCAGCTGTTCAAGTAAGAAATTCTTAGACTTTAATCACCTAATTGTGCAACAAGAAGACGTCTATATGTGCCGTATTTTGTGCATATAAGACAGCAGACCTTTTGTTAGTAATGTACAGTGTTTTTCATTTTTTCATGCAGGCGCTCGGCTTCAGTAAGTTCTCTCTGCTGGGGTGGAGTGACGGAGGAATCAGCGCTCTGATTGCAGCGGCGAGGTACCCTGACCTGATCGGCAAGATGGTTGTGTGGGGAGCCAATGCCTTTGTGTCCCAGCAGGACCTCAAGCTTTACAATGGTAATCTGCCGCTGTAGCCTGAAATTGGTGTGAACTCGTACTGTGTAATTGTCCCTAACTGCGTACACTGTGTCCTTGCGTGTACATGTGCTCCTGTGGGAACACGCAGCGGTCCGTGACGTCTCCAGGTGGAGTGCGAGGATGAGGCAGCCCATGGAGGAGGTGTACGGCGTGGAAGGCTTCGCTAAAACCTGGATGGCCTGGGGGGACGGGATCGCACAGTTTGCACAAAGACCAGAAGGTACTGAGGCCATGTTGTTCAAGAGTCCTTACACACGTAATAATAAAAATTAAAGATGGAGGCTTTGCAGTCATGATGCGATTGTAAAGCAAGTTGTTGTTATGGTGATCATATACACTCACTGTATTATTTCCATCATTTACACAGTTTATATATTCATTTCTGCCCCAAGACCCCTACTAATTTAATTCACAAGGAAAATATGGAGAATATATTTGAGATGCTCCTTATTTTTATTATTTGAATAAATATCAGCAAAATGTTTCCTTGTAATGTCGTCTGGTCAGGGAGTATCTGTCTGGAGCTTCTGCCCCTGATCAGCTGTCCAACGCTCATCATCCACGGAGAGAAAGACCCCATGGTGCCCAGCATCCACCCACAGTGTCTCCTCAAACTCATCAAGGGATCACGGTGAGATTAGATCAAATACACACACACACACATTTAAACAACAACATTACAATTACATTAAATTCAAGGAATGACACAACAATTGTAAACCCTTAATCTCACATCTAGATTACACCTGATGCCAGAGGGTAAACACAACCTCCACCTGAGGTACGCTGAAGAATTCAACAAACTGGTGGAAGACTTTATAGACGACTGACTGATTAAGTAACACTGTGGATGACTGCAAATTTTGACACTAAAGGACTTAATTTGTCATTAATCATTTCATTTCTATAAGGCATACATTGTTAAATACCATCTTTTTTACTTAAAAATTCCAATCTTAATATTTTCTATAATTAAATTTTATAAAGCAAGATTGTGATTTATTTTCCATATGATGTGAATCAGTAACATTTTCTGTAATTGTGGCTAATACCTAACGTTACAGTGACATTAACAAGGCTTTGGTTAACTTAAAGATGCTGACTTTGTAAAACAAACATTATAGCAGAGCCTAACTACACAGATATATCAATAGCTGTAATATCCCAAAACTGTTAAAATTGTGGAAAATATTTCCACTAATTGTTAGTTTTGCACTGTGAAATAAAGCTTGAAAAGACAGTATCGTTTGCTGCTAACTAAGGTGATTACACAACTATTAAGTCCATATAAAATAAATTATTTATTAGAATTTATAGAAATATTTCTTGCAACTAATAAAACCTTTATTCAAGTGCTGCCTAAGATACTTTACATGTTGATTGAACGACTCACTAGTAGTCGTCCAATAAAATCAGTCATGCTGGTGCTGCTCATCAGCGCATTAGCGATCGATTGCTCTGGGCTGCCATTTTTAAACCCGGAAGTAAGTTGGTTTCTCTTTGCAGCTAGCATCAAGGCTAATGCTAGCATGAGTTCACATGGTTGCTAGTCGCAGGTAGCTGGAGATAAACATTCAGAAACATGACGGACACACAAAACGGAGAGATCTCTGAGCACATCACGGTGCACAACTTCTCGGAGAAGATCTTGGAGCAGGTCGTACACTTTCACGTGATGAAGCTGAGCGGCGGGTTCTTCCTGTGGGTCGGTTCGAGTCCGGTGCTGTCCAACCTGGCGGTCTCCATGAGCAGCAAATACGTGAGTAAACTTCATGAAATATTCAAAAATAATAATAAAGTACTGGACTTTAGTCGAAATTTGAGCTACTCGTACTTTACCTGGGTACTTTCTTTTTATGCCGCTTTATATTTTTAGTTTACTGACTTTAGTTACTATACATTTTGCACACAAAACATAAAGAGCTTATTTATCCCAATATACTGTTATTATAATTATACTTAACATCAAAGTAAATAGCACACTTTTTACTTTTACACATTTTCTGTACAACATACCTTTATAATACTATTAATGCTATGAATAAATGTCTTCTGTATACTTTCTATGTTATATATCTCTTGTGTAATCCCTTTGTATGAATATATTTCTACGTTTTGTATTTATTTTACAACATTCAAAGACATGTAACAATTATTCACATGCAACAAGCTATTTTAACTAATGTGGAATATGAAAATAATGTATGTATATTTATGCATGCTTATAATATGTCTTTACATATATATATGCACATTTGTAAATAAATCAAGTTGAGCTCCTCCTCAACCAACTACAGCAACATAAGCTTTTATATTTAAAATAATTATCATCTAATATGTAAAATATAAGTCACATGGGACATTTTTCTGCATTACTTTGAACATTTATGTAACAAAAATAGGCCTGTCTGATTATTTTATCCATTGACAGTTAATTCATGTAATAATTCATTATGTTTTTATTATTTTGTATTTAATATTATATTGTTTACTCCTAACATTGCAGGGAGGACAATGGTAAAATATATTTTTGTGAGGTGGATGAGTTGAGGGCATCGTCACGTTGCAGCTCTGGTGTGCAGAGGATCTGGGTTAAAATAATCAAATCTTAAAGTCCCAGTGGTTCAGTATTATTCCAGCGCTGGGATATGTCTGTTTAATTCGGAAGCAAAATTAAATAAATCTGTTGCCAAAAGTAGAGTGGATTTTTCCTTGACGTCTTCTAACTGAAACGCTGTCTGTTGTTGCAGAGAGAATAACTTTTTTTGTCTGCAGGATTCGATGCCTTTATCTACATTAGTCATGGGGGACCCGTCCAACACCGCTCCCAATTCCCTGGCACAGAGATTAGGTAATTACTCTGCATGAATTCATTGAGTCTTATTATTGCTGCCAGAGCAGAAAGTTATGATAAGTTATTCCAAACATTCTGTTCAGCTGTATGTGGATGTTTTTTCTACGTTTTGCTTGAAATCACTTTAATCAGCTTTACTGCGAACATTTTTCAGAATCCTGTTGCTGTTTCGTTTCAGTTTGTTTTTAATGTTTTGCGCACTTCAAGGCAGCTACTCGCCTCCATTCATTTAAATACACAAATGGTCACAATAAGGTCGTCCTTAACAGTAAACATCCTGTCAGCTGTCAGTGTTTATTTAGGATTCAGGCTGTTTATTTAAGTAAAAAAGTTTAAATACGGAGAACTTAAAATAGTCCTACATCTAAACTAAACTAAAATAAGTGTGTCTTTCTGTCTGTCTTGCAGCAAAGAGGACCAAAAAGCAGGTGTTTGTGAGTTACAGTCTCCCGGTGACGGACTCCAACGTCAGCCTGCTGGTGGAGAACAGGATCAAGAAGGAGCTGGAGCTTCACCCCGAACACTTTTAAACACTTTGTTTATTGTTTTGTGTAGAACATTGATTTTTGGACTCAAACTGTAATCGTACTTCAATAACGCAATAACCACAAACGGCCACATCAAGTGTTCTTTTATTGACATAATAAATTAAGTGGTTTATTATCAAAACATGTAGGCCTATGGCTTTTTGTACAAATGCATCATATTAAAAAAATAACACTTAGAAAACAGCATTAGTGGTTGTTTTTTTTTTTCCTTCCGAGTGTTTAACTGTTGAAAACATACAAACTATTAAACCATACAGGGTGTATCAGGAAATACGTGCCGGGTACTAAACATGATTTAAAAAATGGATTCAGGTATATTTGGATGAGAAATGGTACATGGGATGGTTTTATCTATTCAATGTGCTTATATCCTATAAAAAGTTGATGTTCCATACATTATGAATGACTGGTACGTGTATACATACCTTACATTTTATGCAGTCCTAAGGGATACTTACGCAGTAAAGTGTATAAATGTACACTAATCACAACTAGGCCAGGTCTGACGCTGCTCTATTCTAAATCTTCACAAACGTTTATTTCAAAAAACTGTAAAATATTGTGCTTTCTGGCTAGAGTTACACGTCCTAGGAGCAGGATTACAACATTACCACAGTACAGAGGACGAGGGGTGAGTCGGAGTGGAGAGATCTGCTAATAAAGGAGGTATTTCAAGCAACGAAAATTGCCCTTGGCAGCATGACAAAATAAATACTGGTTTTCCTTGAAGTACATTCTCTGTTTTGTTTAAAAAGAAACAGAGCCATCGCGATAAAGCCATTTCAATGCTGAGACGCGTCATAAGACATACAGTAGTCACTCTCATGTCCGGTCAACTCTCAGATCAGATCACACCACAGTTTCTACAGGCTACACAGGAAGTCTGACCAGGTCTCCGGCTGCTCGGCACGTCAGACAACCATCATACACCCTCACCAACAGCAGTAATGCTTCAAAAACATCAGTGTCTACACTGACCTCACCTCTGAGGATAAAGTGCCACGTTGGACTTCTAGTAGAGGGACCACAAACGAGAAAAACATGTAAAACTTTTTGTGCCCTTTCATGCAAAAGAGTGGTAGTGGTTTAGCCAATCCCTGGTTCTCCAACACGTTGGCTGAAAATCACAAACAC
This sequence comes from Serranus cabrilla, assembly GCA_903364295.1. Classification (NCBI taxonomy): domain Eukaryota; kingdom Metazoa; phylum Chordata; class Actinopteri; order Perciformes; family Serranidae; genus Serranus; species Serranus cabrilla. Next base: position 70,495 of record CAFUXE010000168.1, on the reverse strand, counting down.
TTGATTGTGTCTCTGACATTTAGTGCAAAATAACTTATAATAAAGAATTATAAGATGCAGTGAAATCCTCTTTCAACGAGTCAAAACCACAAACACGTCCATATTATTTAAACACACACCGACTTCAGAGAAACTTAGTCCAGTACAATATTTTTTGGCAACTCCTGAATGAATCATAGTCACTACAAACTACACACATTTTATTATCGTCACCATCTCAAACCTCCCCGTTAGAGAGTTCATCTGGATCATCCGAAAGATTCCCTTAAAAAGTTTGTTCACGAGTCCAGATCGGGTTAATGCTGGAGCAATAATTAGCACAGTAGTAGACTATTGCTGTGGTGCTCACACCCCGTTGGCTATGGCACGGTTTCCTATCACCTCCCCCCCGGTGGCCAGGGCGTACGAGGCGGGCACCGCTGCCAGAGCGGTCGCCGCTGCCACCGTAGCGCCCCCGGTGGTGGTGAGGTGTAACGGCGTGTCGTGGACGCGGGAGTAGTCCCCGTCCGTCTTGGCGAGGAGGAGGTGCTGCTCCCCCGGGTGGAGCAGCGTCTGCCGGGTGAAGGTCTCCCCGTCGGCCAGGCTCTCCGGCAGCGGCTGGCCGCGCGGCTCCGGCAGCAGCAGCAGGCAGATGATGCACAGCAGCGTGCAGCAGGCGAAGATCACGTGGTGCAGGAAGTAGCCCTTCTGGTTGTGGAGCTCCATGATGGGGGCGGTGAGCATGCCGAAGCCGGCGCTGGCCAGGACCAGGCCCAGACCTCCACCCCTGCACAGAGAGAGAGAGGAAGTGCAGCAGATCAGTTACCTGACTCTTCCTGGAGGAGCAAATGTCCACACCAGTCTGAACATTAAACGGGTTAACCCTGCTACCTCTGAAGAACAAAGTCTGTCTGACTGTGACCCGAGAATTCACAGTGAGCAGGTGACCTTTGATGAAACTGCAAGAATACAAACATCCATGAAGAAGAAGGTCATTTACACAAAGATGCCACGAAAATGTCAAACTGGAGAGACGATGTGATTAGGGACCTTCTGTGGCTCTGAAATCCTCAGAAAAATGAAAGGAATGGGAAGACACTCGTCTGTGACTAAATGATGAAACAGCTACGACATAACCAGAGATTATTCTGCTTCATTCATCCTGCTGCAGACTTTTCAGCCTCGCTCCACAGCAGGTATAAGAATTTACACTTTTACTTCATTTGAAGCATAATGAACTCTTTATTGGCATCAAGTTTGGACTTGATGCCAACTTTTTTTTCTTCTTTTTACTATTACTTTTTGTTTGTTTCTTTGTTTTTTAGATGTTCATTTGTTGGTAGTTCGATGTTGTACAACCGAGCAATGTGTGTTAAGTGTTAACTTGAATAGATAACTTGAAAACCAATAAAAAAAAAAAGACTTAAATAATAAAGACAGCTAAAGTTTTCCAAATAAATTTTGAGGGATATAACAATCGGGAAAAAAGTTTAAGTCACACATTTTTCTGATCATAATCATGAAAGTTATACATGTACGACAACACATCCTAAATCTGAAATTAACCACTAATTCAGTAAATCTTTTAAGATAACTATTCATCACATCTTTCGATCAGTCGTGGCCAATTTTGTGGACACTGTTGTGCACAAATTTTCCACTTTGGACAGCCAAATAAAAAGGCACACAGCAGATATTCACTCCAGGCAGCAGAGAGGGCGCGGTGAGGCCCTCAGCCTGCAGCAGAAGGCTCCCCTAAGTGTTGTATTTTGTGTTTACGACCCTTCAGGCTCACCTGATGACAGTCGGAGTGATTTCAGCACAAAAGAATATGCTGAGCGTGCTGACTGCGTGAGACGAGAACATGCCGATGATGGAGAAGGCCACCGAGAATTTCCTGTTCAGAGTGTCTCGCAGAACTGTCGGAGAGCGGAGGAGAGATAAATGTAAGAGCAGCAGAAACAGCCGACATTAAACACAGAGAACAGGGCCATAAAGACCAAAGAGTGAGACTACAATACATCACCGAGCTGCAGCCGTACCTGTGTCGTGGCGAAGGCTGTACTTCCCAATTACTGGATTCCATTAGCGAGTATTGGAGAACAGAAAAGAGGAGAAAATGTCATTAGTAAGCACAAAGGGCAGCACAGTGCTGACTCATAACAAGCAGAAAGCCTCCAGGAGAACTCCAAACAGTTTACCGCTGAAGTCTGAAATAATGACTACTGTACTGCATATGTGGGTCAGAAAAGGGAGAATCAGGGAAGCTCCTGTTAGAGAGAGAGAGCTGCTCTGTTTCAATGACAGGGAGGCTCAATGTGCAACTAACCTGAATGTTAAGTTTCAACTTTCTGTTATGCAATTACTTCCTAAGACTTAAACTTTTGCAGAAACATTTTCCTTAATTGCAAATGTCCAATAATAGCTCAACAACAGTAAACTGTACATTGTTAAAGCTCAAAGTAAGCTGAATCCGAATAGTTTTTTATTGCCAAGTAGGTTTTCACAAGTACTAAAATATAGATATAGATTAAGACAAGAACGTCAGTCAAAAAACAGCAGATTCAATAGAAAATATGAAGAATAGAAACTTGTAGATTAATCCATTTGTGCCTGAAACTGAAATTTCCTTTTTGAGAAACTTCCCTGAGATTTTCAAAGTACAAATATGAAAAATATCAAATTAGTCAAAATCTTTGAATGAAAAGTAAGTTTTAAAAAAACAAAACA
>CAFUXE010000168.1:21828-38013 GCA_903364295.1 Serranus cabrilla | reverse complement strand
GGCAGCTTCCCTCCCTGAGGAGAAACACTGAGTTTGATTTATGGCTCTCATCGAGCTGCTAAGTTCCCTCCAACACTCACTTGTTCCAGAGACGTGTGTGTCAGTTTCAGACCGTCCACGCTGTCACCCTCTGGGGAAATATGTCAGTGTGGCATTTTAGGAAGGTGCTGCAGAGAGGGCATGATCACAACATGTTGGATAGTTTCTGGATCCAAATATTTGTTTTTAATTTCATATCTCGGAGTGTCTGATTGTTGCTACCAGGTATTTTTTTAAGCCTTTTGGAGAGAATATAGAGTTATGGTTGAGCTTTTTTATGTCTTTTAAAGAAAAAGCAACACAACTGATTAATCACTTGGTCGACATATATCAACAGATATATCATGACAGACATTCATTATTATGAAACGCTCCAAAACTTACATAACACGCCTCTATTTGTAGCAAAGCAGATACATGTGCAGATGTTTGATCTCTTTTCTTTCCTGTTTTTGCATCCAGCAACTTTTTGTTTAGTTTTGTGGAAGTTTGTGCTTCATTTAGGGAAGTTTTGCAGCATATATCGCCACTGGCTTACATGTTGAATGATAAACAGTTGCAGCCAAATACCCTTTTTTATGCTGCAGAATTTGTGATCTCCTTGTTAATAATGTTTGTCATGTTTATATTCGTGAATATCCACTCTCGAGTGTTAAAATACAGTTTCAACCTCATGCAGAGATAAGCAATGTAACAGTCTGTGCTCAGTGTAACTTCTGCAGATTAGGGTTGGGCCGGTGGACACACCTACACCTGGGCTGTGGTTCGCTCTGGCATTTTTTAATTAAGTGCATAAAAAGTAACAATAATATCTTAATTAATGGAGCACAGACTGACAGTAGGTTTGTCACACCAACAAGAGAATTTGTTCAAACTAATTCAGACTTTTGAATAAGAACAGACTTATTTTTACACTCTATTTAATGCGCTCACTTCCAATGAAAGAATTAAAAAGATTACAGACATTACTTTATTATTAATGGTGGATTTAGCCCCGTAGTGAGTTTTGTGTCCTGATGATCTGAGTAGTCTGGATGACTCACTGTGACTCACTGTGGACGTCGTCATATGCCAGTTTGATAGACATCGCCCAGCCCTAATACATATGATGAAGATGATAAAGTTTTCATTATTGTGTCATGCATTAAATATTCATGGACTGTACCGGTTTACAAGACACGTATAAATTACTTTAAACCAGCTTCAAAGGCACATTTTAAAACCGTATTCAAAAGAAAAGAGAAGCAGTTACATAACCGACATAATGGGCACAAAAAGTAATAGATTATTAATAAAATACATGCAGTTGCAACCTTTAATAGATATCAGAATCTAATAAAATAGTCCATCTTTGCTTCTTTTCCATACCTGTAAAGTTTGCATGAAAAAATGTTTTAAAAATGATTTTTAATGAGGTCACTCAGCAGGACGTCTCCCAAGAAATTATAAAAGTTATATATAAACTTAATTCTAGGAAATAATTAAGATGTTATGAAGCAGAGACATGTAATGCTGCATTGCATGACAGGAAACGGAAATTTATGGTCTCAATCTCAGAATCTTAGAGGTTTATGTGACGTTAACTGGGCGGGAAAGAAGAAAAAGCACAAAAGTCGTATAAGTTGCACGTAACTGTATTATCCTTTTTATGGGAAAAAATGAGCTTTTATTGTGAAATAATGTGTGCAAAACATATTCAAATGAAACAATGTGAAAAGGGAAAGTGCTCTTTGGTAAAAAGTCTCACAGCCCATTATATTACATAATGGAAAGTGGTGAAGCCGTGGTATGAACTGTGTTATTGTGGTGGATACATGCAGCTGAAGGTGATTATGTAATAATGGATGGTGTGTTTCCTCTGCTGCCCCCTGCAGTGGCTCCGGCTCCATCCACCAGAGGGCCATGGTCCTGCAGGCGCAGTGCCAGGACTACCTGAAGAAAGCCGAATACGCCCTTCAGTCTGTGAGTCACGCTCCGTTCTGTCACGCCACTTAGTGGTTCCTTTTGTTTCAGTCGTGTAAATAAAAGCCTCTCTGTGTTCGAGCTTTTCATTTCAAAAGAAAAAGCATCGTGTTGCAGCTTCGCTTCTGTTGGCAGGAAAGATGCAGAAAGAACGACACAAATGTCGTCTGTGGTTGTAAACTGAGTCACTGGATGAGTCTTTAATGTGACAGTCAGAACATGTAACAGGAACCAGGCGGATAATGAGAGCATTTGTTTTGTCTCTGTTGGGAGTAAAAAACCCTTCAGCGATATGTTTTTTAAAGTTACAACACACACACACACACACACACACACACACACGCCTCCTCAGCTCCGGGATGAGCAGCTCATTGTGAATTATTTGTTTTTCTGAAAAGTTCACCTGAAGTGCAAAACTCATCGGTGTGTGCTTGAGTGACACTGGTGGGTGATTTTTGTGTCTAACACTGAATATTAATTCAAAAACTCAATCAATTGGGATGCTGTGTAACTAAAAGAAACTGTGTAACTAAAAGAAACAACGAAATTAATCAGTTTTAGTGTAAAATATCTTGTTTTTATACCGTTTTCAATTGAATATAGATCACAACGGATTAGTAAACTATTGCATTATGTTCTATTAACTTCAGGTTTGTGTTACTTCCTTATAAAATTCATGTAATTATCCAGTTTTTCTGTGCAGTTTTTCTGTGCATGTGTCATATCGAAACAATCCAACACATTAAAACAGCAGCAAAGTGTTTGCACGACAGACAAGAGAAAGAAAAATAAATAATAAGGAATACATCGTCAGATATTTGTACTAAAACTTGGTAAAATTTTAAGGCTTTATTGATAGTGGGAGAGATAGAGAGTGAAAGGGGGAGATGGAGGACAAGGACTGAGCCTCTGTGGTGTGTTTTTTAAAACAGGTTTTGGTTCTTTTTCAGTTTGCAAACAGAGAAATTCAACATTTTGTCTTATGCTCCTCCCTCTGGAACTGTCTCCCCCAACACATCACAGACTCACTTCCCTCTTTCAAAACTTCCCTCAAAACCCGCCTATTCAAATCTGCTTTTAACCTGTAATCCAATTCAATTATAATTCTAACTTTCTCAATGTTATTGTTTTTATTTATCTTTCCTTGTTGTTGTTTTTCATTGTTTCTTGCTTGTTTTTTAAGATGTAAAGTGTCTTTTTCTAAAGCGATATACAAATAATCTTCTTCCTCTTATTATTATTATTAAACCTAAGAAACTTCTCCACAGGAACACTAACCTATGACTGTCTTGTTCTGCAGGGTGGAGCTCCGGGTGATGCAGAGCGCTACATGTCCTTGGCTAAAGAGACGATCGACCAGCTGAAGACCTGCGCGGTGGACCTGAGACAGATGGGACAACCCAGCGACAACGTGCTCCGGACGTACGGAAGACGTTTCCTTCTTCCTCATCTGATTACATATAAATTACATACATATGTGTGTTACTAAATGACCTGTCTTTCTCTCTTCCTCACCTGTAGCTTAGATCTGTGCAGAGACCAGCTGAAGGGCGTCCACATGGCCATGACAGGCAGCATGCACCGCAGGAGGAGCACCAGAGGGAGCTCGGGAGGCTGGGAGGAACCTGGACGGAGCTTCCAGGACGCCATGGGCTGGATAGCACAGCAGAAGGTACACACACACACAGAGAAAGGAAGGGTGTGACTCAATATTGACTGATAACATTATATTTGTTATCAGATAATAAAAACATGGCTGCAGGTTTTGGAAATACCTGTAATCAAGCTCTCAAGTCTAAACCTGACATGATCTGATTAAAGTGCATTTTGTGGCCATGAAATATATATTCATGAGAGATTGGGTTATTAATAAAACATTTGCATCATAAAACATTAATATTTCTTTTTGTGAAAGGAGGTTGAAACACGGTTTCAGGGATTACCTTTTTTTTTTGCGGATTGTTCCTTTAATTAAAAACAGAAAAACAGTTTTGCTTCTTAATTTAATTTTTATATAGCTTTATTATATATATTTGGTGCCTTTGTGGTCTGTTTTTTTGGTGATAATCATCAATATTAAGAGATAAATTGCACAAAATATGCATTGATAAAAACTGAATTCCACATGAAATTAAAACTCAAATACCACAAAAAAAAAGAGAATATTGTAGTTTCATGGATTAAAATATCTATTTTTAATTTCAAACCTTTTCAAAGTCATTCATACTCAAACGTTGGATTTCTAGAGAGGAGTGTCACTTTAAGAAAAAGGATCTCACAGTGTGGGTGAAGTGAGTGACAGATCTCATTAAACCGGTGTTCTGTGCACACAGTTTAGTTTAGACATGAAAGCATTCCTCTGCTGTGTGTTGTCCGAGACACTGGATTAAAGCATCATGTATCCAGCATTAAGAATAACAAATGTATGATGAATAGAAAGATAAACAAGGACACACAAGAAGATAAAAGAGTTATTGAGACGTGCTGCAGGAAAATGACACTACAGAAAGGTTTGGTCTTTAATTTTCAGACCAATTTTCTTTTGGTAGATTCCTGAGATGTTTTGGTGAAGAGGCTCATAAATTCACAGAAAGAAGCTTGTTTCTCTGCCACCACCTGCTGGTGATATGACATGAACATTTCCAGCTGGGCTGCAAGATGTTTCACAAGGTTTTGCTGCCTCAATTGAACTCAAATATGTGTTTCTGCTGGTGTTTGTGTTTCAGCGTCTGATTGAAACTGCTTCCTGGGGAGACGATCCTGCAGCCATCGACCAGCAGCTCGTCAGCCACCAGAAGTTTCACAACTCCATCCAGCGGAGCGTCGAGGTGGACCGGGCCAAGGAAGACCTGGTGGGTCCAGCCTGCATTTATCATCACTGCTTTATGAGAGAGATTTATTAGTGTTGCACCAGAAGAGAAAGAAGATACTCGACCTCACAAACAGCTTTAAATGCCATCAATTTCTTAATAAATTAGATATTTTACTAATTATAAATCTGTATCAGGATTTTTATCCTTATCAAAATACAGCCACAGGTTTCCATCAGACACATAATTAGACTTTTGGCATGTGCATTAGCTGAAAAGAACAGAAATCTTGAAAAAAAAAAATTTAGTTCCTCACAAAGTTTAAGAGGAACTTTGGTATTTTTAAACCCTCTTCTACCATATTTTTGTCTCTGAGTGACTTTTGAACTTTGTTCAGTATCGAGTGAAAAATAGTAGAAAGAAAATGTGAGTGACAGTTTAAAATTGCAGAGAAGATTTTGTTGCTTGGAGTAAAGAAAGTGTAGCTTTGTGTTATCTTAAAGTAGGAAAAGTCGGAAGAGGCCGCACATGATTTCAGAACAAGACTTCTCCTTGAGCATGACTTTTTCAGACACACTAACAAACTAAAACAAGTAAAAGAGTAAAGAAAACACTTTATTTCTCTGTAAGGTCGACAACAATAAGCACTTTTAGTGGATGTACAAGTGTTTAATCGCCTTGAAGGATTACATTGCTGACATATCTATTCGAATTTGACAAAAATAAATGATAGTAAAGTAGAAAAGTAGAAGCAGCCTTGCTTTTTTGTAGGACCCCCTGACATCTTTTTATACTCCTTAGGCTGTTTTAACTTCTTAAAAAGTGTCTTTTTCTAACTGAAGTTGATTTTCTTCCCCCATAGGTGAGAAAAGGAGACAAGGGGAATCTTCACCTTCTGGAGCAGGAATGGGACAGTCTGCAGGTGAAAGAAAAGCACATTACAGCTGCTGCTGTGTTTTTTCAGGTAAATTGTTTTGTAAAACTAAACGTACTCTCTTCTCCCTCACTGCGTAGCAAATGTCGTTCGGTCGGACCGATCAGCTGCAAGACCTCAAGCGTCTCATCCAGGAGATGTCCAAAGAGATCATGTGGGTGAACGACAGGGAGGAGGAGGAGCTGATGTTTGACTGGGGAGACAAGAACATCGACCAGTACATCCCACGGAAGCAGGAGAGCTACTCGGTTAGTAAAACCGCTTAAAAGATCAAAAGTTCAGTGAGAACCAGGAGAGAATTGGGTTTGTTTTTGATGCCAGAGAACTGCCTCTTTCTCCACGATTAACATTCTTGGCAACCCTGTGAGTCTAAATTACACTAATGCCTTTTTATGAAGTTAATCTGCATCTCATGAGGGAGCAATCATCTGTGATACATTACATTTTTGGCAGCTGCATTCAGTCACCCACTTACAGCGCAGCCACAGAGTTCCTCCAGCTGCATCCTGGTGTTTTCTGTGTCCCCTGTGATTACTGAACCTCTTCTCATGTCACAGAAACTGATGAGCGCCCTGGAGGACAAAGAGAAAGACCTGAATAAACTGAAAACCAAAGTGGATTCTACCTTGAAGAACAACCATCCTGCTGCAGACAAGATCGAGGTCTGGACCAATACACGCTGTTTTCATGCATTAATATTAAATTTATGCTAGTTGATCTTTTATTTATCTTCGTTTTTGTCTGTTTTCAGGCTTACCAGGACACTCTGCAGACTCAGTGGAGCTGGCTTCTTCAAATCACCAAGTGTATTGATACCCATCTGAAGGAGAACGCAGCTTACAACCAGGTGACATGAAAAAACATCAGACTTAAAGCTGCTTTTACCCTCTAAACCGCATCGTCATCAATGTTTTCTTTAGAAGATTGACAAAATGAACAGTATATCGTAGAAAGAAACTGTAAAAACAGGCATTATCATTGAAATTTGAACTTTCCGACAGTCCTTGAACGGATCATAGGTTGTAAAGTTCCTGTTAGAAAAAGTAACGAAGATAGTGAAGCACTTAGTCGTTAAAGAGACAAATATTTCCCTCAGTAGCTGGAGGTGACCAAAACTAGAGGTAAAAGAAGAGTCAAAAACACAAATTCAGCTAATAATTACGTTTCAAACTAATAATGGAAGTGATCTGATGGTTCAGTTGTATATCACTTGATAGAAAACAAATAAAAAGTGCTTATTTTCCTTGTACAGAATACGATGAAATAAGAAATAAGGCACTAATGAAAAACTCCTCTAAAACAACAAGCATCCACAACCAGAATCACATGTTCTAGATACTAACTAAAATTAACAAATACTATGTAATTTTGCACTAGAATAAGAGAACATTAACATTGTTTTCACCCTAAATCAGACCTATAATATCTGTCTTTATGCAGATGACACACTCCTTTTCTGTGCGATTCAGGCCCTCTGCCTTTCCCCTCTAAAGGTTTATATTGTGTTTCATGAAAGCTTAATCATTTTTTTCTGATAAGAGATAAGATAAGAGTAGCTTTTTCACTAAATAACACTGTGGAAACTATAAAATGTGTCCCTAACTATCTCTTTTCTATATCTCAGTTCTTCAAAGAGGCCAATGAGACGTACAGCATCCTGCAGAAGGAACATGAGACGGTCCGCAGGAAGTTCACCTGCGACAAGAACACGTCACTGGAAAACCTACTGGAGCTCCTCAGGGGACTGGAGGTAACAGCTTCTTCATTATTTTTATTTATTTTTATTTTACAGCATTTTTATTGTTATTTATCTTGTTCTGTTTTACCTCCAGAGAGAGAAAGAGAAGATTAAGGAAAACAAGAGGCAGGTTCACCATCTGGTCAACCAGTCAAAGAACATTGTGAGGCTGAAGCCCAGAAACCCTGAAGAGAAGAGCAGCAGCCCCATCATCGTCAAAGCTCTGTGTGACTTCAAACAAGACCAGGTCAGTTTTCCACATATACACGCTGTTAGAAAAAGGATATTGTTATTCAACCCTATTTTCCCCAAAGAAAGGCACAATTTCTCAGGAAAATTCCCCAAATTGCACCATTCATCACTGTAAAAAAAGAAAAGAAAAGCAGGATTGTCTTATTTCTGATGTTCCTTGAACAAATTATGTGTGATGAAAGCTTCTGTCAGGAAAAGTAACCTAACCTAAAACCTAAAAATAAGAGATAGGATATTCCTTCATTGATCCCAAATGGGGGAAATTCAGGTGTTGCAGCAGCAAAAGTACAGAGTCGAACAGATTAAGGTGATAAAAATAGAATAGAATATTAAGATAAAATACATATAAAATAAAAAAGACAGCTACAACTAGACACAAACAAGACATTACATCCACTAGTGGTATGCCAAAACTAGTAGTGCAACTAAATAGTGACATTGCATCAAAATCTCTATATTTTACATGTCATTTGAAAAAAATGCCCAAAACATATATATATTTTGCACTAACTAGATCAAAATGATGAAAGCAAATGGGAAGCCATAAATAACTCCACTGTGACTGACAATCATGTGACGAAAATCCAGTGAAACCTGAACTGAACTGCAGGCTGTTTACACAGAGCAGAGAGGAGAGGACAAGATGTTTGTACACTTGACTAATGTTAGCAAAGAAATTCAACTTTCCCCCTTTTTTTATGCCATTATTACTGCACAGAAGTCATTATTAGTTCACCCTATTTGTAGCCATGATTGTACAGTTTCTATAGAGGTGCAGGACTTTTTACAGGCCATAGTGAAGAAAATGTGCCAGTAGGAAAAAATGCTCTGAAACTTCTTGCAGTTTAGAGGGTTCAATTTAATTTTACTTAAAAAACAACACAGATTAATCTTGTTTTTCAATCAAACCAGATTTCATTCTCCTGTGTTTATTTATTTACTGATGAAATTTACTTTTTATTGGGCTCCACAGAAAGTGATCTGCAAGGACAACGAGGCGATCCTGAAGGACAACAGTCAGCGCAGTAAGTGGGAGGTCACAGGACCCGGGGGACTGGACATGTCGGTGCCCTCTGTGTGCCTGCTCGTACCACCTCCAAACCCACTTTGCGTCAGTCTAGCCAGCAAGTAAGATGCAGAAATAGTTTGTGACAAAAAATCCTTCTTGTTGTAAGATTAAGGTTTTAATTTAGTCTTTGTGTCTTGCAAAGGAATGAGCAGTACTACGAGGCCATCCTGTCCATCTGGAATCAGCTTTACATCAACGTGAAGAGTATGATTGCCTGGCAGTACTGTGTCATGGATATCAATAAGATCAACTCTCTCACCATTAGCATGGTAAGCTAGCAGTTAGCAACTATCTGAAGTCTTCCAACGGTCCAACAGAATGGATCGTTTCCTAAGAAATGCATAAAGAATCATCATTAGACGGCTTTAAATTAAGCTCATTTACCGATCATTTTGTCAAACATAATGTGTGTGTGTGTGTTCAGCTGTCCCGCATGCGTCCGGAGGAGTACCGACAACTTATCAAGAGCCTGGAGACTCACTACGAGGAGTTCAGACTGAACAGCCACGGCTCCCAGATGTTTACTGATGACGACAAGAGGAGCATCGAGAACCAGTTCACCGGAGCCCAGACCCACTACGAGCAGATAGTGGTGCAGCTGCCTACTTACAGTCAGTATTACAAAAATATATATAAATACACCTCACACTCCTCTGCATGAAAACAAATTGCAGAATTTAATTATTATAAGAAAAATATGCTAGAATAAATAGCTTGTAATTGACTTTTGGTGACTAAAACTATCATTAAATCCATGTTTTTAGTATAAACTAGAAGTTTTGCATTGTTGCATTAATGGCACAGACATTCTATTATTTAAATCAATAACCAGTCAATACCTATTTCATTATTACATTTAAAACGATGCCTTCAATATATTAAATTAGTATAAATGAAAATAGTTTCCTATTTATTTCTCCCCTTTGTTGCCCAATTTCTTCATATACATTTTTAGACAAAATATGTTTAAAAACTTGAACGTTTGCAGCTGCATCAAATATTTGAGAAGGAAATCAGAAATGCATAAATGCATAAAAAACATGTTTTTGAGATTTTGTTACAATTTAAAAAAAACATGTTCTGGACTTGTGTTCTTATCTTTCAGTATAAAGTCCTCCAACATTAGAAACTTATTGCTCTTCTAGTTTCATATGATTTTTAATATGAGTTTCTTTACGGTATCTTTTCTACTTTTCCCGCTACAGTCCGCCACTTTTATTTTACCGGAAATGTTCAAATTAATTGCAAAAATTAATGCATTAAAATGACAAATTATTTTTCTGCTCACAGTTGCTCAGCAGGAACACATCGAAGCTCAAGCAGCCAACCAGCAGCAGTTCTTCATAATACAGCAGCAAGACGAAATGGAGACCAGGAGGCTTGAAGAGGAGGCCAGGATGCGTGAGGAGGAGGCCAGGAGGCTCGAGGAGGAAAGGAGGCGTGCAGAGGAGGCCAGGAGGCTCGAGGAGGAAAGGAGGCGTGCAGAGGAGGCCAGGAGACTGGAAGAAGAAAGACGCAGAGCGGAGGCGAAGAAAGTGAAGAAATCTGAAATATCTAAGACCGTCGTAAAAGTGGTCAAGACGGAGCCGTTGAAGAGGGCAAAGGCGTCCTCCACCTTCTCCTCCTCCTCCTCCTCCCGCAGCTTATCTGAGCTGCACGCCCTCAGACTCAGGCTGGAGGCGGCCGAGGGCTCGCTGAGTCAGCATGTTCACATCTGCCTCGGAGATGACGGGATCCACGACTGCGGCCTCAAGATCACTGAGTTAGAGGTAGACACAAAAAAACAAAAAACAAAAAACGAATCCTATTCCAGATACCTTTTCATTGCAAAAAGCTCAATTTTTGTTTGGGTTTTGTGCAGTCGATGCAGCGAGACGTCAGCCTGATGCGTGATGAGTACTTGCGTCTGAGGGATCGCATCACGAAGGAGCTGGAGGGCATGACTGATTCAGACAAAGCCCAGTTCCTCCGCAGCGAGATTGACATCATCAACGAGAGACTGGGCGGTCTGGACAGCATCTCATCAGCTTACCTGCAGCGGTAACTTCTGTTTTTAAAGTTAGAAGTTCTGGGAGAGGTTTAGGTTAGAAATAGTAATAGTGTAATAGCAAGAGTCAGCAGTGCATCCATGAGCATATATGAGATAAAATCAAAATATAAAAAGACAGTAATTCCTAAGCACATAAACAGATCTTTGATTACTACTTTGGATTGATGTTGTGGTTTCAGCCCCATACTAAATAATTATAATCCTCTCTAAGACTCTCGCAATTTTCCTTTTTCTTACCATGAAATAAGAGATGGAAAACTCACTCACAGAGTTTAACTTTTCTGTTGATACCTGCTTTGTTCAGGTTCATGCAGCTCTTTTATGTCGTCTCTTTCCAAATGTTTCCTGAAATGACTTATCCATCTTTCTCTCCTCTCCGTCAGGCTGCGGGCTCTGAGGGACCTGCTGGCGAGCGTGGCTGAAGCTGAAGACATAGTGAAAGTTCACGAGGCGAGGCTGACGGAGAAAGAGACCACCTCTCTGTCGTCCAGTGAAGTGGAAGATTACATGCTGACCCTGAAGGTAACATTTTCTTTTGATACATTTACTGCAGAAATCACTGCAAGGTAATAGAGTTCATGTTTTATTTTGATTGAACCAGCCTCATTTTTGACATGCAGGGGCAGAATACCAGTGCATATTACTGCTCACCCATCATTTAGATTAGAAAAACTGTTGTGAGAAAGCTTAAGTTAACATCTGACTGGTGTTTCCTGTGTGCTGCTGATGTGCAGAATGTTAAAGCAGAGCTGGATCAGAAGAAGGCGGTTCTGGCCTCCATGGAGGCGGAGTTCACCAACGCCAGCCACTGGAACAGCCAGGTGGGCGGGACGTACCACCGCTGTGACATAATGCTGTCCAAGTACAACGACCAGGTGAACCTGCTGTCAGACCGCTGGAGGCGGATCGAAGGGCAGATTGACACCAGGTTTGTCTCTCATCTCACCTATTTTATACCTTCTGTCATGATAAAGTAAAACAATTAAAAAATTACCAAAAAATAAATTAATAAATGACTCAATAATTAAATAATATGTTCCATATGGTTCCAGAAAGAATATTGAAAAAGAAATTAAGGCATCAATGAATTGAGTAAAATTGCATACATACATTTTTCTTTTTCTAATTTATTTTTTCCCTCCTTTTTTATTTACCATTGTATTAATTGCTCAATATATTTACATTACTCTTTAATTTTCTATTTTCTTTATTTATTAAAACAAATGTAAATTGTTTTTTTAAATTAATAAAAAAAAATCATTTTTTAATTTTTTAGGCTCACAGAACCTGTTTTAGGTATTGAACTCAGTAAAAAAAAGCCAAACATCCCTAAATTTAATTGTTACTTAATTTAATCTTTTGTAAATGCATTTATTCATTTTTTAAATGTATTTATTTACTTTTAAGTTTCCTTTTGCATTTTCCTTTCCTATTTATTGCCCCAAAGCTATTTAATTTTGTATTAATTCTTTACACATTTCTTTATTCATTTCTTTTTCATCATGTAAATTGTGTGTCATGGATCCATTTTTCAGATCAGATCAGAGTGATTTTTGTGATTTTTGTTGTTTTTCTTGCTCAGACTTCTGGACTTGCAGACGTATCAGCCTCAGCTGCAGCACTACAAGCAAACCAGCACCTCCCTTATTGGCTGGATTGATGACACGCGCAAAAAACAAGACACCCTCCAGGCCACCAAGATAGAGAGCGTCCAAGCACTGTCAGACCACATCCAAAACCAGAAGGTCTCCTGCTCAGCCCTTCACTGCTATTTATTAACTTTCTTACTGCATTTTTTAGTTTTCCTGACATCTTTTCTATCATCGTGTCCTCAAGGCCCTGAACTCAGAAATCAAAGCGAAGAGGGAGACAGTCGAGAGCGTGCTGAGGGAAAATGAGACCTGCGTGAATTCTATCAAGGTAAGGATGCCTGCATGATATGCAGACTTCAAACCTGTGAAAACACTTAATTTCATGACTATGTTTGTTTTGCAGGACTATGAAACCGACCTGGCTTCTTACACCTCTGGCTTAGAGACTTTGCTCAACATCCCCATCAAACGGACGATGCTGAAGTCGCCGTCGATGGATCTGAATCTGGAAGTAATTAAACCAAACTGGAGATTTTCCTCTGATTTAAACACTGAAGCAACTTCTAACCACCCAATAGTGTCTGAAAATGTTTTTTCCTTTTGAATTTTTGGATGTTAAAGTAAAAGATTAATGACATTTCAGTGTCTAAGTGAGGTTTGTGAGTCTAAATTAATCCATGCATATGACTTTGTTTCAGGCTACGCAGCTGCAAACCCGTTACATGGAGCTGCTCACACAGTCTGGTGACTACTACAAATTCCTGGGAGAACTGCAGAAAAACATGGAAGAGCTCAAGGTACTCAGTTCTTTGAACTTTGTGCTTGCTTTATATTTTTTAATGTGCTCTGTCCTACTGAATATTTTTGCTGTTTGTCTGCATGTGTTTAGCTTTTATCATCATTCGGCCCAGGGATGATGGAAAAGTTTGCAATTTGGCACATTTACTCAAAAAAGATCTTAGTTACATGAACCTAAATGAGATCATTACGTTTTATCACATTTTCCCTGCAATCATCTTCGTTTTGTTTTGTTTTTTCAGATTCGTAACACCAGGATCGACCTGTTAGAGGAAGAACTTCGCCTTCTGAGGGAGAGCATGGAAGACCGCAACGCCAAAAACAAATCCCTGGAAGACGCTGTTGCCCGTTTCAAGCTGGAGTTGTCCACCGCGCAGGACCAGCTGCTGACGATGGAGGAGGTGAAGTCGAGCACTGCGCTGCAGAACAGTGCAGCCCGGGAAAGCCTGGACAGCACTCAGAGCCAGCTGACTGATCTCAATGATGAGGTGGGACGTCTCAGCTACTTGCTTGAAGAAGAAAGGAGGAAAAGGAGGCTGGCAGAGGAGCGCTACACTACACAGCAGGAAGAGTACGATTTGGTGTTGAAGAAGAGGCAGAAGGAGCTGGAGACGGTCAGCTGGTCCAAGGTGGAGGTGGAGAAAAGTGAGGCCACTAAGGACCACGAGCTCGAACAGCTGCGGCGGCAGCTGGCTGAGATGGCAGCAAGGATCAAGGAGCTACAGAAGGAGATGTCAAAGGTAAGGAGCCAATGCAGTACGGAGATCAATAACATAAAGCTCAGCTACGAATCCCAGCTCACCGTCAGCCACACAGACATCCAGAGGCTGTCAGCCCAGAGGGAGGAGGACACGGTTGATCTCCAGCTGCAGTATGACAGGATGGAGGCAGAGAGGAGGAATCTGGAGGAGGAGCTTAGGAGGCTCAGAATGTCTATGAACCAGACAGAAGATCAACTGAAGAGGGCAGAAGAAGAAGCTTACAGCCAGCGTGCCGTCATCACAGAGGAAGGGCGTCGGAGGAGAGAACTGGAAGGTCAGGTGGAGGTGCTGATGAGGCAGAGAGACGAGGAAGGCAACAGGTATGGAGAGGAGCTGGCTGAAGTCATGCAGAGGCTGCAGGAGAAGAGTGAGGAACTCACTTATATTACACACAGTCTGGAGGAGGAGACTCGCAGGAGGAGAATCATAGAGGAAGGGAAGGGTGTTCTTGAACAAAGTATGGCCAAGATGCAGGTGAAGCTAACAAGTTCATCAAAGACCGCAAACGAGCTTGGGGATTGCATGGAGGAGCTTCAGAAGATGCGTTTGGAGCTGGACAGGGAGAGCAGGGAGAGAAGCAGAATAGAAGAGAACATGAGCAGGTTACAGGGACGCATGAAGGACCTCCAGGAAGTGAGAGATGGGCTGGAGAGCCAAGTGGAGAACCTCAGAAAGGCCAACAAAGAAGAGGTATCCAAAAGAAGGCAGGTAGAAACAGAGCTGGAAAACACCACAGTGGCCATAAAAGAGTACAGCAACACTGTCACTGCTCTACGCCAGAGCCAGGAAGAAGCCAGCATGTCAGAAAAGAAAGGCGGAGAAGAGCGTTTTAGGTTGCAGGACGAGCTTGAAAAGGAGGGCAGGGAGCGTCGCATGATAGAAGAGAACATGAGCAGGTTACAAAGCCGCCTGAAGGAACTCCAGAATGCGAGAGATGGCCTGCAGAGCCAAGTGGAGAACCTCAGGAGGGCTAACCAAGAAGAAGTGTCCAAAAGAAGGCAGGTAGAACAGGAGCTGGAAAGCACCAGCATGGCCGTCAAAGAGTACAGCACCACCGTCACGGCCCTCCGTCAGAGCCAAGAACATGCCAGCATGTCAGAAAAGAAAGGGGGAGAAGAGCGACTTAAGTTACAGGAGGAGCTTGATAGAGAGAGCAGAGAGCGAAGCATTATAGAGCAGAACATGAGCAGGTTACAAATCCGCATGAAGGAACTCCAGGATGCAAAAGTTGGGCTGGAGAGCCAAGTGGAGAACCTCAGGAAAGTTAATCAAGAGGAGCTGTCGAGAAGAAGGCAGGTAGAAAAAGAGCTGCAAACCACCACCATGACCATGACAGAGTACAGCACCACCGTCACGGCCCTCCGTCAGAGCCAAGAACAAGCCAGCATGTCAGAAAAGAAAGGGGGAGAAGAGCGACTTAAGTTGCAGGAAGAGCTGGAGAGGGATAGCAAGGAGCGACGCATTATAGAGCAGAACATGAGCAGCTTACAAATCCGCATGAAGGAACTCCAGAATGCCAAGGTTGGGCTCGAGAGCCAAGTGGAGAACCTCAGGAAGGCCAACCAAGACGAAGTTTCGAGAAGAAGGCAGGTAGAACAAGAGCTGCAAACCACCACCATGGCCATGACAGAGTACAGCACCACCGTCACGGCCCTCCGTCAGAGCCAAGAACAAGCCAGCATGTCAGAAAAAAGGGGAGGAGAAGAGCGTCTTAAGTTACAGGAGGAGCTGGACAGAGAGAGCAAGGAGCGACGCAAAATAGAAGAGAACATGAGCACGTTACAAATCCGCCTGAAGGAATTTCAAGATGCGAGAGTTGGGCTGGAGAGCCAAATGGAAAACCTCAGGAAGGCCAACCAAGAGGAAGTGTCTAGAAGAAGGCAGGTCGAAAAAGAGCTGCAAACCACCACCAAGACCATGACAGAGTACAGCAGCACCATCACCACTCTACGCAAGAGCCAAGAACAAGCCAGCATGTCAGAAAAAAAGGGAGGAGAAGAGCGTCTTAGGTTGCAGGAGGAGCTTGAAAGGGAGGGCAAGGAGCGTCGCAAAATAGAAGAGAACATGAGCACGTTACAAATCCGCCTGAAGGAATTCCAGGATGCGAGAGTTGGGCTGGAGAGCCAAATGGAAAACCTCAGGAAGGCCAACCAAGAGGAAGTGTCTAGAAGAAGGCAGGT